>CM031235.1:109075822-109675822 GCA_018340775.1 Taxus wallichiana var. yunnanensis | reverse complement strand
CGGTCCTGACCGAACTGTACATTTTTGATCATGTGCTTGGTTTTTTGGATTTTTTTCTTGGAGTTTTGTCTAAGTACACCTTCTTATTTGTAACTACATATTATCCCAAAATTATACCATTTTCTACTGTAGATGTATAATATAACCAGATGAATGCCCAATATTTTGAGGCATGTTTGAAAAACCATGTTGAGTATGTGGCTCAAAATAATATATGCATGCCTATGCATTATATATGAGAAGATGTAAAAGAGTGTAGGATGCTAAAGAGGTGTCCACCTTGCAGAACGTGTACCTACAAAAGCGAGGTTTTGTGCAAGTTGGTAACCATGGTGTACACCAAGATAAATAATAGAAATAAATTAAAAAATAGAGACAATAATAATAGTATAAATAAGGCATGTATAATAAAGAAAGTGTAGCAACAATGAAGTTAGAGTCAATAATATGAAAACAAGCTCACACTAAAGGTGTAGAGATACAAACATGGGACACCCATCATATCACAAGATAATCAAGGCCCATATTCCTAAAAAAATAACACACAAGACAGGCATACAACCACAAACATGGGACACTCATGGTGTCACAAGAGAAGAAAGGGACATAGGCCACAACCAGTGAAGTAATAAAGTTATAAAACACACAACAAATAAGTATGTATGAAAACTAAGAGTGTCATAAAATGATGAAATGATAAAAAAAATATAGAAAGAGACATGTGAAATAAGAGGTTTCAATATTGCACAACACACATTGTTGTTGGTGTAGTTTCAACACTTCATAAGGTCATGTGTACTAAAAATTAATCAAGTTGTAAGTCCGAATGCTCACCTGAAGTGTGTGCCACCAACTAGGTCACTCCTTTACTTCATTTATCTGGATGTGGTTAGAGAATATATATTCATCATGACCATTACAACATGCATGAATGGAGATACAACATACAATATTGACAACACATATAATAAGGAAGTCATTCAACATAGATAATCAGTAAGAGTATTTGAATTCCCATAATACCATATTCATATCTAGTAATCTTGGAAACCCATACATAATTATCCATTGTAAACACAATTCATTAAATGAAATACTCACTGATTACATCTATTACATCCATGCGCTGAACCATACACGCATACAAAATGCTCATAAAAAAGGATTTAGAACACTCTCTTAGCTACCACCATATTGCAATAAAATACAAATATATTTATACACATTGGGGACTTTTCCTTCACCTCTTACATGCATTTTTTTATCAATAAACATGCTAAAAATAGGCTGCATACTTTTACAATTATGCTTTATTTTTAGTTCAAGTTATAAGTATCTCAACTTTAATCCTATATTTATATTTTTCTTGTCTTTTTGCACCATCTTTATCCTTGTCTACATGTGCATTTATTATTTATGGACATTAATTGTGTATCATTCCATCTACACTTTATTTCCTATTTTTAGCCTTGCTCCAAAAATGGCTAAGTCTTGAATGTGTGTATATGTCCTGGACCCTTATGCATTGTCTTGTTCCTCTCGTGTTGCGTGTACCTTCACACATTAATCTGCTTTCCTTTCTTTGTCCTCACACACATGATTTCATGCATCCTTCTACTTAGCTATTTCTTTTAGTTCCCTATGTGCACTCCTGCGCACAACCTCCAAATTCTCAGTGCATGGCTAATACTTAACCATTTCTTCTCCGACCAACACACATGTGTTACTCATGTTAGCCCAAAATATAACATGTACACAATATATATAATCAAGCGTAATGATGAAGTAGAAAGGAACTATAATAGAAAAATAACACCTATGTGTAGTGTATAATAGATGCCACCAAATGTATGGGAATTTTGGGTAAAGGGTTGGCCAACACCTATCATTGTGTACCGCTTTGTGTATGTCCTTCATCCAATTCAATATACTACATGAACACAAGTGTGTAAAGAGTAAAGAGATATGTTATCAATCAAACCAAAGTGAATAAAAACATATATAATGTTAAGTGGTAAAACTCAAGATAAATTTACAAGTTCTAATTTTGGTTTTTGCAAATATATGTTTTATTTATATTTTGAAACTATGTTAATGTTTTTGTATTTTTTGCATGTTGAGATATGTGTAAGAGAGAGGGGTGACATTTGGCTATATGATGAGAACCTCATGAAGCGGTGGAGTAAATGTCAAATATGATGGAGGTGTAGGCCTTAATTGTGCCAAAAAAATGAGAATCAAATGCTAGTGGTACAATAGTAGTAATTTTTTCCAAATAAGGCATGGGAGATGAAGTAGATGTAGGGGTATTATGTGAATTATAAGACATATGCAGAGAACTAGAAAAATGAGTACGCCTAGATATATCATGGGAACTAGAATATTTGTGAGTAACTATGGAGAGAGTATGTGCACTCAAGGATTGAGATTGGATAATATGATAGTGAAATCCATGAGAAATAACATGTGAAAATATAGACCTATCATGAGAGCTAGGACATCTAGATCCACGAGAGGAAGTGTGATGAATCAAATGACTATAATGATACTTAGGAGAGATAGAGATATACGAGGAATTTTGTAGAACCAAGGACCTATGAAATAACCTATGAGGGGTAGAGATGCTAGGATTGGTGTTTAAAATAAAAGGCCTATCTATAGATGAACTAGGTGTAGGAATATAAACTATAGAAGTACTAGGAAAAATGGGAGAAATAACCTCAAAGGGAACACCACTAATTGTGGTAACCTGTTGATAGTGAATAAAATTGACACATTGGTAAATGAAGGATGGAATATACCTAAGAGAAAATATCCACAAGAGACCTAAATGCAATTCAAAATATCTAACATATTAGCAACCAACAATGAAATTTATGTAGTAATGAAACCAATAATAATAGGTAGAGTAATGTGTTGATATCAAGGATTAGTATTAGATCCTTGTCGCATTTTAAAAAATTATGCATAAGAAAATTTGACCCCAATGTTGATAGAGAATCGTGCCAAAAATTTATTTTCCAAAGCATTTAAATATTACATAGAGTGTGTGGGGAGATTATAGAACCATTGTAGTGAAAATTCCTTAAGATTGATATGGAAGATTTTGGTGAGTAATATGTCATAATAGGCATAATCAAAGGAAGCCATATGCAATGAATAAATATGTTTAGTGGGATACTCTTTTCCATTCTAGAGAGGTATTTTAGGAAAAAAACCAATAGAATATGGGTAAGAAACCACTTTGGGTGAAAGTGGGTTATGAAACAACTTGTATAATCCATAACATGAGAGGAAACATATGTACCTTGTTATAATTGTAAACCTTGAGCTTGTAATGTAAGAACAAGGGTTTCGATTTATTGTGTGATAGATGAAGAAGTGTGAAAAAAATTATGATTGGATATAGGATGTGTAGTTACAACTAGGGTTTCTAGAATAGCCATAAATATATTGGGCATTAAAATATTATGTGCTCCCAAGGATGTAGGCAATCGTAGAATAACATATGTCTTGATATGAGATATTGAAGCATGCTTAAGTTGATCTCTTGTAGCATACAAAATAATATCAATATTACTAGGATTATCTTGTAGGAAATGTGTAAGGTGTTGTGTCTCATCTTTGGGAAGATCATAAGAGTGAGTATCATGGTTATTATTAGAGCCTTCACCTTGTAGATGATCAATGGAAATAATGAAGACAACATTAGAAAATATATCAGTAGTAGAATAAGGAAAAAAATAGGAACCCCATTTGTATGATAAAATAAAGGATGAGCAACAAGGTTGCATTTGTAACCTTAAGTATGAGTATGTGGGCCTACAAATTGATTTGAATATCATAGAACATTGGATAAAATGATATGATGAGGTAAAGTAGAAAGATAAATACATCACCAAAATCCAAGAGGAAGAGAATAAACAAGCCCTAAGGTTTATGTAATAAACAAATCATGAGTCAGTTCACTAAAATGTTTACACCCTTATTAGATTATATGAAATCTAAATTAGTTAATTGAGTACACTAAAATATGTAAAAGAGATAAAATAACAAATTCGATTGATTAACTTCCAACATTAATGATTTAATATCAAAATAAAACATTAATACTTGCAACTAATGTATGAACCAAGATATAAACTTGAAAAAAGGGGACGAGTGCAATTTTTGTTTACATATGTATCTGGGAAGTTATGGATGTGCAAATCGCTAGAACATGGATATTTGAGACTAATGATGTTTCCTTCTTGAAACTGTAACTAGAAAATGACTTTGGACAGGATTGTATAACTCTTATAGGGATGTTTGTACAATTTTGGACCTATTTAGATTATGGCTTCGTAACTTTTTCTAAGTTTCAAATATTTGGAGATTTTTGTCGCTACCAAACCCTAGTTTTTGGTCATGTTGTGAATATATATTAACATCATAAATGAAATATCAATCCCTAACCATGGGCTGGAGACCCTAGAAAAGAAAAATTAGTTGGGTTATGGGTACCCCTACACCACCAACATTGGCACTAATATGAAGAGGCCTCAAATTTCATGTCGTTCCCCACCTAGCGTGTGATATTTGAATGATTACAACTAGATTTGGAAATCTCTTTGACAATTCTTGAGTTAAGTTTGAATCTTGCTAAAATACTTGGAGTAGGGATGTTTTAGTACTTGTAGATTAAAAAGGATTATTCCTTGACCTATTAAGGATATTCACACCCATAGTAATTTATGCCCTAATGAGTGTGCATGCTATTTTGCAAGATTTAGGG
Source organism: Taxus wallichiana var. yunnanensis (assembly GCA_018340775.1). Classification (NCBI taxonomy): domain Eukaryota; kingdom Viridiplantae; phylum Streptophyta; class Pinopsida; order Cupressales; family Taxaceae; genus Taxus; species Taxus wallichiana. The sequence goes on along the minus strand of CM031235.1, from coordinate 109,671,048 downwards.
AGCCTTTGGTTTCTTTTTCAAGAAAAGTAAGTGAGTGGATAAATGTAGTGCTTTATGATTTCTAGGTTAGAAAATGAGGTACTGGTAACTTTCTTATATAGGGTTATGAATTTAAATTATTGAAGAAAAATTGACTTAGAATGATTAGAGGATCCATTAGAGAACGTGAAATTAAAGGCAAATAAGGAGGATATGTAGGTCTAAAAATCTACAAATAATTCAACACTAGACATAAATTCTTGAGCAAACTATACAACCTTGAATAGGGATGAGAAACCTAAAAACCGGAGTTTACATATTTTTAGATGTGATTTGTCTATGAATTTTATGCATTGAACTCTATAAATATATAAACATATTAGTGTGTATGACTAAGCAAGCTAGACAAGAGACCTCAAGATATAGTAAACATGAATAAAAAAGGGGTGTGTTTATCTTAACAAGAGTGAATTATCAAAACTAACAGAGTTAAAGAGTAAATTTCCAAATTGAGTGTCTACACATGGTTTGCATAGAATCTGAGTGATTATATGCTCAACTATGCTCACTATCTTTCTTGGAACAATCTATAAAACTTTATTTGTGTAGATTTTTGTGTATCCCGGTTGCGTGTATATTATCTACACACCATAAATATTAAGGAAACCAAGTGTTCGGTGTTATATTTTCCAAAGTGGGATATAATTCATTCAATTGTACAACTACAGTGAAAAATTGTGAAATTTTTAGGGATTATACATAGTGTATAGTGGGTTCCTTATTAATTTAAGATGTTAAAAAACATTGGGAGGTCACATGACTCATGATATAGTGGCATGATGAAGTGCAAGGCTAAGTTTAATGCAGGATACTTATGTAATAATGTGGGGTTCAAGAAAGTAATAACCAACCATATGGTGATGTGCAAGGCACTGCACAAGGCTATACATAGGCCACATATTGAAGGTGATGGTGCAATGAGTTTAATATAATTTATAATGGGATGACACAGGGTGAAATGAAATCCATGTGAAGGATGTAGAAAGGCATGTAAAAATATATGAAGGCAAACACAAAAGGTGTGTGCAAAGAAAAAGGCCACAAGATATTGTGTAGGTGAAGGAATGTTGTGCAAATCTATTGTGTAAAGATCTTTAAGGGTGTGCATGGTGGAAATCACTAAACACTCAAAAAGAGTGCCAAGTGAGACTACACATGCTTTAGAAATGAAGATCTTAGCAAAACAATAAGACAAGTAACATTATGAAAGGGCCAAATGAAGAAAAGATGAATTAAGAAGAGGATGGGGACTTTGAAATGTAATTTTTTTGGTATTTCAAGGAAAGGCAAGAGGTTTGAAGATTTCCTATAGGGAAATTTGGGGTGTGTTGTGTAGAAATAACAACAAAACCCATTCCACCATCTCAATACATCTTATGAATCTTACCTTAATTCCCACAAAAATTCTTCCACTAGGACATCTTCATAGGATCTATCTCATTGTTTGACCTTTCATGGGTAGTTTTCTAGTCCTTATGAAATTCATTTGTGAATTCCTCTGTTACTTCACAACCATCATACCCCTTATTTTTAAAATCATCAAGGATTAATTTGAATCTCTTGATCTATTGATTTAGTGGTATCCTCTTCTTGTGCACATATTCCCATAGGAATTGACAATGTTTCACATCTTATATCTTTATATCTTCTCTCAAATCTATTGTAATTCCAATTTCACCTCCATAAATATTATTTCCATGTACTCTTTTTGGAAAGTGAGATGACTCATAAAGATATTTTCTTTTTAACATAAATATCAATGCTTGAAACTTCATCCAAGGATTTGTGGAGCTCAATTTGTTGACTAGAATTCCGTTCCTGTATAGTCCCTAAATCATAACCTACTTCCTCCAAAATTTTATCAAGTGTGAAATATAATCACTCTATAAGATTAGTTGTAACTACAAAATTATTGAACAAAATTAGTTTTCTAGCCGTAATCTTTGCACAATAGTCCACTTTGTTAGTCAAGAATTTTAATGTGGTCTTTATTATTTCATGGGACTCCCTCCCTTTTAAGACCTCCTTGAAGTATCCATCTTCCTTCACATCCTAGTGCTCATACTCATTAGTTATTTTTGTGATAACCCCTATGACCATGGTTTGTAGTTGTATGATAAGAAGTATACATCGATCAAAACTCTATGCTCTAGGTCCCTTGATAGATAAAAATTCTCCAATCAATGGAATAAAGTTGATCCTTTAAATCTCAAAGGATCGATGACATGGTGATTTATAAAAAGCTCCTAGTAATCCTTCACCAATCACTTGTAGATTTCTCATTGGCCACAACTTCAAGGACTACATTTTCCTATCCATTTCTACCATCTTCCCCCTTTACAACCCTTATTCTTATAAATATTCCCTTTATATAGTCAGAGTTATTAAAGGTGGTTCTTTCCCAACCACTCCCTTATCATAATTTTGCAAGATCATTGTTGGTCCCTTTGAAGAACTATTATGTAAAACTTTGGGTTCTTACAAGGTTCCAACCCTTTCTTTCACCAGATTTGGTGTCTATGCTACAAGTATTTCCATTCCTTTTGGTGCTAGCACAACACTTCCAAACCATGGTGTTATCCAAAAATTTATTCCAACTCTGTTGGTGTTAACTAAACTTCTAAAAGTTTTTTCCCTTTCATTGCCCTAATAAATTGTTTGGAATATTGATCCCACTATTATTATCTTCTATAAGCATCACCATTGATAATGATTGGTACTTCAAATGATTCTATAGACACCAATAGGGTTCTACCCATTGGTCTTGCACCATTCATAGAAGGTTTTAATCTAAACAATACTTCTATGGGTTTGATGTAGGAGCATCAGGGAATGAAGAGCATCCAAGTAATGATTATCCATTTTTATCAGGATCCTAGGTTTTGCGGTGTTTATGAGGTCTTAGGGAGCCAATGTGAGTCATGTCAAGGTGTTGAGAATGTTCAATATTTGAATTTTTCTTATTATTGTACTTTCCCTCCAAAATGGGATTTGAAATTGTAAAAGCATGAAAGTGAGGAAATGTGATTGTCATAGAGGTTTTAATGTTGAAAAGGGAATGTGAGGTGTCTAGGCATGTGGTATTAGGTCCTAGGATGAGTGGAAGTCAATAAATGCTTGAAAATTGTAAAATGCCCCATCAAGTGAGTGTTGGCATATGAAGGGTCATATGATGAGTCATTAACAATTAGTTAGGATCAAGAAATAGAGGGGAGAGAAAGGATAAATTTGAAGGATAGGTAGTTATTAGACACTCCTTGAGGAAGGAGAGAAGGGAAGGAAAAATGAATTTACATTTTTGTAAGAGATAATCAGTTTATTAAAGGAAGAACTATGTTTTGTATGGTAATTTGTCTCCTTCAATGAAATTTCTAAGTTTTAGTTTGTATGTTTCAAGGTATAATGAATATTGGGCATGAATGTTAATATTAGTGACTTGGATCAAATATAGAAAGTTCATAAAAGCTTAAAATGGTTTAAAGGAGGTTACGATCAATTCATGGACTTGCATAAGACTGACAATATTGTATATATGTGATTTTATAGGGTTCCTTGTTATATAGAATATTTACATCCTTGTGGTAAGTGAATTTGATTAGAATCATATGTTAATAGGTGAACAAAGTGTAACTTGATATTTGTTTTCTCATTGTATAACTTTGCATGCTTGGAAAGCCCTAAAAACAAAACATAGATCGAATTATTCACAATTTTGACAAAACATAAGAATATTTCATCTAAAATGTTGTGAGAATTATTTTATTATGTGTGAGAAATCATGTTGAACTGTTCCCAAATAAATTTAGTGTAGTATACTTAGAATGGAAGTTTAGATCTACACAATTAGGGTTTGTAAACTCCATCTTTAACGTGTATGCATAGGTTGATCCTTGACAAAATGAATATTTTATCTCAACTATTGTATTCAATGGTAACATAAGACTGTGGGAAAGAGTAATTTAAAAGTCAAAAGGAAATATTTGTAAATGAGTTTACTTCATTTTATAAGGTAAATATAACTCTTGGGCCACACATAGCGACAAATTAGGTTTTGTCATAAATTTGTATTTTAAAGCCTTAGTCATCGAGTTCAAGTCTAAAAATTGGTAGATATTACTGTGAAGAATACATATATAATATTTTTAAATAATTGGAGAAAAACATGGGTTACAATGTGAATTATGCATGACAATCTTTGAGGAAGATGTTTGCACAGTCATATAAGGGCTAGTTGGTAAGTGCACTCAACAAAGAAAGTAGGCTATAGGTTGAGAAACTAAAAAAAAACTTTGCATGTAAGGTAAACAAAAAAAGTGTGTACAAACATGTGGGAAAAGTATTTTGAAAACCTAAAGGTGAGGATAAAAATCCAAGAAACTAGAGTTGCAAGAGGGTAGTAGAGTACTAGAGCCTAGTGAAGAGAAAGTGAAATTCGGAGAAAAGAAAAGAGAATTAAATCATGATATTTAGGGCAAAAATTCACATAGATAAAGGGTACTTGAAATTGTAAATGTTATATTTTTGGTGTGTCTAGGTTATCCTATCCATGAACTCACAAAGGTACTTGGGTTTAAGAGCACCAAAGTACAATTTGAAGGCATTAAATGAAAGGTAGGATCTTGAGAATTTTACATTCCTTTAGATAAGTTTGGTGGCATGGTAGGAAGGAGAAAGATAGGGGTGAAGTATTTAACAATGAAAATTAAAAAAAATCTAAATTTTGCTTAGTTTACTCAAGACCATTTGTGGACTAGTGATTGAAAACAAGGGAAAAAGGAGAGGTTTGATTAAATTCTTGGTTTCATCTTGATGATGACTGAGATATTATAGGGTGGAATGAATGAAATTGATACATGAATGAGATGAAGGTTGGAAAAGATAGGGAAGAATCAACATTTCATTATAGACTCAAATAGTCCAAGAAGAAACTCATTGAAAAAAGGTGAATAATAGAATATAGTGACTAGATCTTGATGTTTGTTTTGAATGTGCATTGTATGGATATGGTTCTCTATATCATGTGGTAAAAAATATAGAGAAATGAGAATTATTTGATTTCTAATAGTGTATTGTGAGTATGTGATTGATATTTAAAGGTAAAGGTTTTGGAAGAAGTGGCCAAGAAGAGTGGAAGAGTGAAATGAAAGAAGAGAGTGAGAAGGCACCAATAGACCAGGTTTGAATCCTAGGTGAGGTGTGGAGGAGGAGAAAAAGATTAAATAGACTTGTTCAATAAAATAAAAGAGAAATATGGACAAGGAATATTTAGTGATAGAGCTAGTGAGAATGTTAAGCCATAGAAAGAAGAGTCAAGATGAGAGAAAGAAGAGAGAAAATGCCAAGAGAAAAGAGGAAGCTAAAAATTAGATATAAGGATTGAGAAATAGCTGTGAGATCTTAAGAAAGATGTAGAAAAATTTAATGAGTTCATATTGAGCATGTAATAAAAATATGTAGATGAAGAAGAAGAGTATGAATGGGAAAGTGAACAAGAAGAAGAATAATAAATTAGTGATATATTGATTCCTTGAGAAAGGTGAACTAATAGAAGACATGGATGAGGTAACCAAGGAAAACCAAGACAAATAAGAAGATAATGCAGAAATAAATCAGCATGATGAGGTATGTGAATCAAGTTTTGTACCTCTTGAAGTTTTCTTGTTTGTAAATACACCAAAGGAAGATGAAATCAGATTTGATAGGCCTATATATGATGAAGATAACAGAGAAATGGATGAGTTTAAGCTAAATGAAGAAATGGAAGTGATTGATGATTTGTTTTCTCATGTTTCAAAGAAGGAAACCAGTTTGGATGAGGTGAGTGCAAAGGAAGACGAGTTAGAGAAGAAAGTACAAGAAGCAATGAATGCATTTGAAGAAAGCAAGGTAAACCAAATTTACAAAAAAATTACTTGTTTACTGGATGAGATTGATATTTAATTGGGTGAATCCCTATTAATTTTGGAAAAAGACTCCATTGGTATATTTGTAAAGCATAAAAAGAATGAGATAATCAAGATAAAGTGGGGTAATGAACATGGGAAGGATAATGATTAGTTTTTCATAGGTTAGGTGGATGGTTTGTTGTAAGATTTATTGTGTATGATGAATGAGGAAAAAGGATGAAGGTAAAATTGAGAGAATGATAGATTATTGGGTAAATGAAGATGTAAATGAGGAAAATGAAGGTATAGGTACAAGTCTAAAGCAAGTTGAGATGATGGAAAACATGAAGAAGAAAGAATGGAAACAAGAATGGGAAGAATGTGGACATGGAAGCATAAAAAAAGATGAATGGAAGCTATAGATGGAAGAATGATATGATCAAGCATGAAAAAAAGGTTTATTTGTTTTTGTTGTGTTTATTAGTACAGGTACAGGTTGTGGAAGGATAAATTTGAAGAAGATCAAGATGGAAGTCAAGAAGAAGAAGAGAAAATTTAAGGAAAATTCAAAGATGAACAATATTTAGGACCAAGGTGGTTGTGAGACAAGAAAATGTAGTAGGATTTTAAGAGTAAGGGCAAGTAAAAGTCAAGAAGATCAAGAGACATTAGAAGAGACCAAATGGCATTGTATGGCTCCTTTTCTCCACTTTGGGAGTATGATGCAGGAGCATTAGGGAATGAAGAGCATCCAAGTAATGATTATCCTTTTTATCATGATCCTAGGTTTTTGGAGTGCTTATGAGGTCTTAGGGAGCCAATGGAGAGAAAGGATAAATTGGAATGATATGTGGTTATTAGACACTCCTAGAGGAAGGAGATGAGGGAAGGAATAAGGGATATGCATTTTTAAGAGATAATCAGTTTATTAAAGGAATAACTTTGTTTTGTATGGTAATTTATCTCCTTCAATGAAATTTCTCAGTTTGAGTTTGCATGTTTCAAGGATTAATACATATTGGGCATGAATATTAATATTAGTGACTTGGATGAAATATAGAAAGTTAATAAAATCTTAAAATGGTTGAAAGGAGGTTGTGATCCATTCATGGACTTGCATAAGACTGGAATTACTATAAATATGTGATTTTGTAGGGTTCCTTGTTAGATAGAATATTTATATCCTTGTGGTAAGTGAATTTAATTATAATAAAATGTTAAGAGGTGAATGAAGTGTAACCTGAGATTGGTTTTCTTGTTGTATAACTTTGCATGCTTGGAAAGACCTCAAAAACAAAATAGAGACCGAATTATTCACACTTTTGACCAAACTTAAGAGTATTTCATGGAAATTTTTGTGAGCATTGTTTGATTATGTGTGAGAAATCACGTTGAATCAGTCCTAAATAAAGTTAGTGTAGTCTCCTTCGAATGAAAATTTAGATTTACACAATGAGGGTTTGTAAACCCTATCCTTAACGTGTATGCATAGGTTGATCCTTAACAAAACGAAGGTTTGATCTCAATTATTGTCTTCACTAGTACCCTAGAATTGTGGGGAAGAGTAAGTTAAAATTTGAGGCCAAAATGAAAGATTTTAAAACGATTTTAATAAATTTTATAATGAAAAGATAACTCCTGTGCCACACAAAGAGAACAATTAGGGTTTTTTTATAAAATTGAATTTTTAAGCCTTAGTCATCGATTTCAAGTCTAAAAATTGGTAGATGTTACTTTGAAGAGGTATTCTAGAATATTTTAAAATAACTTGAGAAAACCAGGGGGTTAGAATGAGAATTATGCATAATGAGTCTTCAAGGAAGGTGCTTCGACAGTCATAAGGACTAGTTCGTAAGAGCACTCAATAAAGAAATTAGGTTATAGGTTGTGAAACTAAAAGAAACTCTGTATGTAGGCTAAAAAAAAAAATGGGTGTATAAAAGGTGGGGAAAGTATTTTGAAAACCCCAAGGTGAGGAGAAAATTCCAAGAAACCGAGTTGCAAGGCTAGTAGAGGTTTTAGTGCCTAGTGAAGAGAAAGTAAAATTAATAGAAAACTATAGAGAATTAAATCATGAGATATGGGGCAAGACTTCACATGGATAAAGGGTACTTGAAGTGTAAAGGTTTTCTTTTAGGTGTGTCTAGGTTACCTTATCCATGAACTCACCAAGGTACTTAGGTTTAAGAACACTAAAGGACAATTTGAAGGCATTAAAGGAAATGTAGGATCTTGAGCATTTTGCATTCCTTTAGATAAGTGTTATAGCATGGTAGGAAGGAGAATGATAAGGGTGAAGTATTGAAAAATTCCAAGTTAAGCCAAAAGATAACTTTTTCTTAGTTTACTCAAGACCATTTGTGGACTAGTGATTGACAACAAGGGAAAAATGAGAGGTTTGATTAAATTATTGGTTTGATGATGATGACCATTGAGATAGTATAGGGTGGCATGAATGGACCCGATACATGTTCATGAGATGAAGTTTATTAAATGTATGGAAGAATTAAAATTACATTCTAGAGTCAAATAGTCCAAGAAGAAGGTAATTGAAAATAGGGTGAATAATAGAATAAGTAACTAGATCTTGATGTTGGTTTTGAATGTGCATTATATGAATTTGTTTCTCTCGCATCGTGGTCTCTCATAGTCACAAAATGTTTCCACTTTGGCTCGTTTGATCTTCAAAATTGAAGTGTGGATCCCTCTATTCACTATCCAAATATCCACCCTAACATTCTCAACCCTCATAAATCTATCCAACACCCTCTCTTAATAATTTATGCTAAAAACATAAGGAGTAAAAAATAGGGTATATGTTTTCTGATATTTTCCATCACGTTTTCCGAAAGAAATGGTTCATCACCTAGAAGTCTAAGAGTTTGATATATATATCTAGAATTCCTCTTCAAATTCTCTATTCACTTTTAACTGCAACTCTAAATTTGGTTAATCAATCATCTCAAATTTGTGTGCACACTATTGGAATCATCCTACCCTCCAAACTATGGCCCATGTACCTCTCTAAAGGAATTATTCCTATAAACACCCTCTTATTTTTAAAATTTTCAGATGAGGTTAGTACTTTAATCATGTTAAATAATAGAAACACTAGATAGTTTCCCTATTTGAAGTTGTAGACACAAAATTATGCACTTGGGTACATTTCTAGGTCCATAAACACATACTAGCATTCATATGATTCCTAAGAAAGAAAACTAGTAATTGACAATTATCTTTGGCCTTTTGTCTTTGTTTTCTATTGTCTATCTAGTCTTGCACACCCTACAACCCAGTCAGTACTTTACTTGCCTATATTTTATGACTTCAAACACCAAAGGTGCCCATCCAAGACGCCAACAAATGCCGCAGACACCTTTGTCCCGTCTCTGGTGTCCCTAAACTCTTTCCACTTTACACACTCTTTTTGGGTCTCTTTTATCTTTTGAGCATAAATTTCTAATGGGTTTTCCTTCTAGTTGTTAATTATGAAATTAAAACAAGTGAGCCATATAAATACATAGTTACGTGACCAAAATAAAGTACCAAGCTCTAAGCATTATTACTATCACCAATCAAAAGGCTCTAAAAGAACTTCAAAACATCCATTTGGCATTTAATAAAGGGATAAGATACTGCATCTTATGCATACACAACATAAGAACAGGAAGTTCATTTTTCCATCCATACATTCTATTTACATTACTACATCTAGCTAGCTTGTTATCAAGTACACTTGCACAAGGGCATCCTAGGGCATGATTCTTTCACACACTCACAAGAACTACATGTACTCTAAGATATAGTACAATGCTCAGTCATAAATTCACTCTTTCGGATGAAAATTTTGGTCAGTTTGAATCCCCACATTACATCTTTCATTTTTTGGATTTGATGCATTATTGTGGGTTTTGCAGGTGAATATTTTTCTTGTGGGTTACAATTACCTCGGTGATCAAAGTACGACATATAGGAAATCAATACATTATTTGTGACACTTGTGTGATATAGCGAAGATCAAGTTTTGACCATTTTCACAATCGAGGATCCCAATAAAGGTTGTCGGTGCTTGGGTTCCCTTGCCCAGCCATGGGCACCGTGTCCGTCTGTTTTGTGAATTAAATAATTTATTCAAGCAAGAATGACACATACCACTTCCCATTCAACAATTTTCCCAGCTTAGACTAGTCTCGAGATAGTGCATAAACCAACTAAGTCCATTTCTCTCTTTCTTGCATGTATGGTTTCATATTTTATTAGCTTATTTCCTGTGTCAAATATATATTTTAACATTTATCATCATATGTGACTCTGCAATATTAGGGTTTAGCATAAATTCAATTTTTGTTAAATAAAAAGTTAGTTGTGTTTGTGCACAAAATAAATCATATGAAAAATTATATTTTTCATCCTCCAACCCCATTTTCACTACCATGTATAGATTTCCTTGTGTGATGGAAGTTATATCCTCCTTTGAAAATATCTATGTTGATAATAATATAGTAGCTACCTGAACCATAAGATGTTTGATAGAACTTACTGAGGTCTTCTTTCCCTTGTACTCAACCGTAATGATGTCATCGATTTGTTACACATATTCCTATCCATCAATGTGTCTATACGAATCTTTCATTGATTTGGTGACTAAGATAAAACTACTAGCCTTTCTATAGTTAGAATAAGTCTTCATCTCGAGGTGAGAATTTCCCCTTGATGTGATCATATTAAGCACAAGGAAATTATATTTATAGGATTTCCAAAATAAGGAATGTTCATCAAGATTAACACCTTGATTTCTATAAGGAGTTCATGCATTATCACCTAATACCCTATACTCATTTCCATCTCCTCTACAAGTTTAATTTATACCAACCTCTTTTGGTGATCGAATCCTAAAATTGATATTTTTCCTATACGTATATAAATTTCCTCACTTGCATTCACTATATTTGAGAGTTCCATCAATGGAATATGATTCTCCAATTATTCTTGAAGCCTTTATTTTATAGCCTCTAATTTCTTGTCTTCCTCAAATCTCCTTCTTTTATGTCCCCATTATCACTCCTTCGAGTAGTTATCTCTTCCCTATATCCCTTCACATGGATTTTTCCCTTCACGACCTTTGTTATAGTGTCTTATTGTATATTGAATGCTTATTCCTCCATTATATCAATATTCTCAAACTCTCCTATGTGATCAACATGTCTTCGCTTCCACCCAATATGTTTCTATTATAGAAATGAATTCTAGGTTTTATTGACATTATCCTCCTTCTCTACTTAGTTTTTTCGGGCATTATTTATGTTTTTTTCATTAATGTCAACACATGTGTATCATGATGTATTTATTTGGTGAGTGTTTCTTAGGTGAAGTAACATGGTGTCAAGGTGTTTTTGGTGCATAGTTCTTGGAAGATAAGTGTGGTGCATGGGCTCAAAATGTGGTCAAAGGATGGTATAAGGTCTAACATGGCCATAAATATTCTCATAGGAGTGTGAGTATCTGCATTGTGAAGGCAAGGTCTATTTTAATGAGTCATGTGATGATACAAGCCTAAATAGGCGTAATCCTAGACCTAATTCAAGAAATATGGTGTAATAACATGATATATGAAGAAATGAAGGTATATTTGAGCATGTAAGGTGTTTTTGGCATTTCATATTAGGTGAATATTATGTACAAGGTCCCTATTCAAGTATATAATGCATGTTCAAGGTCATTTTGAATCAAGGTTATGAAAGCAAGACTAGAAAGCATGGGTAAGTCATGGTGGATGGCGAGTTGTACAAGTGAATAAGAATAAATGGAAATTGGATATATTCAAGGATATTTTCCATGTGGTGTATGAAAAATTTAAGATAACATGTCAAATAAGGAGGAAAGACAAGTTAATTTTAGTCATATCGAGTTCCCAAAACTCAAGCTATTTGAAGTTCAAAGGTCAACTTTTGATGCTCGCTGGAAAAAGTGTGCTTTGTGTGGGAGGTTGATATTTTGGGTAAAGTTAAAGGTGTATCCTAAGAATAATTTATAAGTAGGATAATGTATTTTGGTTTTCGAGTTTTATGAATCATCGTTACCACTAAAAATTCTTTGTTATGAACTCAAAACCCTAGGTTGAAAGTGACTTGAGAGAAAATGGTTGTATAAGCCATGAATTTATTAATTTTAAAAATTTGATGATTTTATGATGTAGATGAATCCTATATATTTATTTTTATGTATTTTATAGGTCTTGTTTGTGTGTGCCCACACCACTTAAAAATGCTAGTTTCTGGATTTTTTCAGTTTGTGCAAAAGTTTTCCATTGAACCTATTGAATAAATTACCATTTATGGAATAATTGGAGTTGTAGTACATGTATATGATATTTTTAAATTATGGTCGAGGTCATAGGATGAAAAGTTTTCCCTATCTTAAAAGATTGGTTTTTGGGGATGAAATGACCATTTTAGAGCAGTCTTCTTACAGAGGCATTTTGAGGAATCTTATGTCTAGTTTTTGACATTATGAGTACTTAGTGATGTATCTGATATCAATATATTTCCAATGATATATGATACTTTCATGGTTGAGGTCATTTGATGTGGTATTGGTCCTCATATTTGAGGTCTAGGGTTTGGTGCACAAGAACAAGCATGTTCTTAGGATGGTTTCATGGAATGAGGTGATGATGTAGAGATTTCCAGGTATGGTGAAAGAATGATGAAGTATCTTATGATTTTATTTAAGTGATTAAATTCTTTAGTGATGGTAATATAGATTCAAAGTGGTTTGGTTTTTGCAAGATGGATTTTTGTGTAATTAGGCCTATTGGAGACCTAATGGAGAGATTTGAGCATGATGGTGATATGACTGACCTATGTGGTAATTTTTATGATTTCCTTATTATATGTTTGTGTTTTTTCAGTGATATATACTCTATGAATACCGATCTACATGATATGGGTGCATGTGACTTGTATATAAGCAGTTATGAGGCTCATTTGTGTGTGTTAGAAAAATAGGAAGGTAGTGAATTTTTAAGGATGTATGAGCATGACATGAGGGAAATTTAAAGAGGATGAGGCTTTAAAAATTATGAATTATTATACTATGATTCTGATCTAAGAAATGGCAAGCTTGAATAAGGTCATCCATACATGACCTAATTAGATAAGAAGACCTAGTTTTGTGTAGTGAGAGAGCCTAAGGAAAGTGTGAGTGTTATGAGGGGACAAGAAAAATAAAGGAATAGGTATGAGAATATGAGTAGGGAATATAATAAGGTGATACAATTCATTAGACTTAATCAACATGTGATGATATATGTTTGAGTGAAGGAGAAGGTGTGTTTGAGAAGGGTTTTGAGTTAGAGGAGCTGAACTAATGATAAAAATAGTTGTTGGTGTAACAAGTACTTAAGTGATATTCATATTAATATGGGTGAGTTGGTGCTTGTTCATCTTATGGGTTTTATCCTACTTTTGGGGTTTTTTCCTCACTAAATCAGGGGTTAGTGCTCCTTGTAGGGTTTATGCCATACTAAACTAGGGGTTGGTGCTCCTCGTGGGGTTAGTGCTTCACTAAAAAATATCATGTGATGTGTAATATTCAATTAATTCCTTTATTTTGAGTAATATAATTAGTGGTTCAAAGGGTTTTCTTCCCCTTGAGGGTTTTACACATATATCTTGTCTCCTTGTGTTTAGTTCTCTTGTGTATAGTTGAATGTGAAATGCTTAACTTGTTTAATGCCTAATGGAATGAATCATGAATGATAATGAATCATGAATGATAATGAATACTGAATGAAATGGAATTAAAGGAATGATTCACCCCCACACCATTTTTATTTTAATAATTGATATCGAGCTAAGTCCTTCAAGAAATTCTAACAACTTGAAGGAGACAGTGAAGCACAAGTATGACAGTAGTCAAGTTAAAGATATGAAGAAACCCTTTTCATAATGAGAAGCTAATTTAAAACCTTAGGGTTTGATATATAGAATTCAATATTTGATGTTTGAATCCAATAGATAAAACGGTAAGAAGAGTTATGAAACCGACAATGGAGACAATGAAGGTAGCGAGTTTGAAAGTGAAGATGATGGAGTCCACTTTGACACATTACTCACTATAACATCCCACATTTTCATTTCATATTTTCACGAGATGGAGTCATTTACATGAAGTGGATCACAAGGACTTGAAAGTGTTGGTTGGAAATTTTGTCTTTTAATACAAGCAATAGTTCAAGGGACAACAATCCCTCCTCTTTGTGGGTGAGGTTCCCTTATTCACCGAAACACTGGGAATCTAATTATTTACAAATATACAGACTAACATTCTGATTGAGGATTTTTGTGTAAATAATGTTTCATATTTTAATAATCTCAATACAGAAGATGAAAATAGAGAAGTACTTCAGAGGAGGAAAACAATAGCCTATATGAGTAAGACAGATGAAATAGGGACACCAAGTTCAAGCTAATCCATCAATCAAGAATATAAATATTCTCCTTGGTCGTACAATATTACTCACTATTGTCAAGAAAATAAGTGAAGAAGGAAACATATTTAGATATATAGATTGTAGAACAATATCTTACAAATGCATGTATTAAAGTTCGAAATCATATGAATTAATATATCTGAAAAAACCACCATACATATAGATGCAACAGACACAAAGTTATTCACACTTTGTAGAAAATGGATTTAACACACAATTTCTATATTCAAATATATTAGATTAACATTCACAATTACAAGGAAAATAAACAGAAAGAAAACATACAAGATGGGGAGAATTTATTCTTCTGTATTGATTTCAACTGTTATGTATCCTTACATTCAAAACACCAAAAATACAACCCCTTTACAATGAAAAATAAACTTTATATAGCCGAGGGGTGGTTGTAACCAACTTCCTTAACTAATTTTATTTTAATTAAGCACCAACACTTAATTAATGAATTACATTTAGCTATCTTTATTTATAATTTCATACTTTTCAAAATGATAAAGCTAACTTTTAAAATATAACAATTAGAAAGAAAGACTTAAGAACTAGAGGAAGGAGCACTTGTGGATGGTGTAGTTGGAGTCTTCACTTTGAGTATATGATGCCTGAATTTTCTAAGGAACCAATAAACTCCATGACTCTTGGGATGGTTGTGTTTTCCATAGCATTCAACTAGTTTCCAAAGAGTCTTCCATTTCCTTTCCAATGCCTGCATTTTATAACAAACCTTTGGTGGCCTCTATGACAACATTGTGCAACTTTGTAATCTTCTCCATATTTCCTTTGTTAACATTATTAGAATTGTAAAATATTCTTTGATGAGTTCCCTGAACTTTTCTTTGATCTCATCTAATGAGTGCCTCTCTGTAGAGTTGTCTTTATAGAACTAACACATTAGAGCTTGTAAATCAACAAGTATATCAGATTTAAAGGCTTCTCCTTTTTGTACCATGATTTTAAGTTCAGTGATTGCCTCCTCAAGTACCTTGATCTTCCACTCAACACTAAACACCCATTTTCTAGAAATATTAATTTTTGAATCATCAAATTTTTTATGAGAAAAGAGGATTTTATCATCTATTGTGTTCATGATTCTTAAATCTTGGATGCATTCAAGCCAAAGCTTTAGCTCCTTCTCGATCTTGTGATCATCATATCAAATTTTCTTTGGGCCAAGGAAATGTTGTCATACACTTTGTAATCCTCATTTATGAAATTCAAACTAGAGATTAACATTCCTTATCCCAATACCTCAATGGTGTTACCATACACAACATGTTTATGAATACCCTTGATGGATTTGACATCTTCATAAAAAAATAGTGGGAGGGGGCATTGAGGACAGAGGATTTGGATCAAGGAATTTTTCACTTGAGAGAAAAGACTTAATAAAGCTAGAAAGAACTTGAACATGTTATTCCAGTTGTTGTTGTGTTTTTTTGTATTTTTACACTCTCTCAATCACCCTAGAAACTATCTCTTTCAAGTTCTAAACCTCTCCCTCAGGAGTAGACTCACCAAGTGGAATCCTAGTTAACTCCAGATATGCAATAGTACTATCCTTTTCATCATTTTATCCTCGTATTTTTAATCTCTAAGAATTTTTGACCTTTTAAATCAGAGACTAGCCTTGAAGTTTTCTTGGCTCTTTTGGGTGGAGGAGTTGGAGTGGTAACAAGTAAGGAATCTACTTGCATCAAAACCAAGAGCCATTATCTTGGGAGTAAATTTTCTCTTTCTATTATCAATCATGGGTTGGACCCATGTGAAATAATCACTTGAGGATGGAGGAGGAGGTGGTGCCAATGCCAAACTAGGAGAACTAAGAGACTGGATGAAGGGAACATCGGGAGAAAACACTTCAATGGTAGAATAAGAAGACACTTATTTGATTGATGATATGGGATTTAGAGCACTCATTTTCCAATTAGTGTCGGATCTGTGATATTTACTTAATCTTTTTCCTCTTCACTTTCTCCACTTTCTTCTTCATCATCAGTCTTCTCTTACTCATTCTTTTGTTCTATGCTGATTTATTTTGCATTATTCTTCTCTTCTTTAACTGTTTTCACTTCATGTTCTAGAGGTTGTGTCACTTTTTCAAGAGTGGATATGAATTCTCCTTATAAAATTTGAACATTTTCCTTTCCTAAATCTTCTTCAAAAGTATTTTAAATTTCTTATTCTTCCTTTGTCTTGTCCTTATTTGTATATAATTTGGTTGTAGAGTCCAAAAGGGAGGAAGAAGGGGTTGACTGACCTTGTACTTTTGGAGGAGAAACTTAAATCTATTTATGTGATGAGGAAGCCTCTTGAAAAGAAGATTGGGAAACATTCTGATGATATGCCTTCATTTTCTTACCAAACCAAACCTTGGTTCTTACCAAAGACCTACGGTTAATTATTTCGAGAGATCATCCCTCTCATTTTGTGACTAGTCAATAGTGACAAGAGGCATGTTTTGGATAGCCTTCATGTTCCATTGAGTAGAATTCCTCATCATCATCTTGCAAATAATTTGAAACCTTGTGTACTTTTAAGTCTCTAACCCATTGCTAAAAGAGTCTACCAAAATATCTCCTCCTCACTTCATATTCATCTGAATAGTCTTCCCAATAGTCTTCTAGAGTAGGAAAATGATAATAATGTTAGGAATGAATGGTGTTCACATTATTAATATGTGCAATTATATTATCAATGATAATATAATTATATATGTGTGATGTAATTGTATAATTACTCACGATAAATGAGTAATTAGTTTGTAAGGTTGTTGATATATTGTTATAACAATTATATAACAATATATCAATATGGGTTTATTGTTCTACTCACTTCCTATTTTCTAGGAAGTTGTTTACCTACCTTTATGGCTATATAATAGCCACTTGTATCTGAATATTATATAGAGAAATAATATACGAGAATAGAGAATTATTATTTTGTTGTGTTCAAATCTGTTGCATCTCTCGTCATTTGGTATCGTGAGCGAGAAAGGTTTCGTGATGGAAAGGTCTCGTTTGTTTTTGTTAATTAATAGGGGGCATTTGAGATGTTTTGTTTCCCGATCCATGATATTCGATCTGCCTTATTTCTGTGTCACAGTGGAGATTTGAGTTTTTTGGTGCTATATGAAAAGAATGAGGCGCGTCTTTCAAAATTAGCGAGGTTCTTAAAGAATTTACAGTGGTTGGAATGTTGTGCCTGATTTGAAGCAGTGTATCCTGTATGAGACCTGTCGGCGAAGATTCTTTGTGTTAGGAGATATTTTGGCATTTTTTGACACGTTGGAAAGGATTTGCGTATGATACAAACCATGCCGGGGCTTTGGAGAGAATTTGCAGGACCGTGAAAATGACTGAGTGCAAAGACCTGATGATTCAGCTACAGACCCGGGGAACGGTTGTGAGACTTACTGTCGCGTGGCAGTATTAAAACACTTCAATTGCAAAGCTCGAGCCTTGCTTCGATCTGACCAATCAAATGTTGCCTACCATCCATTTGAAGTTTGTGCCTCTGTCATATGATTTCGTATGAATATCAAAGTGCCCATACGTTCTCCATTTTCAAGTTTTTTGGCACGAGTACATATCTGGTGGTGGAAAACCATTCAAACAGGTTAGTGTATTATTAAATTGCAGCTTGTAGATCTAAAAATTCATATATCCCCTGGCGTGTCAACTTTGTTCTCCTAAAAACAATTCTCAGAACTGTGAGTTTTGACCTGTATTTCTGTTGCATTTCTCATTCCACACATCTTCCAAGTGTCTCTACACTCTACCATTCATGCTAAAAGATATGCCGTGATCATTGGTTCTCTCTTTAAAACTATCAATATATTTTATTGCCCTAGCAGCTTACTAGCAATATTTCTTTGCCGTGCATGTCTTGTCAATGTTCTAGACTCATTGAATATGTGGTATATCCACGCCCGATTATAAAGATTGGTTTAATTATAGGCTTAGGTGTGAAATTTATAAAAAAAAAGTTATTCATCGAAGCAGAAGTTGAAGTTTTATTGTTAGTGTCCAAAAATAAAAAAATAAAAAATAAAATTTTTTGCCTCACGACGCATTTTCGGTGCAATCCGACGTCTGCTTGTGGTATATAAATTTGAGCTTCATAATCACATCCGGCTGAACTAGCAGCATGTATCGGAGGATGGAGGCACAGGAGGATGGAGGACAAGCAGCATCCTCTCGTCGATGCCGCAACGACGGGGCCGCATACCGATCTGGTGACATGTGTGCGATATGGTTTTTCATTTTCAGTGTTCTTGTTTTGCAGAGTGATGGTTTTCTGAATAAACCCTTTTCAGAACTTTTGGAGGAGTCATGTTTTCAGAATACTCATTTTTGGGGAGTAGGAGAAGATTTCGAGGTAGACTCAAGGGATGGTTATCCAGCTAGTGTGAAGCTTGTGGATCTTGGAGATTCAGAATTTGGGCGCCCAGAGAGGAAGGGAAAGTCCCACAGGAACCTAAAGAGGAAGGGAGCATTCCTGCATAATTCGGCTTGACACTACGCCTTTACGAGGGTAAAGAGATAATCTATGGAGTCTGTACCTGGTCTAAGAAGTGCTTTCAGGAGGTGGTTCAATTTCTTGTGAATATGGTTCTTCTTCGTGTTCACATTAAGGGGGTGAATATTGGGATTTAATAATGTTCACACCAAGGGGGTGAATGTTAGGAATGAATGGTGTTCACATTATTAATATGTGCAATTATATTATTTCAGAGAGATCATCCCTCTCATTTTGTGACTAGTCAATAGTGACAAGAGGCATGTTTTGGATAGCCTTCATGTTCCATTGAGTAGAATTCCTCATCATCATCTTGCAAATAATTTGAAACCTTGTGTACTTTTAAGTCTCTAACCCATTCTAAAAGAGTCTACCAAAATATCTCCTCCTCACTTCATATTCATCTGAATAGTCTTCCCAATAGTCTTCTAGAGTAGGAAAATGATAATAACACATCCTGAGGTGATTGGAAATGAAATTATTCATACCAAAGCAAGATATTCTATGATAAGAATAGAATTTGAAATCAACAATGGTTCTCTCTACATTCCTCGGGCATCTAAAGCAAGATCTTGTAGGTGTATTTATCTAAGGAGATAGGGAACTAAATGCCAATGATCTTCTTATCCCTATAGGTTCTATGCAACATATCCAATTGTCTACATACTTCCACCAAAACAATTTTATCATTGTAAAACATAGGTAGCTTGTTTGGTGAACCTCAAACCCAGCTAATATAAATTAAAAACCCTTCAATTGGATAAAGAGGCTACCATATGTGGAGATTAACTCCTTTTCTTATACACACTCTCTCTCAACTGTATTTCCCTCTAAAAATATCACTATGTACATTGTGAAAACATCATTCACCCTTCTGAAATGATGTTTTTTGTTTTCCAAGACAAGTTTGGGATAATATTCATAAACTAATTATTGTTTCTTATCCTCTTATGGAGACAATCCCACCCATACTGTAGGATGCAATTGCGTACATTAGGTAGGAGATCATGTAGAAGGTTTTCTCTATTGTACATTGACCAATTGCTCATTGAGATTCTCACAAATTATCTCTCCCTAATTCTCTCTCTATTACCCTCATAAATGATGTTTATGTAAACACACATCCAAAACTAGAAATCATTAGTGGAAGGAAGACCCATTAACCTCGCCAAAAGGTGACAATGTTAGATAAATATTCTTTGAAATATGACCTGTATAAGACTAATTTGAAGGATCCTTTATTTTGAGACTCAAGCTAATATTTGGCTATCATCCTATTGTAATTTTATTTATCTTTCTCAAAAGGATTTGAGCCTAGACTCTGGTTAGAGTATTAGAATCTTCAACAATGGGGATTCTTCGGGAAGAATTTACATAGATGGAATCCAATTTAGCAATCAATTGACCTTGGGATCACTAATATCTTTGATATCGGGATCAAAGTAAGAGGCACAAGCTAGGAAAGTGTTTGTGCATTGTACAGAGAGAGGGAAATCAACGACATGGGAAATTCCACTATCCTTGATACATTTGGCCATGGGAGTAGGAGTGGATTAAGAAATACGGGCCCATAAATCATTGAGATCAATGTGCCAAATATCACTATCCCAAATATTAGGTATTGATGTTTCTAGAGAGGAAATATGTTCATACCCCTCGTATTGGAACTTCATGGTGGCAATAAGAGAAAATAAACACTCATAAGTATAAGGCTCCAACAATAGTTTTCAATCAAAACACGACGATAGGGCACACAAAAAATCAATTTGACACTAAATATATGTAGGAGGATTCATAATTACTCACCTTAGCTATAGGAAGAATAATGTTCTTCTCGGGATCCCAACACAATTTGAATTTTTTAAAATGAGTGAAAAAGGAGCAAGTTACGACTAAAAATGGACTCGATGACATGAAAATGAAAAGTGCAGACTTCATAGTTGAAATTAGTGACTTGTAATGGAAAAATTGAATTACTTTATCCTCTTTTATACCCTTATGTTTGAAAAATTATCATATAAATGATCAATTAGAGGTTCATAGTGTATTGCGGGAACGGAAAGGTTCATGGAACAATTTACTCATTTTCCCTATTTACAATGCGAGATATGACGAGAGATGTAGAGAAATGAGGGCCCAAGGGAATAATAAACATGAGGGTATCAAAATTTTGAAACACTCATAATACATGTAAAGGATCATAATGTGGAAAAAATGAGTATGTAGGGAACAAAGTTCAAAGAGGAACATGGGTCGCGGTTCTTCAAATATCCAAAAATCCGTAACACAAAGGGACAAAGGAAACACGAGTAAGTTGGGCTTGGGAAGAACACAAGTCCCATGGGAATAAAGGTTCATAGGTATTCAAGTATCCACATCTACGTAATATAAATAAACACTTATTAAACTTAGGGAAAAGGATTGCACAAATCGAAAAACAATGCAAAGAACAAGAATATGTGGGGAACAATGGTCGGGAGGAACAAGGGTCAAGAGTTATGAAAATATGTGAAACCTCCACGATAAAAGTATACATATGATAATGTGGATACATCAGGTTTTCATGGAACATAGGGCCCACAGGAAAAAGGGGCTCAAGGGAAGTAAACATCTGAAGTCACTATAATACAAAGGAATTTAAAAGCAATTCCCCAAAACATAAAAAAATTTTGCACAAAGAGAAAATAGATTATTGTGGGTAGAGTGGAAATGCGTTGAATAAGATACCCAAAGGAACATGTTCCATATGTTCCTCCAAAACTGAAATTACTGCAATACAAAGGAAATGACCCAAATCACCTCAAAATGACTAACTGTTTGAATTTTTACTTCCTTAGAACTTCATAAAGGCAAAACAATTTGACAACTAGGTCACTTCACTAAAAATTTTAGAAAACAAAATGCACATTTTCTAGATAAGTGACAACAGTGGCAAGAAGTATTACTCAACTAGTGTCGCAACAAGGTGTGCACACGTTTATCCTGAAAAGGATAAACATGCTTACATGTAGAAAATAATCTAACCACGTAACTATGCTTGTCATGATGTAGTTGTGACACACCTTATGTTAATACCTTATCTTGTTTACTTGCCAGTTAAGTATTATTATCTTTCTAGGTTTGGTGATTTCCTTGTTTGAATATGTTGTTGGGTTTCCTAAGTTACTTTGCCTTGTTGTGTGCAACATTTCATAATATAAGTGTGCAATTAGTTTTCCATACCTATAATAGAGGTTGAAGTGTACCTTGTTATGTAATGTGTTACAAGTTACTTACTTTGCTAAGTTGATGATTTCATGATTGAGTACTTTGGATGGTTACTATACTTGTTATTGATATTATGAATTTCTCTTTTCTTGGAAGTAATAACTTAAGGCATGGTTGAATTTCTTAGTGGTTACAATAAAATATTTATGTATAAGAAAATAATGGTAAATGTGGGAAGTTTTAACTCTTTTAATATAATTACACTCATTAATCGTAACAATAAGAAGATGACCTTTGAATGGAATAGGTAAAATTGTGGTTTTGTAAAGGTACGTGTTTGAATATCCTTCTTACGATTAAATGTTAGAACATTTAATAGAATTGTGATTATTTATTGATTTGTCTTATGAAACAATCATAAAGTGTTTATCATGATCTTATTTTGTTTGGAATAAAATTTTCAGTTTTATATAAGTAATCTTGGACCGATCAATTTATTTGATCTAGACACAACTAAGTAAAAAGGTTGTAAGGTGAATTTGTATGGGTAAAAAAGGGAGATTGTGGTCATAGACCATATTCATATGCATGGGTTTTAAATTTAAACATAAATGATCTTTATGTAATTGTTTTGGTTAGTAATGTGGATACTTCGACCTCGTCAAAAAAGCTTTGTTGATTACTAATTCCACTATGGTCGAATGGTCTAGGTTAAAATATTTAAAATATAAAAAGGATGTTCATTGTATACCCATGCATGCATAATGGTTTAAAATTGGTAATTTATTGATATTTTTTTATTATCATGCAATTTGTTAGTTATTTTAAAAGGGATTTAGATCATTCGCCATCCCGCCAAAATCGGAGAAAGAGTTGGAGGATGAAAATGAATTGAATAGAGCCACAATGTGGCACAAGGAAATTTGAATAAATTCAATGCATGTCCCGGTCTGGGAAACTTGAAGCTATCGACCTTGCATAATTGTTATCCTATTTTTGATTTTCCTTTTTGTAACTTTGAGATCTTCCGCCATTCAAACTCCTCTTCTAAGAAAATCATGCATGAGGTTTTGTGGCAGTTGATTGAGAAATTTAGGGAGAGATATTTGTGGCCTCTCTGCTATATTTAGTTTTACTATTTTGGTTGCATGGAAGCTTTTATATTTGTATTTAACCCGAATAGGAGGGTTATCTTGGGTTCAAACTCATGAGTTACTTGCTTTGGCTTGTGTACTTTGCTAAACAGAAAATATTGAAAATCTATTTTGGGATTGGATGGAACAATTTTTAAGAAATTTAGTAAAATATTTCAGAGTTCTCTCACTACAGTATGAAATATCTTCTTGCTTCTATTTATTACAATTTAATATAAATGGGTTTAACATGAGTACTTAGGTTTTGATTATTTTAAATGGAGTTATTTAAATGTTTTGGTGCATGGAAATAGTTGTGGGTCTAGGTTGAAATTGTAAAACTCGGGATCTTGTCTTTGATTTTGAATGAATAACCATTTGAATTACATTTATCTATTTTCTTTACCACAAAGAGAAATGAGGGTTGATTGAATAGGGTTTAGGAATTCATTTTCTTATGCCCTAAATGGGTAAATCCGTATCTATTGGGTTCATGCCATATGTGGCCAACTCGTAACCCCAAACAAATCTTTACGTATTAAATAGAGGGCCTTGGAATTAATGCCGGCTTGGAAAGACTTATCGTCCTGGGTACATCCGAGTTGGGTAAGAAATCGGATGTGGTTGAAAATATAGTTGTTTAAATGGTTTAGTCTACTAAAATGTGGCACTATGGATTTGGCCGCAAACGAGTTATATCGTATAATAAGTGGTTGATACGAGCTCAATTGAGTTATTTAATAAAATATTTTTTGAATGACTTAGCCCTTCTATTTGGGCACTATATCTATGATTAAATTTGTGAAATGGAATTTTAGTTGTTTGACTGCTATTAAGAAACAATGGAACCTTGTTGGAGTTATGCTAACTATAAAAATCCAAACAATAAAATACTTGTATTGAAAAGCATGTTATCAATTAGTGAAATGCTATTAGAAAGGTCATTAAATTACAGATAATGTAGTTAATTGTTTATGTATAATTGTTATCTACATATATTGGGGAAGCTAAACCAAATTTACAACCATCAGTTAGAAATACCGTTTAGGTGATAGTCATTAGGTGGGATTTGGTTGTGATACTTTTATAACCAATTGATTTGATGGTGTTCTTGCTCAACATTCTATTTCATTGTGATGGATAATATGAGGAAAATAAATATTGAATGGTATTTAAGGTATATGATTATTGTTTAAGAATTGTAAACTAAATCAGGTTTATGTAAATCAAAAAAGAATACTAAGGCTTGTGGATGTATATTTGATGGAAATTGTGTATTTTATTTTCTTCATTAATGATGGATAAACATGTTAAGTTCATTTAGTTTGTAATATAATAATATGAATGTAAGAAGTGGTTTCATGATAGTTATTGTAGAGAGTGACCATGTACATTGTTGTACTTAATTTTTCAATTGCGGTTGAAATAAATATCGAGTTAATTCAAGAAGAACATCATTACTTGCATTGATTATATTGTGCCTATTATTAAGAATGTAAAGAAGGAGCTATCATTTGACTTAGATTGAAGGATTTCCTTTTACTTGAATTTGTATGTTAAGGAATTATCTCATTAGAGTTAAAGGAAAATAAGCATGTTGTAATATATTACCATCTTTAATAGTCACTTGAGATTTGTATTAAGAATTATTGATTGTTATGTAAATAAAGAGATTAATCAGATCATTATAAATGTGATTAAAAGCATATTTGTATTGCTATTTAAGTAGTGACAAATTTAATGTGAATTAGTAATAAATGTGGAAAGTGCAATTATTATGAGATGTCTTTTCGAACTATAACATGTTTACAAAACAATAATAGTAACTAGGAGCATAATATGTATCAAGGGAAGATAAGTATGCTTATCAAATTTAACTTATCTTCTAAAGTATGAAGTAAAGTAAATCATACCGCATGCGCTTATAAAATAAACTTTCATAAGGTAGAGGTAATCTAGTATAATAAGATTACAGTATAATAGATAAATATGAATGAGTTATGAGTATACGTATACCTATCAATTTTAGCTAAATGAATGATTAAAAATTAGTTTTAATGTTTACATAACTGTAATATCTTTTGTTGTCTTCTAACGGAAACAATATACACCTTTATCATTATCGTCGTCATTTGATCAACATCAATTCCGATGTACAATGGTGTGAAGGAAGTTACTGAGTTATGAAAAAAGTACAAAAGTACAACAAAAACTCATGATGTAGTACTAATGTACTTATCTATCTTAAGTAAACTAAAACAAACATAGTTTCTATTAAAGGGCATTAATGAAGTTTAACTAATGATATGAAATGGATTCAAGTATCGTAATTAACTAAACATAACTCATGATCGTAATCAAATATAATTGATTATCATGCAAGGTAATAGGTGTATACATCATTCAAGTGACTCATGGAGATCACTGCATACCTTTACTAGGATTTAGAGAGCATAATGGAACTCAATTAACTTTGTTATCAAAATTGAAAGTATAATGAATAGTAAACATGGACAAGATTTATGACTTGACCTTTATGTCATGTGAGGCATATATGTACCAGTTTTGGATGGCTACGGAGAGAGGGTGGATGCATAGTGGATTTTTTCATTACATGAATGTAATTTTTGCCATAGGGATCTCAAAGTGATGTAGACATGAACCACTCTCGAGTTATGATATCTCATGGGCTTTGATGATTGAACTTAGTAATACATGATTACCTAAGATGTTTAACAAAAACTTAATAAATTAAATAATGGAAAATAATCCTAATACTATGTTGAGTTGTTTGTGCGGTGAATGGAGGGACATGTTTTAAGTGGCTTATGTGCAGCCATGAAACCAGGATCTCTAGTGCAATGCCAAAAACTATGGACATGGTAGTGTTAATAAATAATTGAATTGTCTATCACCATTTATTCTTATAAATTATGTCATGAGCAGGATGATGACACTAATAAGATTCACATGGTTCTCTGTACCTTTATAAATTTCTAACTGATTGATATACTAGGTATATTGGCTTGCATAGAGCATTGAAAGGGGATCAAGTAGGATCTAAACCCTTATAGTTGCACATGGTTATCATATCTTGTCAAGATGTGTTTATCAAAGAATAATTATCAAATATCACATGAGTCTCACGGATAAAAGGCTTAGAACCAAGGGCGCGGAAGGCGGTTCATATTTAAGGACTTAGTTGATTTTGAGCATGAAGACCTATTTTTAGAAGATAGTGTGTAGAACACATCAACAATGCAGAGACGTGCACACCATACATTGTCTATATTTGGAGAAGCGGTTTGAAGCGTTTATGCATGGAGACAAGATGAGAATAGAATTGGCACTTTAGTTAACTACAAGAGGACTATAAATAGCATACTTGCATGTGTGGCTATGATTGTAAATGGTGTGTGGCTATTAATATCATGTAACATATTTCTAGAATAGATAAGTGGTGAAGAGAAAGTCCCCAACCTATATATATATATGATATTAGGTACATAGTAGATGTATGGAAGTAGATGTATGTATGTGTGTAATAGAGAATATATGCATATGATTGAACTACATCAGTATCGGTTACTATATGCACATTGGTATAGATTGACAATACTGCAAGGAGCTTCTATATTTATTAATAGATGGAAGATATTGGTTGAATCTGAGTGTCATTCTCGTGTGTAGTTGAGTAGTGCATGTTCTTAATTTAATCATGATTACTATTTAAACTTGTTCTTTCATGGATCTGAGTGTAGCATGCATTGTGGAATGATGGATTAGTTATGAATCTATATGTTACTTCCTTCATCATGTTAACATCCTATTACAGCAACCCTAAAGAGGGACCTGGTACCTTTGTGTGCTCGGTCTAGGTGAGTGATGTGCCAATGCAACTAGGGTGTTATCTAGTAAATTCTAGGCTGCATCATTGGTTCCGTTCTGGGAC
The DNA here is from genome assembly GCA_018340775.1 of Taxus wallichiana var. yunnanensis. NCBI lineage: Eukaryota > Viridiplantae > Streptophyta > Pinopsida > Cupressales > Taxaceae > Taxus > Taxus wallichiana. Next base: position 109,643,805 of record CM031235.1, on the reverse strand, counting down.
CTCTTTTTCAGTTGTTTTCAAGATGGTTTGCGATGAAGACGTACTAGTTAACTCTAGCAAGTATTGAGGAATGGATACATGATCTAGAGGAAGAATATGCGCGGTGGTTCAACAATGGATCTGAGTTTAATGCATGCACTTGGGTAGAACATAACCTGTATGACAACTTATATGAGATATTTTTGCTATCTTTCCAGTAGAACTATACAAGTGGCTTACTGCTTATGCATCTCAGTGGAATTGGAGGTATCATGCACTTGTCTGGACACATGAAGAATTTCAGGCCCTCTATGATGCTTGATCTGATCTAGACTCGCATGGTGGATACGTGGTTTCACGGTGTTATAAACAGTTATATTCTAGAATATTCAATTTTGATGTACTCTTTCCTAGAGGTAGCTGAGTTTCGGCCATTGCGGATCCAAGAGGAAGATATGTGCAAGGTATTCCATTAGTGATCAAGATCTTAATGGTAAATTTGATCCTAGAGAGTGAATCAATGGCTAACTAAACTTCACCACGTGCGAGGGTAGGAACAATTTTGGTTTAAGATGGTAGACCTAGTGGTAGAGAAGAAGAGAGAGGAAAGGTGGTTTAAGTATAATGAGGAAAGTGAGAGGGAGATAGAGAAGCAATGTTCTATTGCAGAGAGTATGGCATGGCGGAGAGAGATGGCTCATGAAGGATTTACAGCTCACATAGAAGACATGGAGCCAGAGCATTAGGAACTCCCCCATCTTGGAAATCATGATAGAGATCCTCCCTCGGCCTCACATGGAAGTGTGCCAATAGAGAATACTTGGACCATGGGCAATCATCTTAATCCACCTAGTGACCTAGCCCTTGTGCTTGGTTTTTCAGTAACCGATGACAAGTAACCAAAAAACTAACTTGGGAAGTAGGAGAGAAAGAGTAAGTCAGGGATCAAGAGCATCAATGGCAGGATAGACGACTTCAATGTCATTTGGAGGAGAATTCTTAGGCACATCATCTACATAGAATGTGAGTGCATAGAATGTTGGATTCACCTCTAGAAGTGGACCTACCTCACAGACTATAGGGGTGCAGTACGATGCACTACGTCGCGAGCATAGGGAGTATGTCTACAGGGCCCTATTTCACCATTACAGTGGCGGATCAAGAGGTATAGGTGGTTCTAGTTCCGGTGGATCTGGTGGTTCTGGAGGTAGAGGTAACATAGAAGGTTCCAGATCGTGGTGGTCAAGGCCCAAAACAACCACAAAATAAGTATATGGAGACGTATCTTTGTCTCTCGGAGTATAGAGGTATAGAGGATGTTTCGAACATGTGCATATGTGTGAAATCTTGTGGCACACTAAAGGGATCACGACTGTTGACCGAAAGGCAATTCAATTCACCACTACATTATAAGGGCATGCACACAACAGTATAGGAAATTTGACCCTGATCAAACTTGCATGGATTATGTAGCATTGAGATATGCTTTCTTGAAAGAGTTCTATATACCCGAGTTTGAGTAGAAGAGTATAACTACACTCAAGGATATCAAGCAAGGAACTACCGAGAGTGTACGTGAGTATGATGCTCATTTTAAGACACTTTTATCTAATATATCTTATGATATTCATGCTAGCCAGCATGCACAGTGGTTTGTTGGAGAATTGATTACACCTTTTAGAAGGGAGATTTCACATAAGACATACACTGATCCACGCAAAGTGCTGGAAGAAGCTTGACATGATGAGGCAGTTAGGAGTATTGACACTGGCATTAGTCCATTCCTAGAGGTATAGATTGCAGCTATGGAAAAGTAGCTAGAGAAGCTATCAAAAAATTCAGTCCATGAAACACGCTCAGAATTCAAGTGTACTAATTATGAAGTGAAGGGTCACACCATGGATAGTTTCCCTCACAGATCTATACACTCCTAACTATTGCAATATGAAAATTTTCATTTAAATCATGATGCTAATCACTATCCTTTGTTACAGCACGCGATAAGGAAGAATATATCTTTCTTTTTAAAAATTTACAGGTCCACGACCCATGATATTGAGGATTGTCACCCTATTGGTCGATCTAGGATGTTATAGACCTTGGGTACGAAAAAAAAGTATAACAGAGATAGTTCTAAGGGTAAGAACAAGCACTATGATCGGGATCATAATCAAATGCACGATGACAAGAATGAGGGGAACTTTGAAGGAGTTTGTGGAAGGGGACGTGGATATCGTGGTGGATATGGAGGATGAGGTCATGGTGGAGGAAGAGGAGAATTCCCTCGTGGAACATGCTATACGTGCGGATCTCCGACCACTATAGGTGTGAATGTCCTTAGAATATTGCATGTTCCTTCATTGAAAAAACCATAGCTATGAAGGGTGCCCGGACTTATATGATCATCTCGAGTAAGCAACAAAGGCAACGGGATGGTTAGAATCTAGCACACAATAGAGGATTAGTGGATGGCCAAGATAACAGAAGGACCTAAGGCATTGAAATTGAAGATTACTACATGCATCAAGCAACACGTGCAAGAGAGGTATTACTCCGTAAGCCTATGATCACCAAGGAGGAGGTTTTACATGTGAGGTACCTAGATCTTGCTCATCAGAAGGAAGTTTACTAGGATACCATGGAAGTGCTAAGGAATCTTCAAGGTGAGATACAATACCTAAAGGAGAAAAATAAAGCATCAGAGATAGTCCAAACTGATATTGATGATCTGCGAGAGGTGTGCAAGATGTTGCCCAGAGAACATTATTCCACTATTAGGAAGTTGGTTAAAAGGGAACACTCCATGTGCAGGTTTTGAGACCAGACGGAAGATTCTGCATGTAAATCTTCCCCCTGATAGTATTGACTATGACAAAGAAATTACTCTAAATGTTCTTTGTGGATGGGTGGTGTTGAGCAACATATTGATTGATATAGATGCGAGAGGTAAATGTGCTTACATTAGATTCATGGGTACAAATGGGGAGGCCTCCATTGTAGCCATCATCTAATGTGTTGTTTATGATAAACCAAACTAAGGCCACTCCCATAGGAGTTTTGAAAGATGCATCTATAACTATACAAGGGGCCAAGTTCACTGGGATTTTTAGGTATTAGCACTTGCAAAACTCGATAATTTTCTAGCCCTGCTTCGATGCCCTTGGTGTTATGCGAATAATGCTAACTTGAGATTCAATAAGGGGTATATCAGCTTTGAAAACAAGGAGGAAAGGGTTGTGATACCTTTGATAAATGGAAAGTATACACCATATGTTGAACCTCTAAGTGAGGAGGATTTAAACAGAGTCTATGTACACGCTATTTAGGACCTAGAGGTCAATGAGCCATCAAAAGAAGACATCCTACAATGGAGGATTCTCATTCTATTAGTGATACTACGAGTATTTCTTGCAAAAATTGGGCTCATGGTACATATGAATTAGTAGGACATGAGGTGAAAATCATGGTTGCGTGAAAGAATGGACTTCATTCAATTCGACGGATAGGTAGCATAGTATCTTGGTATATAGGGGTAGAAGATCTTCCTGCCTTTCTGAGGGCCACGGAAACACAATGGAAAGATCAAGTTAAAAGGAGAGATATGTTAGTATATACGCCGTGGCACAACAACGCACTGGTGGGTAGTCCATAGAAATAATATTATAAATTGGGAAGAGATTGGAGTTGCTTTGTTTACTAGGTTTATAAGGAACAATGCACCTACGCAAATCTGCACTTATCATGGTGATCAACCTATTTAACATCACATTTAGCAGTGTGAGAGACTCGACAACAGTAGTAAGGAAGCATTACCACTTTCACTCTGGGTGCATAGCTTGTATTCTACACTCCAAGGATGCACACGTGCTTTATGTATGTATATGCAAAACTACATCGAGAAATTGGAAATTGGAAATATTTGATTGCGGAATGATTCGGACTTTTGACTACTTCTCGACCGAACCTCCTATGTGAGAGGAATTAAAACTTGTCAAATGCTTAACTATGGGAGATAGTGCAAAATCTAAGGAGAATATATAGTAATTATTCGGTGAGGCGAGAGTTCGAGTATGTTTTGAAAAGGAAGAAGAAATGAACTCCATATCACTTAAACACACTTGCCTTGAGAAAGAGAAAGGAAAGATGGTTTACATCATGGATGATGAGGAAGTTGAGAACCTAGATATCTAACATTCACACGGGGTGCGTGAGGTCTTGGAAAGTGCGGAGATAAGGATGCGCGTGCCTACCACAAACCCATGAAAACAAATTAGGTGAATATAGGTTTGGAGGCTGAGCCTAAGGAGGCCATAATTGGAGATTACTGGTCAGACTCAGAGGTATAAAAGATCATCGAGTTACTTAGGGATTATCAGGAATTATTCCCTTGAGGATATCATGAACTTAAAGGCGTTGATGAATCACTTTGGGAAATGAAGATCAAAATTAAGGGTGGTACACGACCAGTTAGAAAGAGACCTTACAAAATGAATCCTAATTTGTGTGAAAAGGTAAAAGAAGAAATTGATAAAATGTTGAAATATGGAATTATCAAGCCCCTTGATGAGTCAGAATGGGTTAGCCCAATGGTGATCAGTATCAAGAAGGATGGACGGATTAGGATATGTGTGGAATATAGGAGATGAATGCTGCATGTGTCACAAATTCATTCCCTACACCATTCACTGAGGAAATACTAGGAGTTGTAGGGCACAAAATATATTCCTTCACGAACAGATTTTCTGGGTATCATCAGGTTAGGATTGCTCAGGAGGATCAAGAAAAGACAACATTTACTACTAAATGGGGCAGTTTTGCCTATACTGTGATGCCCTTTGGATTGAAAAGTGCACCTGTTGTATTCTCGTGCATAGTTATTCAGGGATTTAAATATTTTATTCAAAACTTCTTATAGGTTTATCTATATGATTGGACGAGTGTATGGGCTTGTGAAAGATCATTATAACAATCAAGCTTAATGTTTGAATGATGTAGACAATTGAGCATCTCTTTGAACATCAAGAAGTGCATATTTTGTATGCCATTTGGGATACTGTTAGGACATATAATCTGTAAGGAAGGTTTGCTAGTTGATCCAACCAAGGTTGTAGTCATTTTAGGCTTGGAAGTGCCTACTAGTCGAGTGAGGTACGTAGATTTTAAGGTCATATAGGTTATTATAGAAAATTCATAAAAGGGTATGCAAAAAATGTTGCACCCTTGGAAGAATTATTGAAGGGGAAAGGTACATTTTATTGGGGAGAACTGCAATAGTGCACGTTTGAGCTATTAAAAGAGAGACTTACTACCACACCCATTCTCGTGCTTTCCCTCATAGGATAAACCATTTCATATGCATGTGGATGCTTCTATAATGGAAATTGGCACTTGTGTGTAGACACCTAAAATTGGTTACCCAATTTAGTGTCCCTTGGGTTTGTTTATCCTCTCGGGTAACCCGGGCACCTTTATATCACCACTTCTCCCTTAGGGTATTACTTAAATATTTAATTTAAAGGTCTATCCTAAGTTTACTTCACCCCATTATATTTTATTCATGGTTAATTAAATATTAACTATTTAATTATATTTTTTACATTTATTTCAACTACTTATCTACCCCATATCAATTTCCAACCTCCCATATCATTTTTATCCATCCATCCCACCTATTTCTCCTCTCCTAAAACCGTGCAATGGGATTTTTCCATATTTGAGTCGGAGGGATAATATTCTTATCCTTCCAATTCATTTCCTTTTCACCACTTTGGGAGTCTGTTCCCTGATCGGTGCTGATTTTTTTGAGTGGCACCGATTTTATCTCGGTCGGTGCTGATTATAAATTTACAACCTGAGATCCTCTTTGGTTAGATTCAGAAGAGCTGGTTGCCTAGAGATTACTTTTGTCTGAGTGATTAAAGAGATTATCAGAGGAAGAGAGTGAGTTTTGTGTAGTTTAATCCCTGAGAGGTGTATTATTACTCTGTCTATGTATCTACAACTCTTGTGGGTCTCCACAACTACCCTGGTCATCATCAATCATCAATCAAGCATTTTTCAGGTATTCTTCTTTGTTAGTTTCTGTAATCTCCTTTCGATCAACACCGATCCAGTCCGGTCGAATCTGATTAGTCTTTAATCAACTCCAGGTTTATCCAAATCGGCACTAATCGGGTCTTTCTTCGGTTTCTAGGTTAGAATCCATCAATTTCTACCTCGGATCCTCTTTTTCCATCTTTAATCTCTATTTTCTGATCAATCTTCAGTAATTTGGTCTTACATCCAATCCGTTTTTCTTAGTTTGCTTTCTTCTTTTACTTTCTGGCCTTTTGTCCCTGTGTGTCCAATCGATCTTTGATCACCGCTGATCGGCACTGGGACCAACCAATCGATGCCGATCATTATCGATCGACACCAACCAAAAAAATGATGCCAATCACTGCGATCGATGTAGATCGATCTGCGTAAAAGATACAAAATTCAGGTAACACAATTTCATCTTTGTTTTTACAGTCTCCTGCTTTCTTTCAGTTTATGTTGCGGTTTTACATTTTGTTTGCTTTGTTTTTAATCAGAAAACCTAAATATTTGCTTACATATTTTATCATGTATGTCTTTATTCTTGATTGAAAACATGAACTGACATCTGTCGAGGAAGCTCATTGCTTCCCATGGACCCGCTTTCTCGTAGTTCACCCATATATCGTCTAACGTCATCTTTTTCTGCCAAGGATTTGTGCATCGTAGGTTTCTTGGATCTACTTTGCGAGATTTTTCGTGTGCCCATCTTGTCTCCATCAACATTCTTTCCATCTATGTCTTTGGATCTTATCCAATCTATCAGGTATCGATTTCATTTGAGTTTTTCAGGGTTTTTGTGTTTAGTTTGGTGCATTAACTTGGATAGGTAACAAGCACGGAAATTATTGATCTACATTCGACATGCCTAGTGGGACCTAAACCAAAGTCCCTTATTGGTAAGTTCATTTCTTTTCCAGTTTTGAGCTTTTGTTCTTTTTCTTCACTGATTTTTCATCAGTTGCTCTTAAGCATTCCCTTTCATCATTTCGGTTTTGCTTCTTTCATTTCTAGTTTCTTAAAATAGAAATTTCCTTTCCACTAGTATCTTGTTGGATTTGTTGTGTGTTCTGCTTAACCCTGTTCTATGAAGTAGTTTGCTTGTTCGTGGGATTTTCTAAGGGGAAGAGCTCAACAATGCACTTTTTGAAGTCCACACACCTTGGAGAGCTAAATCTACAGGTATTTCTCTTTTGTGGTGTTTTCTCCTTTTTAAGAACTTAAAAAGAACTTGTTTGTTTGTTTTTATCACACTCAAACACTTCAGTTTCAGTGCTTAAAAATAATTAATCGCATTAGGAAAGAACTTGTTTGACTTGTCTTCATTGAAATCAAACACTTCGGTTTTAGTGCTTAAAAAGAAAATTTTCTTTGTCATTTCTATTGTATGTTCTTCATCTAGTTTTCTAAATAGGTTGGAAAATTGATCAAAATCGGTAGTGACACTATTTGATTTTTATTTTTCACCCTTGCACACAAAGCCAAAATCACTAGGTATAAAGCATTTAAACAAAAACTCCTTCCCTGGCCTCACCTACTTGGAAGTGACATCCAAGAGGAAGAGCCTATGCGGTACTTAGGCTGCGCTATAAATTCACGGAAGTTCTAGTATATATTGGCAAAGCACCCGACTCCCTTATCACAATAGTGTGTGAAGTGCGGGGGTAGGCCCCTATATCAAGCCACGTACCAGTATTTTACTGAAGTGCCTTCGGGACTCCTCACCAAAACATTCCCCAAACCATCCTTAGTTTGGCCAATTGAGTAGTCCCCATTCTAAAAAACCTTCCCAAACATTTTCTTTCTTAAAAGGCATGAAAATTTAAAAGAGATAATCACCTACGCTGCTTGAATTGTCATGCATCAGTTAGGTCAATATTTTTCTGTGTTTTTGCTTGTTTATGACGGTCATCACCCGGTCACAATCTAGAAAAATGGCTCAACTGGCCTCTTCTTCATCCGAGACCACCACTAATGTGGATGTTTTGGTACCCCTCGGGTCTTCTTCAGGACCACTATTAGTTGGTTCCCCATCTTGGTCATATAATCCTTTCTATCATCCTAAAGTGATCCCATCACGACCAGCTTCCCCCAGTCCTTCAGAGGTGTCATCTACTTCTGATATAGAGTATGTTCCTTGCAGAGATCCTAAATTTCAGGCACTCCTTGACCACAACCCGGTAGCCCTTATGGACTACCTAGTGCATAAATCTACTCGCATATCTGATCAGGGACCACCGATCCAAAAAGTTTACGATTATTCTCATGAGCCATCCCAGGCTTTTATAGAGTAGTTAGCATGCTTTTTCTCACCTCAAACCACGAAAGAAGGTGGTGCATCTATGCCTCCTTTTTCTCTTCCACCGACCATGTCAACTAGTTCTCAAATGACCCTACCTATCCCTAGTGCCACGGCTACCTCAGCTACCCCATAGCCTACTTTTGAGAGGCCCTCTTCTTTAGCTATGATGAGTGTGTCCACGCTCCCACAAATTGTTGTTAATTCTTCTATGCCATCTATTACATCTCAGGGTCAGTATCTCTCTGTGAACCAACCCCCTCCTACGAGTCAGTCGGTTCCTCCTTCTCGTCCTCCAGCTGGTATTTCTTCTAATGCTCCAGTGATAGTGACCTTTACCCATCCTTTGGCATTGGCACCCCTAATAACCAATCGGTAGTCAAAAGCCTCATTCAGAGTTTGTTTCCCACTATATCAAATCAAATCAACACCCACATTCCTCAATCCATTCCGATTCAGTCGGAAAGTGTAGGAACCCACCAATCACAGGCCCTATCTTTCATTCAACCACCTTTCTCTCAACCACTTGTCATCTCATAGCCTGTTTATACGTAGGCTCCTTCACAATAAATACCTCACTAGGCATCACCCAGAACACTGGTTATTCCTCTTATCATCCTGTTAATCAATAGATGAATCCCCCATTAACACCTCAAAAAAATACCATTTTCTTCTTATACGGGACATTCTAACATGCCCCCTCCTCAATCTGACATCATCCAACTTCTTTTCAAGAAAATCGCAGACCTAGAAGCCTCCACCAAAGGGGCTCACCCTTCATACTCTTTTGAAGAAGTATGTAATGAACCGATTCATCCATCAGTGGCTTTTAAGCCTTATCCTCCCCAATGGGAACTTCCTAAGTTCTCAAAATTTCATAGTCGGGAGGATCCTCAACAACACCTGTGAGCATTCAAGCATGCTTGCTACCTTATAGTCCAGGATCAGGAGCTTATGCTCCGTACCTTTCCTATGTCTTTAGCAGGGCCCACTTTAGACTGGTACAATAACATACCCCAACACTCCTGTTTTCTTTCTCTCAATTAGCTCAGATGTTTGTTGAAAAATTCTCAATAAACATCACACATAAGATCTCGATTACAGATCTTTATAACATTCATCAATTCAATGATGAGTCTATTACAGACTTTGTCACTCGTTGGAGAGGGATAATAAATCAATTGTCTTTCTCCCTCCCTCAATCTCAACAAATCGAGTTGTTTACTCGATCTTGCGCTAATCATATTTCTTCCACTTTAAGGATTCAAACCTTTCATACATTTGAAGAAGCCTTTACGATGGCATGTAAACTTGAGTCCCATGCCATTGAACAAGGGAAGCTAAAACTTCATTCTAAGTCTAAACCAGATTTTTCTTAGTTTACAAAATCAAACCCTTTCGCTTCTAACAAAGACAAGAATCAGGGGTCCACCAATGCTATCATATTAAAAACATCACGAGCTGATAGCACTTCTAATCAAACACCTCGGAGAGACTCTTCATCTTCTTGAAAAGGACCTCCTTGTCATCTTGATCTTTTACTTTGTTAGGGGAATCATATGCTTCTATTTTAGAAAAATGTTAGAATTTCGGAGGATCAAACTTCCCCTATTAGGAATTTTGATGAGAGCCAAGAACGACCATTCTGGTATCGTGAAAATGACTTTTGTCATTATCATAGAAGTAAAGGCCATGATATTGAATGATGTCAGACCTTCAAAAATCTTGTCCAAAAATTCATTGATAAAGGCGAGCTCATTCTGGATAATCCAAATGCTCCCCCAAATCAAGCGCTTGATGTTTTTAAATAACCTTTTCCAAATCATTCCTGAAAAATGCTTCAGGGTCTCAAAAACCAAACACTCATACTATCAGCTTCATTTCTACTAATGGTTCTTCTTCTAATTCTGAATCATCTACAAACATGTCGACTGAATCAGGACTCTCCTCTACTCCTTCAAATTATGAGATTCCACCATCCTCAGATGGTCCATCTTTGAGTCTTCCTTTATTAGAAATAGATTCATCTCCCTCTGCCTTGCCATCTGATCTTCCACCTATACCTGAGACAATGTCATCTTCATCTGTCTCGTCATTAGATATTCTTTTGGTGCTTGAGTCATTTACATCCCTTCAAATTCCCACTACGGATACTTCTACTTCATCACTCCCATTTTTGCCACGACCATGCCTTTGGTTAACGTACCCATAGTTGTACCAACTTCTATGCCTTTGGAAGCATCTTCAATCTTAACCCTTCTTGTCACTTTTCCTACAATAATTACACCCATAATTACTACATCTGAAGTACCTTCCTCACAAGAGACTGCTTCTTCATTACCTACCTCTTCCACCATCAGTGCTTCCTTTCCTATTAAGGAAACATCTAAAGAGATAGCATCGACACCTATACTTCTGACTCCTGGACTCAGACATAAAAAATTGGAGTTTAAGCCTAAGGTTACATCATCGTATCATCTCCTTTACTTCCTCCAAAATCACCTTATGCGGTCGAAGTTGTCACCATCCTGAAAAGGGAAAACCAATATTTCAGACCATCAAAAATCTTGGTGCTTTCCCTCAAAAATCCCTCTTTGTGCCTCATAAAAGATTGGATTTATCCACTGAAAAGGTGTCTTCTTCTACAACACCATCTTCACCGATGCCTCATAAAGTGGATTTACCTACTGGAAAGGTGTCACCTCTTTTATCAGAACCATCATCTTCATCACCAAAAGCCAAGGCACCCTTTGTGCCTCTTATCAAGATCTATTTTGGGAGCTCCTCCCCCATCTAAATTAGTCTTATCTAAATCATCGTCTGTTTTGGCCAAGCAACCTTCTTCATCTCCGAAGACCAAAACACTTGTCACATCTTTGTCATCTTCAAAATCTATCTTAGGAGCTCCTCCTCCACTAAAATCAATCTTGCCTCACTTGCTTCCATCTCAAGCACCTAAGGTTGCTTCTCCCAATGTCTAGAAAAGAAAAATAGTCTCTAAAAAGACTATCAAACCAGATATGCAAGTTCTTTTACCTTGACAGTCTGTTAAGATTAAAGAGGTGCCTTCGTCACCTCTGTCCACATCTTCGTCTACCAGATTCTATACTGAAATCCTTCACCAACTTATCCAATCTTCATCTATATCTCTTCCTCCAATCAAACCCTATAATCCCAAAGGAGTAAAACCTTCATGGTTCAACTCTGATTTGATTTGTGCTTACCATCACACTCTAGGTCATGACACCGAGGGATGTAAAGCCCTTCAATCTATCGTTAACAACCTCTTGGAAGAAAGTGATCTTCTGCTAGAAGAAGAGGAGGAACAAGTGTCTCCTATCATCCCAACTACATCTGAGCCTGAACGGTCTACTCAGGCCTCTAATTCTATTGATACCACTCTGGATAATCTTCCACCTTCTCAAATTAACACAATTCGTATCACCACTAGAGCAATACAAAGTATGATAATCCATCATCTTCTACAACCTCTCGACCACGGGTTGTCATTTCTATGGCCCCCGAAGGAGTTCCTCCTTCCTCATTAGCCTTGAGACCTCGAGTCTCTATTCGTGCTTCACCTCAGGCTTAGATTCCCGTGTCAGTTGAGGAGAGTGTTATGAAACAACTCACCCATGCTCCAGTCAAAATGTCTCTTTTTGACCTCATTCAATCATCTCCCCAGCATCACTAGGCTCTGATTGATAATCTGTGCCATATCATAGTGAATTCAGATGAGCCCCACCTTTTGAGATGGTTGTTGGATTGAATAGACCATCAACCACCATCTCCTTCGAGGATTATGAAATTCCTCCCCTTTCTTCTGAGGATTTAGAGGCTCCTCTCTTTATCACAGTTCAAATCAATAACACTACATTAAAATGCACTATGATCAACAGTGGTGCTGCACTCAACGTCATTTCCTCCCACACATTTCAGTAACTTAAGTTACCAAAGAACGTAGTGTCCCCATTTCCTTTCACCCTTCAATCATTTAATGATCAGCTAGTGGTTACTTTAGGAACTGTGGTCCTGCCCATTCGGGTAGGCAAGAAATTGCTTCACAAGCTTTTTTACATTGTTGAAGGGAAATTCCACTACAATATGATCCTCAGATGCTCCTAGATTCATACAATGCACTATGTCCCATCAACCCTCCATCGATGCATAAAATATCAGTATGAGGGAAAAATCTATACTCATCCAAGAGACCCTTTTCCATCCGCACAATGTGACATGACCACAAGGTATGTCCCTCCAAAGGAGAACGCTTGTTCTCCTGATGAGGCTTCATCCTCTTCCATACCTGCAACAAAACTACCAAATCTACAAAATCTGGAAGAAACGTTGCAGTGTTTTTCATTAGGAGAGATTCCTCTTCTCTCTTTTGACGCCCATCTCAAACCTAACGAGTATGGTAGGCTAGACAAACAACCTGAATATCAACTAGGTCTTGGCCACATTGTCACCATTGGTCTACCCAATCAACAGAATAACTTCATCTATAGTGGTATTGATACACCTCACTATCGTCTAGATTCTCCTCCTAGGGCCAAACCCTATTCAGTAGGGTTTGATTGTCTACAAATCCCACGTTCACAAAAACTTATCTATATCGATGCGCGTGGAAAGGCTTTGTCCTGGGAAAGTATGAGTAGGGTGTGCATGACCTTGCATCCATTCCAACTCTTAAACCACATCAAAAATTTGGTTTAGGGTTCAAACCTCTCTCGAAAGCCACCGTCACCATTCTTGATGAGCCTCTTTCCATTGAGGAACCATCTTCTCCCGTCAGGTCGGAAGCATCACTTGATGTGGATGACACCATTTCCATCCTGCCTAATATTTTTTAGTCAATACCATTTCCTTAGGTCCACTAACCTATAAGACTAATGGCAAATCCACTTCCATACCATTAGTCTTCCCTGAAATAGTTGGAGACGACTCTCCCACTATCAATACTATCCACTGTGCGGATGATGATTCTGTCCTTACCTATCTAGGGGCAGAGGATTCTTATCTTCCTAAAACCATTCCTTCTGACACGTTTACGCTTCTCAATGAAGCCACTGTCAACCTTAATATAGGGACTTTTGAAGACCCTTGCATCATTAAGGTCGTCCAATCTCTTAATCCACAGGAGTTAGGAGACTTCACCACCTTTCTTTCCCACCATCACCAAGCATTTTCTTGGTCATGCCAGAACCTCGATCCTAATATAGTGGTCCACAATATCATTACTCTTCCGGACATCAAACCGAGTTAAACAAAAATTGTATAAGATGCATCCTCGTAGCCCTCCTTGTTATAGAAGAGTTACGAGTGCTTGATTTCTACCAACTTCATCTAACCTATTGACTATCCACAATGGGTTTCAAATGTAGTACCGAGTAACTAAAGCTATTGGGAAAATTAAAATTTACACCGACTTAGGATCGAATCTCACTTTTTTGAAAGGTGATTTTCCTCTACTTAATGTCAATCAACTTATGGATTTAACTATAGGTCACGAGATGCTTTCTCTGATGGATGGTTTCTCGGGTATAATAAAATTCTCATCGCACCAGAGGACCAACATAAGACCTCCTTCATTCATAACTCCTTGGGGGAATTTTTGTTATCGCGTCATGCCCTTTGGTCTTAAGAACGTAGGAGTGACTTATCAATGTGCAATGACCTACATCTTCCATGACCTCTTACACAAAACTATAGAAGATTACATCGACGACCTCCTCGGTAAGTCCAAACACTGTCAGGATCATCTTCTCATCCTTGCGCCTCTCTTTGAGAGACTCATTCATTTTGTCTTCACCTAAATCCATCTAAATGTGTGTTTGGCATTCTCACTGGTAAACTCTTAGGCTTTATCATTTCTATTAGGGGCATTGAAGTCGATCCCACAAAAATAAAGGCTATCCTCAAGATGCCTCCCCTTCCAACTTAAAGCAGCTCCGTGGTCTTCAAGGACACCTTCAATCAGTGCGTCATTTTATCTCGCAGCTTTCGGACCATTGTCAACCTTTTCATCATCTGCTCCATAAAAACATTCATTTTGAATGGGATGAGCATTTCCAAAAAGCCTTTGATGATCTCAAATTTTATATTCTTCTTCCACCTGTGCTTACACCTCCATGCGAGGGGAACCATTCTATATCTATATTTATGTGATGACCATGCTCTGGGAGCCATGATCTTGCATTGGGACACTAATTGTAAAGAACAAACCATCTATTATATCAGTCACACTCTTCATGAGTATGAAACACATTATTCTGAAGCTGAAAAACTGTGTTGTGCTCTCTTCTTCGCAACTTCTAAACTTCATCATTACCTCCTTAATCACAAAACCTACATTATTACAAGTGTCAATCCACTCAAGACAATGCATGCAAAACCTTATCACAATGATTGTATCACTTGTTGGCTCATGCTCATGATAGAGTTTGACCTCAAGTTCATCTCGTAGAAATCTATCAAGGGTCAGGTCATTGCGGATCAATTAGCTGATACTCCTCTTCTGGACACTCAAGTCCCCCTCACTCAATTCCTAGACAAGTACATCCAACAAATTGATTTCAGTCTGTCTCCATTTAAAGTAAAAATCTTCTTTGATGGGTCTAAGTGTCAGCAAGGGGGAGGTGTAGGTTTCGTCATGATTCCTCCTTGGGGTGCACCTATCCCTGTCGCACACAAGCTTAACTTTGAATGTACCAATAATATGGCTGAATATGAAGCTCTCGTTTTAGGTATTCGAATGTCATTAATCTTGGCACTCGCCATATCGACATCTTCGGTGACTCTGAGCTCATCATTAATCAAGTCACTGGAGTCTATCAGTGTAAAAATGATATCCTTCAAAAATATCGCGATATCGTTCTCTTTCAGCTTCAATCTTTCGATAAATTTACTATCCAAGATATTCCTCCACTGCAAACCGATTCACAGATATGATGGCTTCTTTAGCCTCGCTTATTCCACCTTTCACTGAAGACTCATGAATTTATGTGGTTGTTCAGTGTTTAGACCAACCATCTCATCTTAGGAAGTTGACTTCAATCAACGCCATCACGACCGACACTCAAGATGAGTGGTATCAACACATTTTTGATTATTTATCCTATTCAGTGCTCCCTCTAGATTTGACTTCCAATGGTAGAAGATCTTTTATCCAACATGCAAACCACTATATTATTCTGGGACGAAATCCTTTACAAACGTGGCTTTGATGGTATTTTTCTTTGGTGCCTCAAAACCCCTAAATCATCTAAAGCCATTCAGGAGGTCCACGATGGTATCTATGGTGGACACTTTGGTGGTTTGGCCGTGGCTAAGCGCATCCTACGTTTAGGTTATTATTGGCCTTCTCTTAATCAAGACTGCTGCGACTATGTCAAGAAATGTGTCAAGTGTCAACAACACACTAATCTCACACATATCCCTAGTCAGGCCTTGCAACCCGCAACGGATTTGTGGCCTTTTTCACAATGGGGTCTTGATCTCATTGGCCTCATCAATCCACACTCTTCGCAGTGACATCACTCTATCATTACTGCCACATAATACTTCACTAAATGGGTGGAGGCTATTCCTCTTTCATCAACCAAAGCTAAACCTATTGTTGATTTTGTCTATCAACACATCATTTGTCACTTTGGTGTTCCTCACAAACTTATTACAGATAATGGCAAGTCCTTCAAAAACAAATATTTACAGAACCTTTACGACACTTCAATATTAAACTCAGCTTTTCTTCTCCATACTATCCATAATCTAATGGCCAAGTTGAGGCTTCTAATAAAACTTTGCGTAATATCCTCACAAAGGTAACTAGTCGAGCTGGTAGGGATTGGCACTTACACATCCCTTTTGCTCTTTGGGATTATTAGACTAGCATTTATACCCCTATTGGTGCTACTCCATTCTCTCTCATCTATGGGTTTGAGGCTATCCTTCCTTTGGAAGTCTGATTCCCTCTCTTCATGTCTCTCTCGGAGATTTTGTCTCTGATGAGGACTATTGTCAAAACCATCTAGCACAACTTGAGTTGTTAGATGAATGTCATCTCAATGCTCTTGAACATCATCAAGTCTATCTTGAGCGTGTCAAGCATGCTTATAACAAGCATTTGTAGCAACGTGACTTCCAAGTTGGTGATCTTGTTCTTAAAGAAAACCAAAATGTCACTACTCTGGAATAGAGTCAATGTGGTAAGTTTGCTCCTAACTGGATGGGACCGTACGTTATCACTCATAAGTATGGGTCCGGGGCTTATCGCCTATCTTCCATGGATGGTATACCTGAAATGGAGCCTCTTAATGCTTTACATCTAAGGCCCTTCTACTGTTAAAATCTATCTTACACGATCTTAGTCGTAAAACAAATCTTTTCATCCATCTGCAACCAGTCATGCATTTTGTAGTGATTCGAACTATGTGGTTCTCCACATTATTTATTTTATACCTTAAATATGAGTACTACAGCTCTACTCATGGCATTTTCCTTACAGATTTGTTCCTTCTCATGGTAGGAATACCTTAATCACTACTTCATCCACCCTAGGTATTCATCTTGATCAAATCTACTTGGGGGCATGAGTACGTGCTTATATACATTTTCTTCCCCTCTATCTGATCTATTTGGTCTAAACTCAACTTCTTCCAAAGCTCAAAAAAAAAAAAAAAAAAAAAAAAAAAAAAAAAAAGAGATGCTATCCTAGTCCCAAAAGATAGACTGATCCCTCGAAGGACAACTATTTGTGCCTTATCAAATAAAATAAAAAATATAGACCATTCCTCGAAGGATGGCTATCATCAAAATCAAAATACAGACTGACTCCCTTAAAGGACGGTTGTTTGTTTTATGGAATTTTCAGCCTTTGCAGTAACAAACTTCCTCTATTGGCCAGTTTGTTCACTTTTTAGCATCTCTGAAAGACTTCCCATATCGATCAGTCTTTCTATATCTAGCAAACTTCCCGCATCGATCAGTTTACTTTTCTATCAAAAGAAAAAAATCATGAAGCTGTGATATGAGACCTTTTCGATCATATGGAGATCATGTTTTCCCCATATGGGCACATATTTAATCCTTCATGTGTTCTGCGAGATGTATACTTAGCTCTCATCCTAATCTACCTCCTAGATCTGGTTTGCGACTAACTAGTGTCAAGTTTATTTTAACCTCATCTATGGCCTTGTGTGCATCATCTTTCAATTTTCCATCGAGGTCTCTATTTATGGTCGGTTAGGGGCCTAACTCATCATTATTTTTCCTATCTAGGTGTAGTGCTTTTTATTTCTAAAAGATAATATCATTACATCACTTTCTTTCACAAAGGACATTTTCCATGATTATTTGTTGTTCATCCAGTTAAATTGACATTCAACATGTTAATTTACTCAATCAAATCTATCATCTATCTAGTGCTCATCTTATCTACTTCATCTAAAAAACATCAAAGCATGTATTAAAAACACATGTGAATCCATCTATCTATCTCATTTAATTGAATTAACATCTTAAACATGTTTATTTAATCAACCATGACAAATCAATCAAATCACATCTATTCATCTATCATTTATAACATTCATCTATATCCATCAAAATTACATAACATCCATCTATATCTATCGAAATTAAATGCATGAATCCAATCACATAACACAAAATGATGAATATATATACATATATCTCTGTCTGTACAAAAGAATGTATGGCTTCCAATCAAGCCGTATACATCATATCCAAAGAAAACTACCTTCAACTCGAGGCTACATCAGTATATATCTACAAAATATCACATCTATATGGTAAAGTCAGATAGGTGGAAGACACTATCTCCTCCTCCCTCCTCAGGTCCGGGCTTGTCTCTCCTAACCACCTCCTACAGAGCTAGAGATGCCCGCTGCCATGGCCCTGCCACCTCCTCGATCTCCTCTGGTGCTCGCACCCTCCGAGGCACCGCCAGTAGTAGCTGTCACTGTCCTCCTCCTCGCTCCATACCGAGGCACATCCGGTGTCTTTGTGTCAGGGTGTCCTCATAATATCTCACCTCGGCAAGGAGATCCTAATAGGTACTCAGACTCACCATGTCGGGTGCTCGCAATGGCGCTGTTGCTGGTGGTGGTCCTCTTGCTACTGCACCCTCTCGCTTCGACTTTGAGGTGGTGCCTGTATCACCATATTTGGCCCTGAGGGCCTCCCTGTGCCTGTGATAGCGATCTCTCTGCTGGATCGCTGTATCCCACTCCTGACAAGCAATGTCTCTCTCTGTATCAGGGTGTCTCTCTCCTTTGTTAAAGTCCTGATCTCCTCAAGGGTAGCCTGGTGTGTCCAGTATCGGGAAGCATACTCTCACTTAAGTCACTCTAGTGTTGCTGCTAGATCCTCCTCGCTTGCCTCTGTGTGATCGCCAGGATATGTCGTGGAAGCTCCGCGTGGTACCACGCCTCATAGCCCTCATCCACCCCTGTATCATCATCATCATCTATGGGAGGTGGGGCCTCCCTGAGCGGATCTATGGGAATCAGTATAGGCAGATCTGTCTCTCTGCTATCCCATCTGTATGGTGTGTATATGGTCGGGATGATCTGAATCAAGCCAAACTACCTCATCACCCATATAAATGGGACTCGATCTAAACACTCTAGCTTACAGCCCCTGACTACCCTGCTGCATCTCAGCTCCACCAGATGGGCATCCTGTCCAGCCCATATCGATAGACCCTATATGGTCTCCATATCACCTGTGCTAGTGTCAGAGTCCTGAATCTCTTTGAGTACCACTCTGCGGATCTCCCTATATCTCCTGGGGCCATGTCTGCCCACCATCATCAGAATCCATACTCAAGGACTCCCCTACTCCTAGCATCCATGGAAGCCCAGATGGCCTGATCACTGATATATGCTCATATGCCCAACAATGGAGCACAAAAATCACGTCTATCCCAGTCCACCTCCCTATGGTATACATCCACAGCTGATATATCTGTGCTAGTAAGGCATCAAAGCAAATGCAAACACCTACATGAACTCTAGAATGTCACAGACACAGTCAAGAAGGAGTAGTGGGAACCATCCACCTCCGAATCTGGTAATGCATAGTACGAGATAGCCATCTAGATCAGGGCTATCAATCTACTCTAGGAGTCATCCTGCTAGTACTGTGAGGCTATCCTCACAGCCCCTAAACACTATCTCTGCATCATCTGCCCTATCCCCATATAATCATACTAGGGCCCTCCTCTACTGCTCTCGTGGGGTGATCTCTATCAGGTCCCCTATAATCGGTAACCTGAGGATCCTATAGATGTCCTCATGGGTGATGGTCATCTCACCCGTCTCGAAACCAAAATGTGCAGGTCTGGCTATCCCACCACTACACCAATGCTCGCATGAGCTCCACATCTCAGGGTACCCACCTATAATAATGAAAACCCCTAGTCTAGATAACTCTAGATGATGCCACTCAACATCTGTCACATCTGGCAGTATGGTCTCTAGTAGCTCGGGAATAGCATCCCGCATGTGTAGGACCTCTCGTGCCTACATGATATCAAACATCGTCATTAGTTTCATATTTATCAAAATCCACATCATTAAATTTTCATCAAAATCTTTCTCAAAAAATAAAAAAATGTCACTTTTTTCAATCAGCGCCGACTCATGCCAATCGGTGCCATTTACTTGACGATTGACACCGATTGTTTTACAATCGGTGCGAAAACTTTCTAATCGGCACCAATTTTTCAATCGATGTCGATTACGAGGCAGAGTGCTAAAAATCCCTCTTGCCTCCTACTACAAAAAACATGAAAAAAAAACAAAACACTAAATGTACAAAGCTAAGGAAGGCTCACTTACCCCTGGCCATGTCCTCTTCCTCTTTTGACCACTTTTGGAGGCTTCCATGTTGCTCAAATTCAATTTTTGACTTTTTCTAAATCAATCATCGCAGTGCAAATGAATCGTTACCGTTCACCTTTTCTATACTTATAGGTTTTCGGAGCAGTCGGCGCCGATTATTTTGATCGGCACCGATTTTTGTGGTCAACGTCAATTAGGGGTAATTGATGCCGATTGGATCCAATCGGTGCTGATTGGGATATTTCAATATTTTCGTCCCCTGGTCCCACCAGACATGCTTCATCCTCATCTGTTCTCTTGTCTTACGCATGTGTCACCCATAACACATTCTATCTTTTGCATGTGCCACCCATAGCACACCTATTCTATCTGCCTCGTCTAGCAGCAGTTCTATTACAAAGTCCACTATAGTGGCCATATGTTGATTTCGTGGTGGCTCTCCACTCAAGGCCATCGCTTCATCCTTCTTATCTAAGCATCGATGCTTGGCTTGTTTATTTGATCGTTGTTCTGACCTTATTTTCACCTTTCGGCATATTTTTGGTGTTATCACCCATTTTGAGTTCTTCCCTGTACATGGGCAACTCGTGTTTTTGCAACCTAAAGATAGCGGGTCTGTAGGCACTAACATCATCTCGTTCGAAGGCCATCTAGTTGTCCCTACCAATGTGTCACTCTTTAGTTGTTGCTATTTTACAGTCACCTTTAACTCACTAGTCTGTAGCCACTTACGTCGTCTCATATGAAGACCGTCTAGTCTACCCTACCAATGTGAGTTCCTTAGGTTGCTGCCTTTTTTTTTTTATGTGCGTCATCAATGATCAAATCTACCCCAGACATCTCATTGGGGATCCTTCTTTCTCATCTACCTTTTTCAAACTCGGGATTGGTTGGCCTATTTAGGGGCCACCCCATCCCTAGTTTGAGGGGGATCACATCATTATTGTTCTTCATTTCTTCCAACTCCTTGTTTTTGTCTCGTGGCATTGCTTATCACAAGTTACTCGACAAAAAGGGCAAATGTAGACACCTAAAATTGGTTACCCAATTTAGTGTCCCCTGGGTTCATTTATCCTCTCAGGTAACCTGGGGCACCTTTATATCACCACTTCTCCCTTAGGGTATTACTTAAATATTTAATTTAAAGGCCTATCCTAAGTTTATTTCACCCCATTATATTTCACTCATGGATAATTAAATATTAACTATTTAATTATACTTTTTACATTTATTTCAACTACTTATCTACCCCATATCAATTTCCAACCTCCCATATCATTTTTATCCATCCATCCCACCTATTTCTCCTCCCCTAAAATCATGCAGCGGGATTTTTCCGTATTTGAGTCGGAGGGATAATATTCTTATCCTTCCAATTCATTTCCTTTTGCCACTTTGGGAGTTTGTTCCTTGATCGATGCCAATTTTATCTCAGTCGGCACCGATTATAAATTTACGACCTGAGATCCTCTTTGGTTAGATTCAAAAGAGTTGGTGGCCTAGAGGTTACTTTTATCTGAGAGATTAAAGAGATTATCAGAGGAAGAGAGTGAGTTTTGTGCAGTTTAATCCCTGAGAGGTGCATTGTTACTCTGTCCACATATCTATAGCTCTTGCGGGTCTCCACAACTACCCTGGTCATCATCAATCATCAATCAAGATTTTTTAGGTATTCTTCTTTGGTGGTTTCTGTAATCTCCTTTTGATCAACACCGATCCAGTCCGGTTGAATCTAATTAGTCTTTAATCAACACCGGTTTATCCAAATCGGCACTAATTGGGTATTTCTTTGGTTTTTGGGTTAGAATCCATCAATTTCTACCTCGATCCTCTTTTTCCATCTTCAATCTCTATTTTCTAATCAATCTTCAGTAATATGGTCTTACGTCCAATCCGTTTTGCTTAGTTTGCTTTCTTCTTTTACTTTCTGGCCTTCTGTCTACCTGTGTGTCCAATCGACGCCGATCACTACCTAATCGGAACCGACCCAAACCAATCAATTCTGATCACTATCTGATCGACGCTAACCAAAACAAATGATGCCGATCACTATCTAATCGACACCGATCAGTTTGCAGAAAGATATAGAATTTAGGTAACACAATTTTAGCTTTGTTTTTACAGTTTCCTGCTTTCTTTTAGTTTCTGCTGCGGTTTTTACATTCTGTCTACTATTTTTAATCAGAAAACCTAAATATTTGCTTACATATTTTATCATGTATGTCTTTATTCTTGATTGAAAATGTGAACTGACATCCGCCGAGGAAGCTCATTGCTTCCCGGACCCGCTTTCGGGTAGTTCACCCATATATCGTCTAACATCATCTTTTTCTGCCAAGGATTTGTGCATCACAGGTTTCTTGGATCTACTTTGCAGGATTGTTCATGTGCGCCCATCTTGTCTCCATCGACATTCTTTCCATCTACGTCTTCGGATCTTATCCAATCTATCAGGTATCAATTTCATTTGAGTTTTTCAGGGTTTTTGTGTTTAGTTTGGTGCATTAACTTAGATAGGTAACAAGTGCGGAAATTCTTGATCTACACCATGTGTTAGCTCA
Organism: Taxus wallichiana var. yunnanensis; assembly: GCA_018340775.1. Taxonomy (NCBI): domain Eukaryota; kingdom Viridiplantae; phylum Streptophyta; class Pinopsida; order Cupressales; family Taxaceae; genus Taxus; species Taxus wallichiana. Next base: position 109,621,021 of record CM031235.1, on the reverse strand, counting down.
ACCTGGTGAAGGTATTGTAGATCATCTAATCTATTTTGCTAGTAGGAAGTTTAATCTTGCAGAATAGAATTATACAACTACAGAGCATGAAGCTTTGTCAATGATCTATGCATTGTACAAATTTTGACAGTACTTTTTAGCAACACCATTTGTGTTTTATACAGATCACATGGCCTTGAAGTACTTGGTAAACAAGCCCATCTTACAGGGAGCATATGCATATGGGTGCTCCTATTTCAAGAGTTTGACTTCATAGTTGTGGTGAAGCTAGGGAAAAGAAATTCTGGACTAGATCATTTATCTAGAATCAATTCAGGAGAGGATGCATAGACAATTGAAGAAACAATGCTAGATGCATAGTTATATAGGTTACAATGCGTGCCCATGGAATTAGAAGACATTGTTGTCTTTCTACGAATAGGTATGACACCAGAAGGAATGAAAGCATTAGAAAAGAAGCAGCTTGCTATACGCACGACACCATTTATGTTAATTAGTGGTGACCTCTACAAGCTAGGCAAAGATGAAGTATTACACCATTGTGTATTAGAACATGAGCGCTAGGATATCATGGAAGAAGCTCATGGTGGTATTGTAAGAGGCCATTATGCAGGTGATGCGACTACCCAAAAGATCCTTCTCGCTGGATTATGGTGGGAGAAATTATATAAGGAATCAAAGAATATTGTAAGGCGTGTGATCATTGTCAACGCCTAAGAAAACCAAGGCAAAGAGATGAGATGCATTTGAGACTCGATAACTAGTGCCAAACCATTTGATAAATGGGCCATTAATTTTGTACGAACTATTTTGCTAGCCGCACGCAGGACTCGGATCGCGCTATATTATTACTTACATAGATTATCGACACGGTGGGTAGAAGTAACACCTACCAAGGACCGCATCGATGGCTACAATAGCTAGGTTCCTATGGGAGAATGTTCTTATGAGATATGGATGTCCCTTAAGCTTGACAAGTGATCGAGGTACACAATTTTAAATGAGACAATCAAGATACTATTAGATGAGTTTATGGTTGCACACCATAAAACTACACCTTATCATCCTTAGGAAAATGGAACTGCTAAGGCCTTCAACAAGATTTTCAGCCAGACTTTGAAAAAAATTTGTGATGTTGGAAGAAAGGATTGGGATGAAAAAGTATCAACTGTTCTTTGGGAAAATAAAACAACTTATAAGAGATTGAACAAAGCCACACCGTTTCAGTTGGTGTTTGGCGTAGAAGTTGTTCTCCCTATAGAATTTATGTTACCTTCTTTGTGCATTGTGCACGCTGGAGGTCTAGTTGATGAATAGACTTTATAAGAGCGTATCGAAAATATGATTTGATTGGATGAGCGCCGATCCATAAAAAGATGGAGTCAGAAGTAGGAAAAGGCTAGGTAAGGCATGACATTACAGAACATAAAGGATAAGAAATTTGATATTTGACAAATCATACTTCTTTATGACTCAATTTTTTTGTGCTATACAGGCAAGCTCAAGGTACATTGGTTGGGGCTGTATGTTATCACTTCTATACTTGAATCAAGTGCTTGCTAGTTATAAGCACTTGATGGAACACGACTACCCAGTCACTTGAACAGGAGTAGGTTGAAGCCCTACTATAAATAAGTCTTCTTGGTGTTTGTAATAAGGTAATATTTCCATTTAGTTTAGGTTTTCAATTCTGTATTTCCTTAATGTATTTCCTTCATTGTCACTATGCTTTGTCAATTTAGTTGTTGTTCTTATGTAATAAGTGCACTTGCGCACATAAAGCTAATTATTGTATGAAGACTGTTTATGTGCAGAGGAATGCACATACTTTTAGTGTGGGGTGGTTTTAGTTATCCAAGAAAAAGACTGTGGGAATTGAAAGGTGAAAGGAATAAGCTGCTACAGGTGTGCTTTAAGTCAAAAGAGGATTGCTTCTCAAAAGTGACCGAGGATGGAGATAAATGAAAGAAAAGTATAACACAAGGTAAGTAGAGGCTATGTTAGCTACCGGAGAAGGTACACTGATGAGGTACTCATGAGTAGAAGCGCACGTTGAAGAAAAGTTTGTGACCAGAGGGTAGGAAGGCGCACTAGAAGGTTATAGCTGGGCATGAAGATGTATCGCGCAAAATGAATGGATTTGGTTAATGAATGAGGGAATATTTGGTAGGTGAAGGAGCAATAAATGCATCAAAATTTGAAAAAATTATATAAGGATGGGATACAGATTCATTTTTACCATTGTGACTAAGAGTATTTGAGAAAAGAGCCAAGTGGGAAGAACTGAGTGATCAAGTTAAGGCATGAAGGGTGTGAAACGAAGCGTGACAACCAGATCCGTGTAACAAGAAGCTTACATCCATAGTGGTGAAGGGTTTGAGTGAAGTAGGGAGACAAAAAAGTGTTAGGTTATAAATTTTCTACCTAGGGCATGATTAAATCGAGCTAGGGTTTGATTCACAAAGTTGCAGAGTTGAAGAGGAGACATTTGCAAGGTAAAAATGGCACCAAAGAAGGCATCTGCAGCAGCAGTAAAAAAGGAAAGAAATCCATTTTTTTAGAGATGCAATATCTAGAAGGAGTCATCATCGAAAAAGAATGGGATTCGCCATCGAAAGGGAAAAGTGAGTAAATAAAATCATAGGACTTCAGAGAAAAAGAAGGAGCGGATTCCTTGCTCACTGCTAGAATGAACAAGCGCATGACGGAGGACATGCCAATATAAGATGATGTAGGTGAAAAGCTTTTGAAGAGAATTGGGGTATACCAGTTATATGAGCTTCCATATTTCGGGAAGTATGAGCCTTTGTATCAGTGGCTCATGAGTAGGGTGCACAAAGATTTCTTCTACTTTGCAGGACGTAGAGTTAGAATCTCATCTACGCTTGTCTCATCAGTTACAAGTCTGAAGGCCACATGAGAAGATATAAAAGGTGATCTTGTAGATAAATATGTGATTGTAAAGACCAAATAGGAGTTGGGATACTTGAAGGGTCCGTACAGAATGGACATAGATAAATTGAAGAATTGTCCAATTGTATAAGTTGTAGCCCACCTTGTTACCAAGTTGAATGATCAGGAGTGGTGGTCTTAGGTAAATACTATGTGGTTGCATGTGGCACGTAAGATGTCAGAAGGGACAATCTACAACATTATAGGCTATATTGTAGAGCAAATAGTCGAAGAAGCACACACAAGAGGGAAGATCAACTTTGGGGTTGTTCTACTATCACTAGTATTTATGGAGATCAAAGTACCAGATGGACCGAAGGAGAATGTATGGGAATACCCCATGGAGAAAAAGTCCCCAGTTGAAAGATTTAAAAGTACCTATGCAAGGGGGCCATGAAAGATGATGTAAAGCAAAGGGCGGAGAAGTGGTATGACAAGCTCCGTGTGACATTTAGGGAAGAGTGGTGCATCCTAAAGAACCTACCAGTAGTGGTAGGGAAATAATTTCAGTTTGCTATATATCAGCATTTTTGCATCATGCACTTCCCAATGAAATATGGAGTTTGGAGCCCTTGGTGCAAGTTACCTTACACATTCACTGTAAGGTATTTTCAAGCATCTGTTCATAGATTTACAGACACGCGCCAACTGGTTTTCAATGTAGATAAGGTAGACTGCAATTACCATACACTGAGGAAGAAGTATGTGTACCTTGGTAGAAGTGCTTATATAGAAAGGATCATTTCAAAAGTATTGAATATCAAGCCAATAAGCCTGGCTGTAGTAGATGTGGGGAAACATTGGTGTATCTCTAGTTAAAGCTGAAAATGGAGAATAACAAATATGTGGAAGGTGAGTTTGCACTTCCAACACCACCAAAGGGAAAGCATATAATGGAGAACATCCCAATGCTTAAGCCCACAGAACCAGTTGAAGTGCAGGATGAGGAGGAGGAGCGTGAAGATAGTGGTGGTTTGGAGCATAGGGGTAGGAGACATCCTATAAGTAAGAGTGAAGCTAAGCACATCGATACACCACCTCAATCCACAAGAGGGGGATGATGAGGACATGAATGTAGTCTAAGGGGAGAACATGTTTAAAAGGGTATTTAGGAGAACAAGGACCCAAGGTGCTACTCCAACCACTGTGCATAAATCACCTAGAATCTCCCCACAAAAGGAGGCTATTGTGCAGAGAAGGAGGAAACTGAAGTTGAATGAGGAGGTGGAAGAGTCAGAGGAAAGTGCACCTAATTCTCCTACACTTCCAAAGGACATAGAAGAATAGGGTGAGGCATCAAAGGAAAAAGAAGAGGATGAGAAAAGACCAGAGGAGACAGCTTGCAGAGGATGTTTAGGACATGGAGACACAAGTCCCAAATTTGGAGGCTAAAGTTCCTAAGCAGTAAAGGTCTAGAAGAACAAGTGGAGAGCACATTCCACCGGCCATGGGGTATGTAGAGGATGTAAGAAAAATTTTCTGCACCCGCTTCCAGAGCACGATAGCGCAAAAGGATTTATTCGGCTAGGAGTTAATGGATGAAGATATGGTGACGGTGTGCACTCAAAAGAAACTATCATGGTCAATGCACACCCACATGGATGAGCTTGACTTTGATGTGTGTGAAGAGTCATGCATTTGAGATGAATGAAGAAGGCACCTCAAGCCAGACACATGACAAAAACCTCACTTGTTATGTTAGATGAGAAAGTTAGCAACACATTAGTGAAATTTTCTATTGAGGTGGCTAGAAGAAACATGGACAAAGCTGCCATGATCAAAGTATTGCGTGAGGAGTTGAAGACAAAGGACACAGAGATAGTGCACATAACACAGGAGAGGGACTTCGCGTAGAAGAAGAATGAGGTGTTCATAAGCATCGCAGAGGAGATTGGGGACAATGTAATCGAGCAAGGCCACACTTGGAGGCCAAGGTACCACAGACATTTCCTTCAACGATACACTATGTGGGAAAGTTGGTGGACTTGGTACTTGAAGATGAAACTCTGCATATGCAAGCACCGAACGCTCTGAACAAGATGCCAAATGAGAGAAAGCATCTGTGATGAGAAAAATTGCATCTTATGAAGGGTTGTTGCAAGCATTACAAGAAGTATTGAAGAAAGAAGACTAGGCTTTAAATATATGCATAGATCTAGAGGTGCTTATCAACATTAAGACCCTTGAAGAGAATAATGAGGTCCAGAAAGTGATGAAAGATGAGACATTGGGCCGCACATAAAGATTTTCAATGGTTAAACAAAAGCGTGAGGCCCTGGCAACAACACAAGAGCCACACAAGACTCAGCTAGAAGAGCTTGGAAAGCTAATTACATAGAAGATGGACCTTTTAGAAGGAAGAATGACATCAATGTCCAGTGTTGTGTTGGTTCTGCAAAATGAGAAGGGAGAGATTGTAAGGGATGAGTTGGAATCCATTGCTATGGACATCCTAGAAAAAGTAGAGAAAGCACTCACTGACTGACAGGTATTAGAGGCCAAAATAAAGGAAGAGTATCCAAAGTTGATACTGCAAACTGATATAGAGGAGGTTTCCTAATAACCTCATAGAGATTATTTATTTATCTACATTCTTTTATTCTTATTCTTTCCATTATTCTATTCTTTCCCTCAATTTTTGGAGATACCCATTGTCAAGACGATAATGAGATTAGTGTGGGGTAATGTTGATCAAATAATACTTATCAAAGATCACACAAGGAGTCTGTGTGGGATAAAAGGTCCATAACTAAGGCCGCGGAAGGACAGGAAGGACCCGCACGTGGAAGGCAAGTTCAGATTTCAGGACTTAGCTAATTTTGAGCATGAAGACCTATTTTTAGAAGATGGCATGCGGAACACATAAAAATGCAGAGACATGAACACCATGCATTGTTTATCTTTGTAGAAAGCGATTGAAGCGTTTATGTATGGCGACAAGTGAGAATAGAATTGGCACTTTAGTTAACTGCAAGAGGACTATAAATAGCACACTTGCATGTGTGTCTATGATTGTAAATGACATTATGCTATTAATAGCATGCAACCTATTTATAGAATAGATAAGCGGTGAAGGGAAAGTACCCACCATATATATATGATGTTAGGTACATAGTAGATGTATGGAAGGAGATGTATGTATGTGTGTAATAGAGAATATACACATATGATTGAACTACTGTATCAGTTCTATACGCGCATTGGTATAGATTGACAATACTATAACGAGCTTCTGTATTTATTAATAGATGGAAGATATTGGCTGAATCTAAGTGTCATTCTATGTATAGTTAAGTAGTGCATGTTATTAATTCAATCATGATTACTATTTAAGCTTGTTCTTTCATGGATCTGAGTGTAGCATGCATTGTGGAATGATGGATTAGTTATGAATCTATATGTTACTTCCTTCATCATGTTAAAATCCTATTACAACAACCCTAAAGAGGGACATGGTACTTTTTGTGCTTTGGGTGAGTGCTTAGTCTAGGCTGAGTGATGTGCTAGCGCGACTAGGGTGTTATCTAGTAAATTCTAGGCTACATCAAGATGGATTATGAACATTAATCAATGCTGAAATAAATTTTTGTATGTTGTAAATGAAGTTACTCATTTCATCGTAAGTGAACTTAAGGTATTTATAACTCTTATATGCTAGAATTTAATTATTGTGTGTTAATTAAATGAAGGCATTACCTATAATTAATGAGTTGGTATAAAAAGATTCCCTTAGTTTGATGAAGCATAATTTAGAGGTGTTGCAATCATGGCTATGGAAGGTAGCAAAAATTCAATAGGTAAAAACCAAGTTGATGTGGATGATCTAGATGAAGAAGAGGAAATATGTTTCAAGGTTGAATATGAGAATGTTCTAGAAGAGATAAATCTCCAAAAGAATAATAATAAAAATATGAACCCATCACTTAAGGAACATGAACAACAGATCAATCTTCTAGAAAAGATACTAAACAAAGAGGAAGATGAGTGTATAGAAATAAACTAGGAAAGTGAAAATCATATTGAGCTAACCTAAACAAGTTTAGAAGAGAGAGAGGAGGATTGTGCCAAACCAATTATACAATTGAAGACCTTAAAAGAAGATCTAGAACAACCCTCAAACATACTAAAGCTATATTAAATATTTTAGAAGATCACAATCAATCTTGATGATTTGTTGAACACTCAAAGATTCTCTAGTGACATATCTAGTTTAGGATTCAAGGAAGAGAAAAATAAGGAAGGAAAACATCTTGAGCCAAGTCAAGGACCTTCTGGAGTTAAGAAGGATATCAAGGTTCTCAAGGATGTCATAATATAACCTAATGCAATGAAGTTATCGATTAAGTTCAATGGTTATTTTGATTCATGTAACATTTTTGGTCATAGAGATAGGGAATGTATAAATAAATTCAATAATTATCATCCATGGAGAGATAGTAGAAATGACAAAGCAAGAAACATTACATGCTATAATTTATATGAGAAGTGTCACATTGCTAGATATTGCCTTTATGATCCACCTAGTCAGAGTTGGAGAGATGAAGCACCTAGAGGTAAGAATCCTATTATTTGTTTCAATTAAAACAATGTTGGGACTATTGCAAGATATTAAAGATGAATTAAGAAGGCATATGAAAGGCCTATGTTGAGAAGGAAAAGGAGGGTCCTAAGCTTGAGGAGAAGAAGGTATGAATACCCAATAGAGTTAAAGAGGAACATGACTCAATCAAGATCAACTTGAAATCAAGTCATCCAAAGAATTCTCGGGATGACCAACCATCAAGCCAAAAGGGTATGTGTTGTACAAGAAACCTCATTCTCATGCGGGTGAAAGTTGATAATGGAAGCCAAGAAAAATTTGAATGATGGAGGACTTAGGACCTCGATGCGATGTGAATCCGCGGGCACAAAGAAGATATATCATGACAAAAGAAGCTAGATCTACAAAACTGAAACATATGTGATTAGATACAAATATGCAGCGGTTTCCCAGACAATCCCGGTTCTAAGAGGACATTAAATCCCTTGGAGGATGTCAACCCCCGTGTGATAAAGAATAATGATAAAATACAAGATGAATAAATAACATGTAAGCTGATGAACAAAGGAACCTGACACTGCGGGTATGTAGATGATGCTATTGATCTGATCCAAACACAACGTGCAACAATGAACCACGCTACATGAACTAAAAATAATAAGCAGAGTATTGTGGGGATTACAGTGTCATTACCAGGAACCATGAGAATATAAAGATAAATAAGAAGCTTAAAATACAAAACAACATTTTCCCAGAGTTTCCAACTTTTTCTTTCCGAGGGAGAAAGCCCATATTTATAGCCTAATGGTGAGGTTAGACTACAGGTTAATGAGTAACCGGGTTTGGGTAAAGTAATTTGAGTTAAGAGGCATGATGTGATCACGTAGGGCCCATGGTTTGAATTTTTAGATGGAGTGAGGAGCATGATTGACATGGTATGTGAGATGATAGATTCCATCTTTTGAATTTAAGAAAGGGGTGTCGAGATGGGTATATTAATACCCATGAATTGAATAATTTGATATGGGAGAAAATGGCAAAATCTTAATTATCACATGGGTCCACATGGATCCCATTTGATAATTAATTAAATAAGGTGAGTAAATAGATGGGATTTATTTAAATTTAGGAAAGAGAAAGGTGAGAGGGGAAGTTGCATGAACGTGAGATGACGGAGGGTGCTATACCAAAAATTGGTGTCTACATTTACCCCTTTTTATTGAGTCATTTGGGATAGCAAACCACAAAACAAAAACAAAAAGGGTTAGATGAAATATGTGTTTGAGGATGGATGAAGACATGAACAAAGGCAATACATCCCAAGAATAAAAGATTGCAATAATAATGAAAAATATGGCGGTGACTCCAATATCACATCGGTATAGGACAATTGCGGTCTCAATAGAGACATACAACAACATTATACGAGACCGGTGAGAGGGTGAAGACCAATGCATTATGGATGTAAACCGTGATGATTAATGGGTCACAGAAAACATCAAAATATGTGCAATCCCGAATGCGAAAGGTATGCGCAATCCTTTGTCTGCATGAGGAATCATGCAAAAATATTACATCTAAAAAGGGATGAGGATGAAGATAATGATGCCCCAACATAGGGCATGAGAAGGAAAAAAATTGAGTTATATGCGTCGACAAGTACAAGGATGAAAAGGTGCCCCAACATAGGATATGAAGATGACATAATGGAAGATGGATGTGTAAATAAAAATTCCCTAGGGGAATAATCATAAATGTGGACATGATGAGCATATAGGATAGAAGGGTGAGATAAAATGCCCTAAAAGGGTGATAAATATGATGGTAATCATGTTTCATAGGAAATATGCATAAGTGTTAGCAAATTAGAAGGTGAAAAATAAAAAGCAGTCCTACTTATTCGATAAGTAGGATAAGAAGTCAAGATACTTTTTCAACAAAAAAAGTAGAGAAAATATTCATGGAAGAGAACAAGATCATATAAGTGATGGCTATTATGGTATCCTCTAAGATAAAAATGTCAAATGAAGATGGGAAGAGATTCTTATAAATGGATATGATGATGCCCCTGTGAGAGGACTGACAAAGATAAAAGATGTGACAGGGTTCTCAAAAAGAGAAGAGGTCAATGCTGCAGAGAGAAGAACAAGAATGGTAATGAAATGGATCAATGGTGTTACATAAATGGAGAAACATTGGAATTGACCGTGAATGTCAGGTGTGAGGGGTGTTGAGAAAGAGAGAAGGGAATAGAAAGGAGGACTGATTGATTATGAGAAGAGTAAGAAATATTGAATGTGAAGGTGACAAGGGCATGTAATAGAGGAATGGAGACAGAGGAGGAAGAAGATAACAAAGAAGGATTATAGAGGAAGGGGTAAATGAAGAAAGAAAAGCAAAGAGAAGACAAGAAAAGGACATAGAAGAGGGTGAAATTACGAAAAAGAAAGAGTTATTTAAAACGAAAGGTGTGAAGGAGGATGAAGTAGAGAGAAGTAATGGAAAATGAAAGAGATGATAGAGAAAATAAAATTGAAGGAAGTAGATCATAGTGAGAAAATATAAGGCAAATAATATGGAACTGACTGCATGGAAATGCATGTGGATGGTGCAATGATAAAAAAGATGGGACAACGTTGAAGAATTAGGTATCGACAGGGAAGTAAGGAGGAAGTGCAAGGTAAAATGAGGAGGAAAATGATATAGAGGAAGTGAAATAAGACGAGGATCGAAAGGTTGAGAAGAAAACAGAAAATTATGTAGATGGTAGGGAACCAAAGATGGAAATATTTGATAAAGAGTGAGAAGCATAAAGAACGTAAAGAGAAGCTTGAGGGGAGGAATGACAGATATTGGAAAAGATGCGAGAGATGCATGAGATGAGGATAGGTTGACAACACGAAAATAGAGAGAGGGTGCATGATGAAGGCAATGAAGAAATTGGAAAGGAAGAAGGAAAGATGGAGAGGTGGCAAGGAAGAAGAGAGGAAGGGATAGGAAAGGAAATGCCTGCGAAATGGATGTTAGGAGAAGTCCACCGATAATGATCGGTAAGAAAGGATGGGACAAAAGATAAGATGACGCATAAATTAAAAGAGGAATGGAAGGGGAACGCCAATGAAGGGACTCTTAAGTAAGATCTCCATGCTACAGAGAGGAGTTAAGTAAGATCACTAAACCAAAGATGGCGATGATATGGAAGGAGAAAGACAACATTATATTGGATACATGTGTGAAATGGTTGGTTGGAGTAGATGAGTATAATGAGAGGTGGGAGACAAAAGATGAGGAAGATATGATGGGATATGAAAGGGTCGATGGAAAACCACTCTTAAGAGGGACTTTTAAGTAAGATTTCCATGAGACATGGATGGTTAAGTAGGATCACCAAGCTGAAGAAGAAGAAGAATGATGAAAAGAATGAGTAGTGTATATCGAAATGGAACAAAAGAGGAAAGGAGGTGATATCAAGGCAATAAAAAGGAAACAAAGGAGCATGACATGAGTGGATGAAGGAATATATGTAGTGCAGATGGAGAGTGTAAGGGAAATCCTTAATTGGGAGTCCCATGTGGTGGGAGTGATGATGCATGAGTGTCGAAGAAAAGGAGGAGTGGAAAGACGTTCGTGGTGGTTATTGTCATCTGCTAAAAGAGGAAATGGTGAAGAAGATTCTACAACGGGAGGATCCAAGAAGAAGATATACCTTAACTAAGATTCTTTGGGTAATATTATCAAACCGAAAGTGGAAGAGTGAAAGGGAAACTCAAGAGGAAAGGAAAGTAAGATATATGACGTGATGAAAGGGACAGAAAGGTGAGAAGAATGATGTGGAGACAAATGGTGATGAGTGGAAATGGGGAGCAAAGAGAAATGGATCAAATACATTGTTGAACATGTTGGGAGATAAGGAGTTGTAGGATAACGAACTTTCCTTGAGAAGGATCCTCAAGTAGGATTCACAAACTACAATGGTGATCAAGTAGAATTCACAAACCGAAAAAGTGTATTTGTGAGCACATTCATGGATATTATGGATAGATAGTGTGAAATTTGATGTGATTTTGATAAAAGATAACCTTGATGAGATGAATGGAACATAGTTGTAGCAAGGGCATATAGGGAAACTATGCTTTGAACTGGATTGGAGATAAACAAGAAAGGTTACCACTCAAGGCATTGCACTTGCAGCCAATAGTAGGTGTTAATACATAACCAATGATAGTTAGTTATACCAAAAGACTGTGAGGGAAATATGTTCATAATCCTAATGTTGACATGACATAGGGATTGAAGATGTGACTTTTACTTGATAAGAAGGTTATCCAAAGGTGGTGTTCCTTAAGTCTATGCCCCAACTTTGGGAAAGGGAAAGAACAATAGCAGAAAGATGATCAATGCGGGAAGCTTTGGAAAATGTTGATAAAATGAAGGTGATCAATGTGAGAAGCTTTGAGAAAATGATGATAAAATGATGGATGATCAATGCGGAAAGCTTCCAGATGCCATAATAATAGAGTAGCCATCCTTTGAGGGTATGGTCTACTTTATACATAATATGGATGGTAAGAATAATATGATAGCCATCCTTTAAGGGATCAGTCTATTTCTTTCGATTTTGCTTTGATTTTGACTTGTATGTTTTTCTTTTTATTCTCGCTTTTTGTGTTGAACAAATTTCCTTTGAGGTATCAATATGTTTTTGATAACTTTGATTTTTCCTTTTGCATACATGAACTTAATCTTCACATGGGAGAGAGCTGGGAATAGTGAAGTAGACAACTTAGGAGGGGATAATGACTATACAAGAGCCACCCCTATACCCTTTACATGACCTGTCATATAGGAAAATGAGAGGGTGATGGATGTAATGATTATGGGATTATCACCAAATGGGAGAAATTATCCGTAATGAATATGCTATAAGTAGAGCCGTGGTAATTATATTCAAGGTCATATCAAAGTAGTGACAAGAGACCACATAATTCATATCATTACCATGATAGATGGAAGGGGATAAGGATGGAGGAATGATGAAAGGATATTTCTAAGATTCATTGGTAGATATGCTAACAGTAGTTTGGTCGCAAGTGTAATGCATTAAGAGGTTCCGTCTCGGTTTACCACCATGAGAGGGAAGATAGTGAAGTTGTAATAAGATGAGATGATAAAAAAGTAGGAAATACAACTATGTCCTGAAGGAAATGAACATATGATCACAAATGTGGTCTTGATGAAATAGATGGTGCCTCAAAAGAGACACAAATATGGCCACAATGGTGGACTTCGGTGAAAAGGAAATAAGAAAAATATGGTATCTTAACAGAAAGAAAAACATGGCCTCAAAAGAGGACTTGGATGAAATAGTTGGTTCCCTAAAAGAGACACAAATATGGCCACAATGGTGGACTTTGGTAAAAAGGTCCTTCAATGGAAAAAAAAGCATGGCCTCAAAGGAGGACTTTGATGGAATAGACAAGGCCCCAAAAGAGACACAAATATATCCATAATGGTGGACTTTGATAAAAAGGTTTCTCAATGGAAGTACAAACATGGCCTCAAAGGAGGACATCAATGAAAAATATGGTGCCCCAAAAGAGGCATAAACATGGCCATAATGGTGGACTTAGAATGAGATGAGGATTGGGACAAAATTAGTTTAGATTGGATGAATGTGAAGAAGGTAAACAAAACAATGTCAAAGAGCGAAGTCCCCTAGTAACAAGGGAGTTGTAGGGATGATATGCTCAAGGGTGAGGGAAGGCTGCTTCCCCAATGAATTAAATGTGAAGGAATTAAAAGATGTCGAAAGAATTTAGATGAGATTGTTTTGGATTTGTATGGGATAAGTGATTGGAGACCACAGGTGTGCTTGGCAAGATAAGCAGTATTGATGGAAAATGAAGGACCTTCCTTAGGAGGAATGTCATCTGTAAGAGGGATGTTATGGGATGATATAGATGGAGGAATCATGGGAAACTCAACAGATGGGATATGAATTGGATTCAATGTATATGGAGAAGTAACTTTCCCCTTAATGAGGAAATCATCTTTCTTAATAAGATTGTGGATGATTGTCCGAAATGCCTTACAATTTTTAATGTCATGGCCGGGGTAAGATGACAAGTGCAACTGCAATTAGGATTGAACTAGGATGGCTTTGGACCATAGGGATTAAAGGATTTAATGGGAGGAAGTTTGATGGCAGATATTCAAGTTAAATGTCGAAGGATATATTCATAAGACCCCATTGAAGTGTCATGGGGAAGGTAACTTTTGTGGGTTTTTATAGGATATCTCGGTGTGGAGTTAGGAGAAAACATGGATGTAGATTGGACGGGTGAATTATATGTTTTGGAAGATAGATCAAATTTGATTGAAGGATTGTATTGTTTGGATGTGTATTTATTGTTTCAAGATGTCGTAGATGAAGAGACTGATCCTAAAATAGATGTTGTGGCATTGGGTTGTTGAGAAGAGGGAAAACTTGAATGTTTTCCAGGATGCATAGGGGACTATCAAGGATGTTTTCCCCAATCCTTAGACTTCAACCGATAATATTTTCCTCTAGCAGGGATGATAATAATTTCAACCGAGAGGATATGACAGTGGTGATGTGGTTATTAATGGAGAAAATGTCCTAAAACAAGATGAGGATGTTAATGGAGAGATAGGTGTTTGTATGATGCGATTAATGATATCTATGTGAGATGTGGATTGTTTAGGTTTTGGCATGGAAAGAGTTGATTTTGTAGAGGGAGAATGTAAACCATATTTATTTGATTTAGGTGGATGTGTTGGTTTAGTAGATGTTTCAAAGGGTATCTTTGATAGGGTTATAGATCGAGAGGATTTGGTTGGTGTGATAGAAGGATTAGGTAAAGAGTATTGGGGTAGACCGGGTGATGTGGCCATGGGCAAGGATATAGGTACATATGTCAAGGTAGGGATAGGTGGACTTGTTGGTATGATAGATATAGGGGTAGGTGGGATAGATAAAGATGTAGGCATATTTGGGTTATTTGGAGATGTGGTAACCAATGGAGTAGACCTTATGGGTAATGCAACAAATGCGGGAGTATTTTCCAGTGTAGAAGTAGATGGGATTGGTTGTTTCATAAATGTTTCGAGGGTAAGAATGATATGTTGGCTAATGGGGTTGATTTCAGAGATGGGGCTATAAGGGTGCATGTAGTAGAAATGAGTTTAGTTGGGATGGTTGTGAGTAATGTAGGTGCAGTAATAGATGTATTGAACGAAGATGTGGGTGACGGAATAGGTGTGAGAGATATAGAGATATGTGTACATATGAGTGGGGAAGAAATAGGTGCTAAGGTTGAATCTGATGTGGTAGATTGAGGCATGATCAAAGTGGATGAAGTGGATGGTATAGTCAAATTTGATGCAGATGTGGTTATGGTAGAAGAAGGTGTAGGTCTAGGAGAAGTAGTAAAAGTTGACATAGGTGTGTTAGGTTCTGAATAAGGAGTGGGAATAATGTCCACTTTAGGAACATGTGGAGTTGGTGATAAGATGGGATCTTGATTGACAATGTTAATGATGTAAGAATTTTACAGTTGAGATGTAAAGAGCATGGTTTGATTCGTTGGTGGCTGATTAGTTTACACCATGGAGCTATCGATTTGGATATCCCCTTGATTTACGAGTTGTTAGACATGATCTTTGAAGGAAAAACATTTATCAATGTCATGACCTTTGACTTGATGATATTTACAATAGTGGGCTTTGTGATACCAAGCCGGATTGGCTTGCAAATTTTCCATGGGTCGTATGGGAGGAAGTTGGATGGATTTTACAGTCATCAATTTGTCAAAAACGGAGCTACATGATTCTCTCAAGGAGTGTAGTTGATTTTTGGTTGAGGGGATCACTATTGAGGCCATGTGCTAGATATATATGTGAATGAGGGTCTAATGACCATAGTGTTGGCCGCACTCTTAAATGTGTTGTTATGTGTGAATAATGTAGTAGATTTGATTTTAGATTTAATTGAACTTAGTTTAAGATGACCCTACTCAATGGCATGAGTTTTGAGTTTGTGAGCCATTGTGAAAGCTTCATCAAAGGTTCAAAATGATTAGATTTGCAAAGTAGATGATATATGTTTTACACACGAACGCGAGAATAGTTTGATGAGTTCGGTTTGTGGAAGAGTGAAGGATAATTGGTTTATAACACCACGCCATCATGCGACGAAGTTGGCGATGGGCTCGTCTTCAAACTATCGAATGGTGTATAGGTCAGTGATAGTGGTTTTGCGTGTGATATTGATTGAAAAGTGTTCTAAGAACAACTTGCACAAGTTGAGTGAAAGAGAATATGGAATGTTGTGGGATACTGTTGTACTAGTCCAACACGGGACCAGAAAAAGACATGGGGAAAGTGTGAAGAAGTAGATCGTGATCATGTGCAATAAGACAACATGCATGTTTGAATGTGAAGAGATGTTGTTGGGGATGTTCCTTGTTGTTGAACGTAGTAAACACATGAAGTTTCCAATGAGGAGGGTAAGGTTTGATTGAACCCCATGCGGATGAATCGGTTCATTACAGATGTGTTCATAGGATAAGGTGTTCTTGGATGTCAAGGTTAGAGTTTCTAAACTAGCCAACTGATTCATCAAAGTGTGAATAGGATCATTCGACATCATATTAGGTTAAGAATGGATTAGTTGTGTGGGTTTAAAATTAGTTTGATAAGGTGAATGGTATGCTTGTAGATGTGTGGGTAGTTGGGGAATCATCTGATAAGGTGGTTGATAATTTTGTGGATAGGATGTTTATGGAATGGTTTGATAAGATAGTTGATTAATTTGTGGATGTGTGGGTGTTTGGGGAGTTGTTTGGTAAGGATTAACATGTGTCATGGGTTGAGATTGTTGCATAGGCTGACTTTGAACACTAGGGACATGATGTGTTTGTTGAAGTTGGGTAGGTTGTTGTGGTAAATGATAAGCGGGGATATGTGTGTTAAGATTTTGAGATGGTTGGAGCATATGATGGGCAAGAATGTAAGTGTGAAGAGGTTGAGATGGCTGAACAAGCCTATTAATAGCAGATGAAATGGAATTGTCAAAATGGGATGTGGGTGGAATGTGATTGAACAATTTAGGAGATTGGGAGGATTGAGAGGTTGTGAAATATTTTTAGAGTAAGAAGTCATATTTGGGGTTAGGAGGAGGCTTGAGTGTCTCTAGAGGAGCAGAAGATGGTGGTGTGGTCGGTCTAGGAAGATTAGATTAGGAAGAGATATGGGGATTGGTGTCAAGGTGGGGACCATTTTGGATGACATGGTTCTCATGAGGTGAAACCACGGGGATTAGAGGTTGAGTAACTGAAGGTGTGGTTTTGAGTTTAGAATCTTGTTGGGAGAGGTCATTAGAGGAATTAATGTCATTGGGTGGAGGACATTTTTGTTTTGTTTCGATTTGAGAGAGAGTGACAATAGATGTGAAATAAACAAACATTTGTTTATGAAATTTGTTGACAAACAAATCAAGCAACATATTTTTTATCATCATGATTAATTACGAGATGTGAAAAGAAAAGTAAAATGGATAATGAAGGTGCCTAAAGAATTCTAAGGTTGGTTTCAGGTAGTTTTGGCTTGGGAGATGTCTGAGACGGTTTCCTGTTGGGTGTTCAAGTCCCAATTAGTTAACTAGGTGGGAGGAATGTTTCGATATGTTAATTATGTTCGTGTAGTCTCGTGCAATGAGTGATAAGTAAATTACGAAGGTTAGACCCATTATTTATTCTATGTGATTAGGAAGGATGCGAAAAGAAAGATTTTGTTTAAGCCAAAATGAAATGTGACATTCGATGCAGACAATCACTTAGAAAAGGGAAAATTCAATGCAAAAAAGAGAAAATAGAGAAAAATGAGAAAAACCTAGAGAATGCTTTTCCTGGTTATTTGATTGCGTACGATAATGACGTACTTGGAAGCACCGATCGTGTCGGGAACATCCGGTACCCTAAAATGGAACTATTTATGAATGCAGGAGGGGTCAATGAAAGAGATTTTAGGCATGTTTTTTTTTTCTATAATGAGTGGATTTGTGACATAGATAATTCGTGTTGTAGTATTGTAAATTTAACTCCGCAAAAGAAAAGAAATGTCATTAGTTGAAGTGGCTAAAATGACATAATTGTCAAAAAAATGTTATTTACAAAAGGTACCTCCGTAGGAAATAAAAATAAAAATAATTAATCTAATGGATATTTATCACTATTCAAAGATAATGACAAAACATTAATCGTGTGCATTTGGTTTTTTTGTATTTCTTTATGTGCATTATAAAGAAGAACAATCATAAACAAACTATAAAATGACTGAATGTGGACTTCAGGAGGTAAAAGATGAAAAGTGGGTGGGGAGAATAGACTTTTGGGAGAGGAATGTGGACTTGATAGGACAAGATGGAAAGGTGATTGAGAAGTGTAGACTTTTACAAAGGAGATGTGGACTGATGGGGCCTATTTGAATTGAAAAGAGACTTATGATGGTGGCTAAAGTAGAAAACTTTATGGAAGGTGACAAACCACCAAATAGGAAAATTTAACCCATATATGACGATGACTATTTATATATACATGACTTTTTGTGATTTTGACCGTATATTTACAGGTGAATTTTTTTAAAAACTACAGATCATGACAAGGTGAAGAATTTTTAAATTCGTATGTTAATTTTGATTTTCATTATTTTTAAGTGGTTTATATAAAAACACAATACCTATACACAGATTATAGATATATCTACAAAGAAATATATTGAAATTTACAGTCACTGAAAAGAGCTAAGCTGTCAACGAATTTTGATTACAAAGCTTGGCGTGGATTTAAAGCTGAGATGGAAACTATTGGAAGCATCGAGAAATGGTGGAATTTTGTGAATCGGCCACAATGGAGTAGATATATTAAAATTGATTTGCTAAAAAAGAGACCTTTTAATTGCTGAACTTGACTTTCATATGGGACGGTATGGTCTATCAACAGTATGTTTTAAAGAATTATAAGCCATAGAATTTCAGTGGTATCACTTGGACGTTCCTGATCACAAACCCAACCAGTCAACTAAATATCAATTACTACTCATATAGGTAGTCTATCAAAGGCACCATATATTCTACAAAACTTGTAAGTTAATAATTATAAAGTGACTGTTCAGTCACTACCTTCATACGTGGGTCTCCACACATGTGATGACACAAGGAGAATCATAGAAAATCTAAATGAGTAATATATGCTTGGATATTGTGCTGAGAGCTCTGTTTATGAATGCAGTCACTGCTTGCAACAAATGATACGCTGATTTATATAGAGAGTTCCTTCTCCCACTAGATTGCATGTTGGGTAAGTTGTTGGACAGGGATCCAAGGTAGGATTTGAAAGGAGTTTGGAAAGATGGGTATTGCTTGGGATGGGAATTATTCATGGAGATAATCTTGGCTATTGACGAAATGAAAATATTTACTCTGATACAAAGAAACCAAAGTAGTGGGTATTCTGGATTTAGATAAAGTTAAGCTCTAAACATCCTACTTGGAATTGGCTTAGGAATGCAAAAATGTAATTCTTTGAAAATTAGGACTTATCCTTTTGGATGAAAACTGGAGGGTAATTTTTCATAGATGGCACTATTAATCGCACTGCAATAGGTACAACATATTATGGTGGTGGCTTGGAACCAAAGAAACAAGAGTTGGAATGCAAGTCACTGCTGCAAGGAGAGCTGCATGATCACTACTCACAAAGCTTGCATGAATTTGAAATCGAGATGGAAATTGTTGGAAGCATTAAAGATCAAAATCTTATAAGTCTGCATGGACATTTAGTCAAGTAATTATAAACAATTCAAGATAATTATGTAATTGAAATCTTATGAGCTTCTAAATTGGCCTATAATTTGAGTGTGAGTTTAGAGAGTCGGATAGGATTAAATCCCTTTGTGCTATATGGCCTATTGTTACCTCCTCTCAGTCGGTTCCACATACGGGGTTTGTAACTACCTTCCTTTTCCTGAATATTGTGATTTCGACAAATCAAGGTGGAGGGATTATTGATAGGTTTATTGGGAGAGAGGAGGTTAATGGTGGGAGGAATCCTAGTAAAATGGCTAGCTTGTAGATAGGGAGGAGCAAAGGGGAAGAGTTGTGTGAAGTTAGCAATAAGGGAGATATATATTGGTTGGAAATATGGTAGATCTGAGTTGAGGGCTTAGTCCGAGCTGGGTGTATGTGTGGGTGTAGGTCGAGAAATGTGTAGGAGGTGTGGTGAAGGAGTTGTGGGGGGTGAGAATGGAGAGAGGTGGTGGATGGGTTGTGGTTGTTCGGGGAAAGGATTGAGGAGCTTGGGGATGTTGGAGAGGAGATGGGCTCGGGAAGAGGGAGATAAATGTGAGAATAACTCAAGGACAAGGCCGAAGGGAGTGGGTAGTTAAGTAAAACAAGTTCGACATCGGGAGTTGAGAATGTGGAGGAGGAAGTGGCCGAAAGGAATGGAGATAGAGTGGGAAGTAGGGAGATGAAGGGATCTACGGGAGAAAGTGGCTGAGTTGGAAGTTAGGGACGAGGAGAGAGGTGAGGATGAGAGCTTGACGAGGAGAGATGGGTGAGAGCTCGGTATGGAGTTGAATGAGGAGTTGGGAGGGAGAGTCGGGATGAGGTAAGGGAAGTGATGGGAGTTGGGAATGGAGTGTGGGATAATAATATTATTATTATATTGTGTTTTTTTAGGTATAAATTACATTTATTTATTTATTATTATTAATTAATTATTTTTAATAGCAACAACAATAAAACTATTGATCAATTATAAACAACCAAATAAAAATACTTTTCAAAATAACAAAACCATGTACCTTGTGACAGAAAGATGACAAAATGCAAGTGTCATACCAGACTAGTGGAGGCTAAACTAACACCCTACAAACAAGTCAGTCGAAAAACAAAATATTCACAAGCAATATCTAAAGTGGAGAGAATTATGAAACTAGACACCTATTATACTCATGACACTGGAAAATTTGAGAAAAATAACAAAACAAATGGAATGACCAGATCTTGGATCTTGTCCCACTTTGGCGTGCCAAAATGTTGTACAGAAACCTTGTTCTCGCGTAGGTGAAATCTGATACTGAAAGCCACTAGTAACTTCAAATGATGGAGGGCTTAAGAACTCATATGCATATGTGAATCTATGGGCACAAAGAAGATAGATTGTGATAAAATAGGCTAGATCTACAAAACTAAAATAAATGTGATTAGATAAAAATATGCAGGGTTTGCCTAGAAAATCCCAATTCCAAGAGGATGTTAAATCCCTTGGAGGATGTCAACCCTCTGTGTGATAAAGAATAATGATAAAATACAAGATGAATATATAACATGAAAGCTGATGAACAAAGGAATTTGATGTTGTGGGTATGTAGATGATGCTATTGATCTGATCCAAACACAATAAGTAACAAGAACCATGCTACGCGAACTAAAATATCATGAGCAAAGTATTATGGGGATTACAGTGTCATTACCAAGGCACCATGAGAATATAAATATAAATAAGAAGCTTGGAATTCAAAACAACATTTTCCGTTTTCCAACTTTTTCTTTTGAAGGAGAAAACCCATATTTATAGCCTAATGGTGAGGTTAGACTATAGGTTAACGAGTAACTCAGGGTTGGGTAAAGTAACCTGAGTTAAGAGGCATGATGTGATCACGTGGGGCCCACGGTTTGAATTATTAGATGGAGTGGGGAGCATGATTGACATGGTAGGTGAGATAATAGATTCCATCTTTTGAATTTAAGAAAGGGGTGTTAGATGGGTATATTAATACCCATTAACTAAATAATTTGGTATGGAAGAAAATTCCAAAATCTTAATTATCACATGGGTCTACATGGAGCCCCTTTGATAATTAATTAAATAAGGTGAGTAAATAGATGGGATTTATTTAAATTTAGGAAAGATAAATGCAAGAGAGGAAGTTGCATGAATGTGATATGATGGAGGGCGCTATACCAAAAATTATTCTTATAAAAACTTATTCTTACATGTATTGTCTAAGTATTGAAGGTATGCCTCAAAGGAAGAAAATATCATGCATGGTTGAGGTGATAAAGAGGAAGATCATGGTTTTAGTTTTGACAAGTATGATAAAGGTATAGATCTCTACTCTATTTGGAATTGTAATAGTCTCAAAGTTAAAATATTTCCATAGTTAAAGCCAGATTGATGGTTTTAGAGTTTGTTGTGTAAATTTCTATCAAAGGTTATATCTTAGAGTTTTTCCCATGAAGACAAGGTAACATGATTAAAGACATGAAAAATAAAATTTCTTATAACTATAATAATTATGAGTTTGACAAGATATGGGTTTACATCCATGAAAACAATTGAATCTTTATCAAAGGCATGTTGTTAAACATTTGCATGATCTAATTTTTCATAGTGTTGTCTTGAGATGCTTAAAATTGGGTATGTCTAGAGTAATGCAAAGTAAGTGATGTTGAGAGCCAAATATGTGGGACAAGATTGAAGAGATGAGTTAGATGCAAAGAAAATGGTATAGTATCAGATTGCATTAGTCCATGGGAAGCAATAATGGTATAAGGCTAGAGAAATCATGATCCAAGGGGAGTTTGTTGAGTGTGATGATATATTTTTAAGTATTACAATATGATAGCTTGAATATTTTGATGGGTTCTTGTGCAAATTACAAGTGTTTCTAAGAAGTAGATAGGGTGAAGATGAGTTTGGTCTCAGAAAGAGCTAAAAAGATGGCACTAGGTTTGTTAAGGACAAGTGTGAAAGGTTGTGGTGTCCACGAGATTTCACCCTAAAAGTAACATGTTTTTTTGTGTTTGTTTTACCTGTAGTTGTTTGTATCACTCTAAGGTAACCCTAGAGAGTCATAAAATCCAAATTTTCCAAATGCCCACATGCTAAAAATCACTCTATCCTTTTGTGAGGTTTTGTATGAGAGAATTTTATTTATTTATTTATTAAATAAATAAAGTTCTTTTAAAAATATATCGAGCTAAAATTGGAGTATTTAGGTTATATAAATCACTTTACCCCATCATTATTACCATAGAACATTCTCCTGGGAAGAATTTTTGCAGATCAGCTAATTGGAGAAATTTTCAAGCAATTGCTTGCAACTTCTTTTGTTTTTTTAAATTTCTTTTTGCCTGTGTTTTGGATTTTTTCTTCAAAATTCTTGTAGCCTATTCATTCTTTTTTCCAAATCTTTCCCTACGCCTAGGGTTTTGAAAATCTACATAGTATTTTTAATTACGAATATGTCTACAGTGATCGAGCTCGGGGTTCTTTTAGAAGATTGCAAGAAGTTGCTTGGTCTAAAAGGGTGAAAAAATGGATTCTATGAAAATAAGGAAAATATTTCCATCAACGCATAGAGATCGAGAAAATATGCACTTTTAGAGAAAACAACACCTAAAACGGAGCCACGAATGAAAGTTATGACACATGCAAGTTTTTGTTGCTACATCTTCCTGGACCCTTTTCAAAAATGGAAAAATTTATTCTATTATTGTGTTTTCTTTACCAAAAATCCAAAAAAGGAAAAAAATTTCATCTTCATAATGATCACAATTTTCAAAGCTGCCTTCGTGTCCAATTTCCACGCTGCCTTCAATGACAAATTTTCACACAATTTTAAATGCAGAAGTCACAATGCAAGTTGCACTTTTGGAAAAGAGCTATCTTTCATGCAAGTCACACTTTTTGTAAGGAAAAATTTAGTCTTCCAGGGCAATTTGGCAATGATAGGCGGAGGGAATTTCTTTCCTACATAGCACATTACTTTTCCCATCAATTCAAAGTCACTTAAGCTATGATGGGAATTTCAGACGAGTAGTAGGACGATAATTTCTTGCTGCAATGTAGAATGAAAATTCCTAATATAAAATAAAATCACTTAAGGCACCGGCAGGAATTTCTCACCTGCAACACAAGGTGAAAATTCGCATTATGAAAGTCAAATCACTTAAGTGAAAGATGAGATTTTTGGAGCTTCAATGCAGGTTGGAAATTCCCATCACTTTGACTTTCTAATTTTAACAAATACCCCTACTAAAAAGTGTGACCCACCTTGGCATTAATGCATGTGATTAATGGTATTTCTAGCTAAGTTTGGCGCCATAAATAGGAAGAAATTCAATGCAAGTGGATGAGCTAAAGAGAAGTTAAGGATGCATGCTAAAAATAAATAAAATAAATTCATTAAAAAGTAATTAGAAGCATGTAGAATTGGGTTCCCAAATTGGATGAAGAGGCATGAATTTTAATTAATTAAATTTCCGAAATAGGAAAGGGAAATTATTAAAAATAGCATGTAGATGGCTATATAAGCATGGGATGCCATAAGGGAGAAGCAATTAATTATTTTTGATGAAGTTTGCAGCCCAGGACAGGTTTTGGTGCCAAGGGAAGGAGGATTTTGCATTAAAGAGTGTTTTCCATTGTCAAGAAGCTTCCAGTTTTGGCGCATAGGGTTGGAATAGCCTAATTTTTATTATTCTGATTGTCTGCTTATTGGTATAAGTGCCCAGGTGAATTAACTAAAAAAATTCTTGCTTTGCATGCAAGAAAAGTCTCAAATTTTAGGGCAGCGGGCTTTATATGCAAATTCTGGTGATAAAAATCAAGTATTCATGCCATGGACTCCATCTTTATTTGAATTAATTGCAAGTATTCATCACAAGTACTCATATTAGTGAAAGGAATTTCAAATCAATGTCAGATACATTGAATATATCTTCCAAATCAGAATAAATTGCCATATCTGCACAAATTGATCCGATTACAAAGGATTTTGGAAGAATTAAAAGAAAAAGAGCTCAGACAAAGATTCTTCTAAACATAATAAAGTGATGAAATAGAAGGATCGAACAATCAAGCATAACTTCCAAATTCACTAAAGTCAATGATATAGACATAGGTCCCGAACCTATCACCCATTCAATCGATGATCCAAATCTCATAATTGTCAAAGATTCTCGCAAAAATTCATCCTTTTATTTCTAAGGCAATGTGTGGAAGTCGGTGCATGGAAAATTCCTTCCAGGATATTGTGCATGTGCTCTGAATATCCCAATTGAATCCTTCATTAAATTTACTTGTATTTGCATTCACCCAGGGTGCTTTCTAGAATTTAAAATTGCTCATATGCAATTAAAAAATAAAAGATCACATTCAACTGCTTCCAGATCCAGTTTGGTGAGAATCAAAGGCAAAAGAGTCAACTGCATGCAGAATATGGAAGAAGAACAAGACTGGGAGTGTTGCAGCTTTCTTCTAATTTCTTTTCCTCTTTCTTCTTCTTTCTCTTATTTTCTCTGACAAAGTAATTGAGCAATCTTAAGTGATTGGTTTAAAATCCGTTACTTGAAGAAGTCAATTACTTGGAAATAGGTGGCAGACATGCAAAATAGAAGGTTCTATTTTCAGTTATAAATCATGCATGTCATGCAAAGAGGAATTCCAAGAGGGAGATTTCTAGTTGTTTCCTTTACAACTTCCACATGTGCCAGTTCAGTTATAGTTTCCTATTTGTAAATTTCCCTCTATACACTATAAATAGAGGAAGAACCTATGGGTTAAGAAATCAGAATTTGTAATCAACATTCTTGTGTTCCAGACTTTGAGTTGAAACCCTTGATATCTTTTTGAAAGATAAGGAATTGAAAGGAGGCAGATTTCCGAGAAATTTGTGTCAACGATGCATTTGTTTCTCACTTCTGTGTAGATCTTTGCATAAAATTTGTGTTATCTTTGATCTAGATTTGAAACTTTCCTTTTCTTTAAATTATGTATTTTGAGATATTTTTGTTTCATCTATGTGCATGAGACCAACTCTGTAAAATATTGGTTGGATTACACATCTTATTTTCTTTCTTCCCATATTTAATTATTTCCCCCTTTTGTAAATATTTCTTTACAGCCGCTTACTTGCGAATTGCCTAGCTATGGCTCATGAGCTTTGCAATTAAAGTAAAACCCACAAACAGTTACTCAGATCCATAATTGATAAAAATCATACACGAGCCTCACCGATAAATGAGGGAGATTTATCTCATGACTGCCTAGGTTTTTAGTCATGTGCAGAATATCTAGCCAACATGTTGGAGACAACTTTACTGATTGGTAAAGTGACAAAAGAGGTATGTAAAACGTTGAACTTTGTGTTTATGAGCTCGACTATGTGCATCATCTCGGATAGAAAAGAGTTGAGTCTTTGAAGACATTTTTGACATCGGTAAGTAAAAATTGTTTATTCTTCATGAGAA
Organism: Taxus wallichiana var. yunnanensis; assembly: GCA_018340775.1. Lineage (NCBI taxonomy): Eukaryota > Viridiplantae > Streptophyta > Pinopsida > Cupressales > Taxaceae > Taxus > Taxus wallichiana. The sequence goes on along the minus strand of CM031235.1, from coordinate 109,595,189 downwards.
GATTGGTTGATATGTTCTTGAAATTGGTTAAGTATTGAGAATCAAGAGTGACATATGAATCACTAGGGGCTAAGTATGATATGTGGAGAAGTTAATTATATGATAAAAAGAAGTGAACTTCTGAGAAAGTGCTTTAGCCGAGATATATGTGCTTATATGCATAATAAAACTACAGAGTGTAAAATAAGATCTCATTTTATGGGGGAATTGAGTTGGCTAAGGAACAATAAGTGTGTTATATGATGGGTAATTGATTGGTTAGGATAATGGTGGATTTTTTTATTCATGGAAGGGTTATAGGTATCTTGTCTCGAAGTCTAAATAATCCAAGATAATATGTGAGTCATCAAGGGTTGAGTAAGGTCCTGTGAAGCTGAGTTAATTCATGAATGTATTCAAAATGTTTTCTCCATTTAGTATGAAGCCAAAATGAGGTATGAAATTTCTCAGGGGGAGTTGTGTGAATGAGTTAAAGTCAGGTCCATGTATCATCAACAACTATTGAATTCAATATTATGAGCACATACCAAGGAGAAGCAAGTAAGTGTCCATTAATTTTTTCATTTTGTGTATGTCAAATTTGGCATTGTAGCCTTCATCATTAGATATCAAAGGGAGAGAGTATGATAAAAAACCAATAAGTTTGAGGTATGTAGGAGATTTCTTGTATGGTTACCATCAATTTTTCTCTAGGTGGTTTTCATCAATGAAAAAGGTGGATATTTTTGGTAATTGTTTTTGTTTTATTTTCATTGATGTCAATACAGTGTACATATCATGATGTATTGCTTTGGTTAGTGTTTCTTGGGTGAAGTAGCATGGTGCCTAGGTGTGTTGGTGAATAATTATTGTAAGCTAAGTGTGGTGTATGGGATTTAAATTTGGTCAAAGGATGGTATAAGGTATAGAATTTTTAGAAAGATATCTCATAGGTGTGTGAGTGTCTACATGGTTAAGACAAAGTATGTTTCAATGAGTCATGTGGTGATACAATCCTAACTAGGCCTAATCCTAGACCTATTTCAAGAAAGATGGTGTGATAACATGATATATGAAAAAATAAAGTTTTTGTAAGCATGTGAGGTGTGTTTTTTCATTTCATAGTAGGTGAATATGATGTACAAGGTCACTAATCAGGTTTATGATGGATGCTCAAGGTTATAAAGCATTGGTAAGTGATGGTGGATGGAGATATGGATAAGTGAACAAGAATAAATGGTAATTTGATGTATTAAAGGATGATATCTCTATGGTGTATGCAAAGTTATAGGTCACAAGTAAAATAAGTAAGCAAGAGAAATTGATTTTAGTCTTATCGAGTTCTCAAAGCTGGTATTTCTAGTTTGAAGGTCAACTTTGGATGCTTGATAGAGAAAGTGTGATTTACATGAGAGGATGATATTTTGGGTAAATTTAATGGGGTTTCGAATAAGAATTTACAAGTTGAATGAGGTATTTTAGCCATCATAGTTTTATGAACCATCATTAACACCAAAAATGCTTTGTTTTGACTTCAAAACCCTAGGTTGAAATTAACTTGAGAGAAAATGGTTGTACAAGCCTAGAATTGATTCCTTTTGAAAATGTGATAATTTTAGACACTAAATCATGCACTTCGAGGTAATTATTTAGTCACGGTCTCATAATACTATTCATATGGTTCTTGAGTAGAAAAAGAGTACTAATTAACTCGTGTCTTTGGCCATTTTACTTTTTTTTTTTCATCATTTTTGGTCTTTCACCTATACTTTCTCGAGTTGGTTATGTCATACTATGTTTTCCCTACTCTAATTGGGGTACTCTGTCCCCTGGGGCACCTTGATCCTCTTTACACTTTACTGCCACCATTTAGGGACTTTTGTAGCCATTTGAGCTTTCTATATTTTTGGTGGTTGACCTTTCCAGGGTTAATTACGAAATTAGAACAAGATAACCATATAAATATAAATTTATGATACCATAATGAGGGAGCAAGAACTAAGAACTTACTACCACCACATAAGGTTGCATCTATCCAAGGCATCTAGAGCTCCATTTAAATCCATCTAGCTCCATCACAGGGGAAAAAGGCTAGTTCATCTGCATCACACTTCATAGGAGGGGAGTTTATTTTATTCCATGCACCTTCTATTTACATTCTACATCTAGTTATTACTCACTACTCACAATGTGATACTTGACACAAGAGCACCTAGGGTATGATTTACACACACACACACACACACACACACACACACACACACACACACACACACACACACACACACACACACACACACACACACACACACACACACACACACACACACCTAGAACTACATTGCATATAAGATGTAATGCAATGCTCTATTAGAAAGTCCACCATTTTGGCCACTGAGGACAATCTGATCCCTTCATATGCATATTTCTTTTTAGATTTTTGATGATTTGTCTTGGGTTTTTTAGGTGATTATTTTATTACAGTTTATAATGACATCTAGTGGGTTCAACGACATTTATGTGCTAGGAAGTGAACACAAGTGAACACCCAATGACACCTCAGATGAGGTTTCCTTGTCATTTCCGTAGACCAAGGTGCCTAGATCTCAAACTAGGGTGCCCCAAGCACCCCCATCCCTCTCTAGGAACCCTAGTCTAGCCAGATAGTCCATATCTACATTTTTTTGAGCTCATGTGTAGTCGTTTCCTCCTCTTTTCCAAACAGTATCCACTACAACACAGTCCTAAGAAATCTTCAAATCAACCAAGGAATTTCCTAACTGTCTTTGTATTCTATGGTTTCACATTTTATTACTTAGTTTTCCTGGTATATTTTTTAATTTTTATTGTCTTTATTTACTAATTATATAGAATTTAGATTATATTGCTATATTACATTTTAGTTTAATAATTTTGGTGAACATGATGTGATCTTCATGATTTTAGGATCCTCCTTTTCCCGTTGTTCTAGAGTATAATCATCATGAGTATATCCATCAATTATTATTTTCTTGCCAATCATAATTTAAGGCATAAATTCTAACATATTATTGCTACTTCTTGCATTCATAATCATCCCGAATCGGTACAAAAACATTTGTAGATGTATTTTCACAACCCATAACATTCCAATCTAATATTCATGTTGATCTTCATACTTTTGACAATGACCCACCCTTGTATATCATGATTCACATTAACAAAGTGGGAATTAAGCGTACTTTAAGTGACAATTAATTTGAGCTCAATTTATGTCCTATGTCATTCATTGAGAACCTAGGTCTTTCTACTCATCATGTTAGTCCATCTTGTCTTTCATTCTATGCATCTGATGGTTTGGTTCGTCCATGCATTGGTCACATTACATTACCTATCACTATAGGGCCAAAAAATGTCAACACCATGTTCTTTGTCATTGATTTTCTAGTCTCTTATAATTGTTTTCTTGGTAAGCCATGGCTTTATGCCATACAAGCCACTGCTTCTACTGTACATCATTATGTCAAATTCCTGCATGAAGATATCAAATACACCATATTTCATGATAGTGATCCATTTAAATATTGTGACCATGACGCTAACCCTACTCTTCCTACTCCATGTAATGCTACCACAAATAATCATCAAACCATGGATGACCCACCTCATTTTCCACTATTTGAAGGTGTTGTTTGTGTAATAGATGTAGTTTTTTCCACACCATAGTATCCACCTGCTATTAAAATTTCTATGATACTTTATCGGGGCTTGTCCAACATATGGACGTTGATATATCACCTACACCTTCACATGCGCCTCCTTCATCAACTCGTCCACCATTTACATGTACGCTTTTCATGAATGATTTATATTGGGAAAATATTCCATTTGATCCTACTTGTGATGACATTGTATGCACACATGAGGATTACCTCGTCTAGGTTTTTCTTTTGAGTACCTTTCTCCTCCACCACATTCTTCTCAACTTTATCATGATGTTGTTTACATCAATGTCGCATATGGTCTACATGTCTTTCATATCCAATTATTCCTTTCACAACATTATCACTATTTTTCATTTACATTTGGGCAATGGTGGCTCAATTATATTGGGGGATCACTTGTCACCGACCATACTTGATATATAATTTCCCATGCCCTTTGGTCATGTATTCATTTGTAACAGTTATTTTCTTAGCTATACCCAAAATCTTATTTGCTGGTATGCACACGAGTGTCCCTTACAACCACTAATGAAGCATATTCTATGGGTATGTATAATTTATGCCTTAATGGCTTACTACATGACCAAACTAACATTGTCACTTACTAGGTATCAGATGCTTGGTTTTGACCATGACAATGATGACCTCCTAGATGATAGTACATGATTGAATTCTACATCTTACATACTTGGGGGGGAAGATAATCCACACATTGCCCCCACCCTAGCATCAACATATGTTTCATACCACACATCAAAATTCTAGCATACGTATTATCATCTACACCTTAAACATCATCACTACCCGATGACACACTCTTGTGCTTTGGTTCACACTTGATTGTTGAGGGAATTATCTACACATGAACCCCACACACTACACTATAGAATATAGACCTTTCTCATCTCCATACATTCTACACTTTACATCCTATATACATCATACACATCCTACACATACTACACCATAGCCATCACATGTTGCATTTTTTCACACTTACATCCCGCACCTTACATATTAAATCTTGCATCTTACATCTAATATGTATCTCCACATCTTATGTCATATATGCATCTTGCATTACACATTATGCATTTTGTATAGTCTCTTCTATTTTTGTACTCACTACCCTATGATGCACTTTAGTGTCATGGTCCATACTAAAATGTTGAGGGTATACATATCAAATGGATCTCATCACGCTTACACATTCATCATTAAATATTTTCTCATGCAACATAACTAGATTAAGTGATATACGATTTAGGATACAAGATCACTTCTTCTACCATCATCTTGAGATAGGTAGGCTGCATAATCATTTTTTCTTGCATCATTTTAAAGTGGTATATGCATTAGGCTAGATCACCACTCTAGTCTATTCATCTTATTATGATATACGCTTAGGCTACGATTCACGCACACGTAATCTATAGGTTATGTCATCACCACACTTACAAAATCACCACAACACACTACACACAATACATAAATTTGACCATTTCTTGATGACACACTCTCATTTACGGTTCATTATTTACTACTCGAAGGGGCATACTAAATGAACCACATTTCATATACTTCCATTCACTTGGGGGCGAGATAGCTCCTATCATCCATTTTACATTCCATTCCATCCATCCATAACATGTCATATATCTTGGTCATATTTACTTTTTATTACATGCCAATTCACTTTATTATATGTGTTTCACCGTTTTCTTTGTGGATTTGACAAAATAGATAAGGGTATGGGCCAGGAGGAATACCTATTGTGATGGTCGGTTGAAAGGCCATTGCACACATTCGACTTCTTGATCCAATCTTGATTGTGAGAGCTTTGTTTTGGCTAGAGGAACTACCTAAAATACAAAACAAGAACACCAAAGAGAGTTAAACAATATATGTCAGTGGGATACCTAGCGTGTGCTAGATATAAGAAGTGTGGTACTTTCTTAGTGGTAGTCAATCCACTATTTAATACAACTTAATGAAATAAATCATGTAAATAAATAAAATCCTACTATAATTGATATGATTTAGGTATCTTATCCAAATAAAACAAGAAAATATAATAAAACAGGCTAGGTTATGATCAGATCTGGAAGTAGGGTAGGAGGTCAAGGTCTTTGAACAGTCAAGGTTAGATTCTAGGTAGTTTGGGTTACTTGGGTGCAAGTTATTAGGTTTTTGTTATTGGCAGGATTACCAAATACAGAGACCGACGTCGGTCAAGTATGACCGATGACGGTTTAGAGAGAACCGATGACGGTCATGGATAACTGGTATCAATATAGGTGGGATGATAGAAACTCAATAAAACTTGGTTTTGGGGGTTTTTCTGAGATTAAAAAGAGATGGTAAGGAGAATGGTTAGGTCTGTGGAGGTGCTGGGAGTACTCAGAGATATTCAGGGATCAAGTATAGGTGATCAAATGATCGTGGGTGGTGGAATGGTTGGATTCATAGGGAGGTAAGATTGGTGGGATAAAAATGTAAATGGAGGCTGATAAACAGAGGTGAAGAAACTTTATAAACTAAGTAAAGATGAAATGATGTAGGTTATAAGCACACTTACTTGGTGTTTCAGGTTTGATGGTTGGATGTTGATGATGGTTGATCGGTGAAATAGTGCTTGGTGTCACGAAGTGCTTCTGGAATGATACCATGAATGAAAATACCTTCGGATCCATCTTGGTGCTTTGACTATTATCTGGATCTGTGAAAGAGCTTTGGTTCTTGCTTGCATACAGGTATCCTTCGTTCCAAAACTTCGATAATGTGGAAAACCTCCCAAACAAGGTTACCGAAATGAATATATGGTAACTAACGATGGTTTAGGGTGATTGGCATTAGTTTAGGGTTGACCAACATCGGTTAAGGTGGGAAATCCTAGGTTTACTAAAAATGATAGATCTTGGAAATCTCTTGACCAGTTCTATCTATTCTCACGGATCAAAATGGGATTGTTGCGCTTAGATAAGTGGGAATGTGGTTAGAGGAAGAATAGGCATGTGATTTTAGGGTTGAACTAAGTCTTAGTTCATTAAGGTAGGTAGGACTAAGTCTTAGTTAGTTATGGTGAGTGAATATTGAGTCCTAGTAAAAGGGAAACATGCTAAGAATAGGTTTGTGATGAGGTGTCTAGGTGAGGTGGTGGGGTGAGGTGGAAATTAGTTTAATTAGGGTAATTAAATAATGAATGAAGTGAGGATGAGTATTAATTTAATTATAAATAATTAAACTAATATTAATGTGGGGTAAAAGGGTCATGGTTAGGTGAATATGTTTAAGTTGGCTATTCAAAAAGGGACCAAGGGGAGTGTGACCCAATTTTGGTGTCTACATTTTTCCCCTTTTTGTTGTGTAGCTTGTATTGGTAAGCGATACTGAAAAAAATAGGAAGTGATTGCCCCATGTGTGGGTGAAGGTGATCCCCCTCAAACCAGGCATTGATGAGGTGTAATACAAAATTAGTGAGTGGTTTGATAAATGTGTAGTTGGTGAAGATAGGTGGGGAAGGGTATGAGTACTATGGGAAAGGGTGATGGTCAACTCGGGTAATAGGTAATAGGCTAGGGTCAAAATTGGGTCATGGGTAATGGAAATAAAATGCACGCACACGTATAGATTACAACACGGTACCAGGTTGAAGAGCTTGCAAAACTCTACATCGTCCAAGGTCAATAGGTTTATCCAAACAAGGTTGAATTGATTCAGGTATCTAAGGTATATGATATGGTCTTAAAAACAAAACTTAGGTCAAATGTAGGAATGTTTAGGTATGTTTCGGTACACCAAAGGTTTGGTAAGGATAAATGACACGACAATAGGCAAGGTATGGTTATTAGGCTAAAAAACATAGGTAACAACAATGCAAGGTATAGGGATTACTGAGAAGGTCAATGGTTACACCAAGTAGGTCAGGTTCAAGTAAATAGGTCATGGCATAGGTAAGGCCAAGGTATAGGTAAATTAACAAATCCCAAGACATAACAAAGGAAATGTAGGGGTATTTTGGGCTCGTAGGTATGGTTCTGTATGTGTCTGGTATGAGCAAAGGGGTGTGGGTACTAATGGTTGTAGATAAAAGGGTGATTAACAAGGCCATATAGTTGTAAGGGTGATCGATGCGGTTATAGGGTGACCGATGTCGGTTCACTAGGGCACAAATATGACCGGTGTTGGTCAACTTGGGTCAGAGTTTAAAAAGGAAAATTATACTTTTTACGAAATCATTTGTCATTTTCCAATTGTAGAGAATGACAAAAGAGAGGTGGAAAGTTGGAAAGTGACAGAGCTAAGTTAGCGAGCCTCATAACAGTGATTGGCATTTGGTTTGTGGGTCCACGAGATTGGGTTGAGTGATTGAATATGTTGGTTGGAGGTGGGAGTGAGTTTTAACATGGCAGAGGTGGGAGAGGGTTCGGGTGGGCCACCGGTGTAATGGCTAGACATACCACCACGCCGATGACACCACGATGAGGTAGGATTCGATCCCGATTTGTCATTTGTTGTTAAAATAGGTTGGTAAAATTGGTGTTGGGTAAAACTATGTCGGGTGGGGGGTATAATTTTGAATTTTTGGTTAAACATTTGGTAATGAGGGAGGGGGAGGTCCTAGGTAGGGTAAATAGGGGTGGGGAGGGGTTTAGGTTAGGTTTGGGTAAGGTAGGATAGGGTTCTAGGTTAGATTTGAGAATTTTGGGAGAAATGGGGGTTTTCAAATTCGGTTGCCGTGACAGTGACCAATGCCGGTCAAGATTTGGTTGGCGTGAGGTTAGAATTGGTTGGAATCATTCAATTAGCAAGTGATCGATACCAGTGATGATGGACCGATGTTAGTCGAAATGACCTGATGTCGGTTGGATTTTGGGAAAAATAGATCAAGAAACAAGGTAGGGCATGAGAAAAAGATAGGTAATTAGGTGGAAAGGCAAGTTTATTGAGAATGAGTAGGGTAATAGGTATAAATGGTATGAGTGGATGGGTGTAAAAAGGGGTAATCTGTAGGGTTGGGGTACAATAAGCAATAAGGGTTTGGGAATAGGTTTTCGGGTAAGAGATGTGTTGGGTATGGTGAAGGTTTAACAATGGTATGATTTTTTGGGTGTAGGCTAGGGACTAGTTGCAGATGAGAGACAGAGTACCACCTCTATTACTAGTGGTATGAGGGAGCGTGATGATAGAGGAGTGGTGTTACGTTACAGATGTCAACCTTATTGGGGTCAGATGATATAGGCACATAGTTTGGGATCTAAGCTTGATGGTTGCACTCATTGATAGATGGGATTCAATGACCAACACATTTCATCTACCGATGGGTGAGATCATAGTCACCCTAGAGGACGTGTACGGATCCTATGGTTACCGATAGTGGGGACGTAAGTGTATTCTATTTCTTTAGAGGCATCAGAGGAGCTGATGTTGATGGTGTTTGGAGAGGGGATGACAGAGATGAGGTTCCATAGCATGAGCCTGAGCTATGGAGAGATGTATGCGGCCCATCCTGAGGAGATGAGGCTAGTGGTCTTGATTATGGAGGCAGTGTGTTGTTTTGCACTGCTAGATGCGAGGGTGGGAGATTCCCATGGGCACTGATGGGGGTTCTCCATGACATGATGGAGGATAGGACCCGGTTTTCTTAGGCACCAACATACTTGGTGCAACTATACAAGGAGTTATGGGCCTACGGGTGGTTGCGGAGAGGTTCAGCTTGTGTTGCACCTTTCTTCTCCACTATTGGGCATATGAGCACATTATATGTGTGCATCCATTTGGTATGCCCTAACCAGATGTGTTCAATGCGGGCTTGGTTTGAGTTGGGTACAAGTGTTGGGTTCATGTTGTTGGAGAGTGTAGGGCTTCCAGGCTACTCACGATGTGGCATATTATAGGTAGGTGTTGGAGGGATTATCTAGGTGTTGACATCATTTGGAGGCCGTATGTTGGCTTCCCTTCATATAGGAAGATGGTGGTGGAGCTGGACGAGTTACAACTACTCAGGTGGATACGGGGACATCGTGCGGTGAGAAAAAGATGATACCTGTAGACAAGGTCAGACGATAGTTTGGGCTGCCCCAAGATGTGCCACCACTATTCCCTCAGTATAAGAGGGATGATGTGGAGAGGCCTATGCCTCTACCACAACTGAAAATGCTGACGATCAAGAGAAGTAGGAAGTGTACTAATGGATTTATGATGTTGGGGTTACAGATAGGTATAGGTAGTGGTGGGTAGTCCAACTACGAGCAACACCACCTAGGCTAGGGCAACCAGACTTGGATACCCTTACAGTTTAGAGGGACACTTTGCAGGGGTAGGTTGCCACCCTACAAGCCCAGATTACAGGTTTACAGGGGTATTTGATAGGGTCTGAGGCATAGGTGGCCACATTACAAGTAAATGTGACATATTTACAGCCCATATTTCCCAAGGATGTAGACACCCACACAGGGTTGATATGGAGATATGGTACAGGTAGCCACCCTATAAGAACAAGTAAAATGGTTGAAGGGCCAATGGCCACCTTGCCTGCACAAGCCTAGATTGTGGCCCTACAAGCCTAGGGTGTAACACATGAACCAATACATGCTTAGGGATAGGTTCCCATGATAAAGACAAGATAACAAGATAGGGTCCCATGGTATAGGTACGAGTTCTAAGACCAATGGCACTACCATAGACAATATCGATGGACGGAGTTCGGGATGCCCCAGTGAGGTGTGGTATTATCAGGACTATATAACTACTTTGTTGGGATAGATGTCCCCTTGTATGTAAAGTACAAAGCACATCAAGCCTCGAGTGAGAGGAACATATCTCACACACATAGTGCAAAAAGAGTGCATAGGGTCAGTGAGCCCACAAACAAGGTTAGGGAGAGGCAACTAGCTCACGGAGGCTAAACCCACCTATAGGCTAGGAAGAGATTAGGGCTAGAACCGTACAAGGAAGATAGATGGTAGTAGGGCGCCATAATGGGGTGGAGGAGGAGATAGATGAGACTAGCATGGACATCAAGTGGGGTGATGATTAGTCACCCTATATGTTCAGGATATAGATTTTTGTATATTTTGATTTATGTCACCTACGTGCCAAAGATAGTGAGGATATACATGAGAGTTTTTATTATTATATCGGCCTGCATTCGAATATGGTGAGGTTGTATATGAGATTTTGATATACATGTATGTATTTGTATTGGTGTACATATGTATTGATTTTTCTTCTGTGCATATATGTATGGACACACAAATCCTGATGATTTTTATAGAGATGGTGATATTTATGGTATGATGTTGTGCTTATGTTGGAATTTCTAGTGTTATTGTTTATGTGATGGAAACTAGGTGGATTAGGCATGATTGAGTCAAGGTCATAGGCATGATTGAGTGAGGTCACTTAGGCATGGTGGAGTCAGGTCTATTTAGGCATGATGGAGTCAGGTCACTTAGGCATGGTGGAGTTAGGTTGGTTTGGGCATGGTGGAGTTAGGTATAGGCATGATGGAGTCAGGTCATAGGCATGGTGGAGTCAGGGCATAGGCATGGTTGAGTCATGGTTTATGGTTTTGATTTAAGTTCTGATTTGTTAGAAACATGGAAGATAAAGGATGATGTTCATGCATGTTATGGTGGAAATATAAAAATGATAAATGAATGATTTGATGAAGTGGTAAAAATGGTTGTTAATTGGTGCTTGTTTGGTTTAATTTCCAATTATTGATATAAAATGGAAACTAACTAAGGTAGAATTTGAATAGGATAATGAAGAGGAAATTGGTTAGGGTAAAGAGTGGTCGAGCTAACCTCTAAGGGCCCCATGCCCTAGGAGTGCTACCTACATAGCCCCGATGAAAAGGGGCCTTAGGTCAATGTAGTTCTCCCATAAGCTAGGGAAGAATATGATGAAGGAGAGGAATGGGTTGGTAGGTTTTAGGTATGATTGAGTGTAGGTCATAGGCATGGTTGAGTCTTAGGTGATAGGCATGGTTGAGTCTTAGGTGATAGGCATGGTTGAGTCTTAGGTGATAGGCATGGTTGAGTCATTTAAAATATAGGTGTCAATGGTCTGGTCTTGTATAGGATAATCAATAAGTAATGAGGAAGGTGAATGGTAAGAGGTGGTAAAAGAGCCGCTTAATTGATAAGAACCCTAATGAGTCTACCATACCCAAGATGGGCTTATGAATGTAAGACCCTAAAGGCATTGCATAATGGACTATTCTAAGGGTGAATAAATTCACATGATCACAAAATGTCGTAGTTATGGAAAGTCCCTTGAGCAGAGAGAAAATTAGGGTGAAAAGGAAATGAGGTGAAAGTGGGTGGTTTAGTGTAACTTAGTGTATGACAACATGTTTACCTAACAAGAAACCCATGATAAAAAATAGGCAAGTCCATGACAAAAATTTATTATTTTCTTCTTTTGTTTTTATTTTTGATAGACTGTTTGATGCGGGAATCCTATATGGGATGAGTATAGTATCTCCTTGAGGTCTTTGTGAAGATGATCAATGTGGGAAGTTTATGATCATTTTATTGTATTTTTACAATGACTTTATATAGAAGAGATGTCCTTTTTGAGGGATTCATATTTTTGCTAGAATTTTGACTCAAAGAGTTGCATCCTATTTTGTTTTTGGACGTTCAAGTCATGGACAAGACTATAGAAGAAGATGAGGTTTTTGTCTAGAAGACAAAACCATAGTACACGAAGGTTAACTATGATAGAGATGGTTTCAAGTGATGAACGACCATGGGAATCCATCTTTTGAAAAAGATGAAAACTATCCATGAGAATCATGCTATGAGTATGCCATGGTACTCATATTCAAGATAAGGCTGAAAAGTGATGGGTAACCACATGATTCTTTTTAGTCATTGATCCTCAAAACAGGTAACATGAAAGGTGAATGGTGCTCAAAGGATGAATGGTCAATAGACAGAAGGTGATATAGGACTATATTTAAACAATAAAATGGTCTAAGATGTAATGCATTGAGGGGCTTAGCTTCAGGTTTACACTTGAGTGAAGATAAATGATAAGCACCTGATCCATAGGCATGAGTAATGATATAGTCCAAGCCAATTAGGAACAATTTTTCCCCATTTACTTTTCTTTTCTTTGGTTACATGTTGATTTTCCTTGGAGACGAGGTCACCCACCTGAAAATTTTGTTTGTGGACACGTTTATTATAGGCATGCTTGATAAATTTTTGGTAAATTTGGAGATGGTTAAGAGAATTGAGATGAGGTTCATCTAACAACTCAAGTTTTGTTAAACAGTCTTGGTGAAAGTCATCAACATTGAGCATGTCTTGTAGGGATATGCAGAGAGATGGAATTGGACTTTGAGAGGAGGAAAACCTCGGTACCATAGACCCGAGAGAGAAAGGTGTGGTAACACTCGAAGTGCGAATACTAGTGCGGTAATCCCATAAGGTGAAAGGAATGTGCATATGGAAATCCTTCCCATGTATCGTCCAACTACTTTCATAAGAATTTTGTTCAACGCTTTATTATTGTTGATTCTGCTTGCCACTTTTTTGTTGGTAGTAAGGTGAAGAGAAAATGAGTTGAATGCCAAAAGCATCACAAAGATTTTGTAGGGATTTGTTTTTGAATTACTTTCTGTTATCAGTGATGAGATGGTGAGGAACACCAATGTGAAAAATGATGTGATGGTTGATGAATTCACATATTTTCTAAGATTTTGTAGAAATGAGGGGAATGGATTCTACCCATTTAGTGTAGTATTCGGTAGCATTTATAATCCATTGATGGCGTTGTGAAGAATGAGGATTAATCTCTTCGACAAGATTCAAACCCTATTGAAAGAAAGGCCAAAGGTCTCGTGTGACCTATAATGTATGACTGGGTGTGTGATGAAGATTAGCATGTTGCTAGAATTTCACACAACATCTGACATAGTCACAATAGTCATGGTTTAGGGTTGGCTAGTAATATCCAAGGCGAAGAATGTATTTAGCGACAACTAAACCACTAAAGTGACCTCCACAAATCCCGTTGTGAAATTCCTTGATGGTTTAGGGAATTTCAGAACTCGTAAGGCATCGTAAGAGAATACCATCGAAACTGTGTTTATAAAGGAGACCACCCATGACGACATAGTGAGAGACACTTTTAAGAAAGGCATGTTATCCATTATGAGTGAGATCAGGAGGTAGAATGGAAAGGAAAATATAGTCTCAAAAACTACTTATACCAAAGGTCAAGTGGGTTAGGTGCAATGCTTAAGGAGTAGATCTCATGAGGTAAATAAGAGGGTGATCGTAACCTTTATATTGTGAAAAATATTTTAGAGTTGGCAAGTGAAGCGGGTATCTGATAATCCAGACAGGCCATGGTATCCACAAATTTATTGGTAGAATGTGTGGTGGTTTGAAGTTTGTAATGGTCGAGGGTAGTCAAAAGTATGTCAACATGAATTTTGTACTTTTGCGATTTCATTACTGAAACTAGTATATACCATTGACTTGGTTTACAACCAGGGAATCACCAAAAATATTTATTGACTTAACATCTAAGGCATAAGAATCAAGACCCAATACGAGTGCTTCGTATTCAACGATGTTTTTAGTGCAATCAAAATCAAGTTTGAAAAGGCATAGGTTCACCATCAAGAGGAATGAGGATAACACCAGCCCCACTCCAACGATAACACTTGGAGCCATCAAAGAAGAGAGTTCATTTGGTAAGTGTTATCATTCAAGGAGAAGGTAGCTATGGTTTCATCCGGAAAATCGAAGTTAGAGGGTTGACTCCTGGAAAGAGGTGCATCTTCTAGTTTTTCGAGTGATGGCCGAGCTTTGATAGACTTTTGATGGATGAATTTGAGGTCAAGGTCAACAAGAATCACGAGCGCAGTGTGCGGCACGTTGATGCTGGTAGGATTTTGTGTACATGTAATGTAAGGGTTAGTATTGGTGACGAAAAAGGTTTTTGGTTGAGCGGGTAATGACGAAGATTGGTGGTGACAAAAAATAAGGATAAGTAGAGTTTTTTAGCATGGATGTATTAAGTTTCATAGTCCAAAAGGGTACAAATTATGTAATAAACCACATTCTCTTTGTGTTGCTCGTCACGATGAGTGATCATATCACCTAAAGAATGGTCAGTGGCAGAAATGTATAGGTAAAAGGGTTGGTCATCCTTAGGAGGAATAAGCACTAGGTGGTTGAATAAGGTATTATTTTAAGGCATTAAAGGCTTTGTGGCATTCATCATCCCATTTGAATGAGACGTCCTTCTTGAGGAGATGATGAAATGGTTGACAACGGTCGGAAAGTTGTGAGATAAAATGACGAATAGATTGCAACTTACCTTGCAAGATTCAAAGTTGTCAGAGATTAGTAGGTGGGGAATTTCTAGAATAGCCTTTACTTTAGCAGGATTGACTTCTATGCCATGCAAAGAAATGATGAAACCAAGGATTTTTCCTAAAATTACCGCAAAGACGCACTTCTTAGGTTGAAGGAGAACACAATACTTGATGAGGCGGTCAAATATGACCTTAAGGACTATCAGGTGTTTGGCCCAATGTTTGGATTTGGCAAGAAGGTCATCTACATAATCTTCCAATATGTGATGCATGATGTCATGGAAGATATAAGTCATGGCTCACTGATATGTAGCACCAACATTTTTAAGGCCAAAAGGCATGACTCGATAGCAGAAGGTCCCCCAAGGAGTGATGAAGGTAGTTTTTATTGATCTTATGAAGCAATTTGTATTTGATTATAACTCGAGAAACCATCCATGAGTGATAACATCTCATGGCCGGTGGTGAGATCAACTAGTTGGTCAATACCAAGTAGAGGAAAGTCATCTTTAGGGAAAGTAAGGTTGAGGTCATCGAAATCCATAAAAATGTAGAGTCCCCTATTACTTTCGTGACAATGACGATGTTAGAAATCCATTGGGGATAATCAATGTGTAGGATAAAGGAAACCAAGAGAATGTGTTGAAGTTCTTCTTTTACCGGAAGAGCAATGTGAGTATGCATTTTCCGTAACTTTTTTTTATGGGTTTGGCATCAGCAATTTTTATGATATTGTGGACAACGATTTTTAGGTCAATATCGGGCATATCAGCATAGGACCAAGCAAAATATTTTCTATGGTCCCGAAGTAAAGAGTTAAAATATTCTTATTCAACAACATCTAAAGACTGCCCTAACTTGAGAATGTACGGGTCGTCCTAAGTGTTAATGTTGATTTCGATAGTTGATTCATTCAACATGGTTTGCATCTCAAAAGGTAATAACCAGTGAATATAAGAATCTTCCACACCAAGGTAGGTGAGGATAGACTCATCGTCTTGACATTGAATGATGTTAATAGAAGGCGTATCATCATCGATCATGTCAGGATATAGGAAGGGAAGAGAAGAGGGAGCCTCACCATTGCGTTGATAGGTCAGAGGTCCCAGGGAAATTGTGTTTACAAAAAAAAGTTAGGAGGAATAGATTTGGGATCTATGGACTTCGTGGGTGAAGATGGTGACATTGGTGAATGGGGTGGAGAAATTTTTTCTTCCTCAATGAGGATGATACGGGTCTTCTTGGGAGGTGGTGCGGTAAAGCCAATACCACTGTGATCATTGTGTTTATGAGTGGTACATGAAATGACGGTATGACAAACTTGTTTGTAAAAATTGAAACCAAAGTCTTGCCATGTGTAATGGTTAAGGAAAGTGTGGGAAAAGTGATGGTTAGTAAGATATTGGAGGTCAGATGAAAATGGTCATGTTTGGGAGGAGGTTCAGGTGAATAGGTGGTAGTATCAAGTCCCCCAAATGTTAGATTAGTGCGCAGTGGGGAGGACCATAAGGAAAGACCTAACCTACACGGTAGTCATAACTAGGGTGGTGGCATAAGTTCGATACTCTTGTGGAGTGAGAAATGTGTTGATATTGTATAGGCGGTACTCCCAGTGAGGTATTGAAAAAAACCTTCTAAGGGATCCGTAGTTGATATGTGGGTGGAGGGGATAAATGGCTTAATAGATGATTGGGTAGGAGAGGTAGTGGTTGGTTGGGAAGTAGAGGGTTTAGATGCGAGAGGTCATGGCAGCAGTAGGAATAAAATATTTAGATGTGGGAGAGGTGGCGGTAGCATTGGTGGATGGGCTCATGGGTGAAGGAGAAGTGGGGGTAGTGGCAGATGCCTTGACTAGTACAAGTACATCGTTGGGTCGGTACAACATGTTACAAGTTTTGAATGGTGACGGGTTAGTGGGGATGGTATAGTTATGTCCTTCATGTTTGAATTTTATGCAGCAATGTAAAGTTGAAGGGACACAACCCATGATACAAATCTAAGGTCTGCTGAGCAATAGGTTATATTGGAACTCTCCCTCTAAAACATATAATAGTTCCAGGATAGTGTGAGGGCCTACACAAACGTGAAGGATAATGGTGCCCAAGGTAGAGGTGATGACTTTGTTGAAGGAGAACAACATAAGTAGGTTATTATGCATACAATTAGAAGGGATACACGTTTGATTGTATACGTGGGAGGAGATGATGTTAATACTAGCACCACCATCAATCTCGACGTGTCATATGTGTATGTTATCGATATACATGAAAATTAAAAGGGTAGGATCTGGGTCATCGGACTCGAGAGGTACAATCTCCTCATCAAAGAAGATGAGGGCGGCGACTTGAGGAGTGGGCATGGGGGTATAAGAAGGAGATGATTTGGTAAGTGAGGCTATGTGGTGAGGGGTAATAATGGAGGCCACTGGTGTGGGGTCATTGGGTAAAACTTCAATTGATTACAAAACCTTAATAAGGGATTGTCTATGGTATTTGGAAGTTTGTATGAGATCATACAAAGACATCTTTAGAGGAGACTGATGTAATTGTTTTATCATTACATGATGGGTGATCCCGTTAGAGATAGGGTAAGTGTGTTTGCGGATGGTGATTTTGGGTATGGGTGCATATGATATATTGGGCATAGGGTTGGTTGATGGGCTAGTTGCTTTTTCTTTTCCTTTGTCTTTCTAAGCGTGGGTGGCAACATGAACCATGTTAATCTTAGGGGAGGTTGATGGAGAGGGTGTGCTATGAAAGGTGTAACAACATGAGGGAAAAAACCTAATGGTGGATAAGATCCTTGTGAAATGAGTAACGCAGCAGACTGACATTTTGGTGGTTATTTAGCCAACTCTCTAATATGGACAATGTTGATCTCAAATTTTGGAGGTGGATAAAATGGTTGTGGGGGTGGAGATATTGATTGTTGAATGTGTAAAGGATGATGATGTGTAGTAATGGGTGAAGGTGGAAAGATTTCCTCATCAAGAAGGTCATCATCGTCAAAAAAATTTTCAGGAGGAAAAAGTTGGAGAAGAACGGTCTTTAAATCCTTGAAATTTTCTCCATCATGTCCCGGTACACGATGCTAGGCACAAATCTTAGTTTCATCAAACCATTTTGGTTTGGGTTTGAGAGGATCATAAGCTTGAAGTGGCTGTAATGTGATGATGGAAATCTCTAAGAGATTAGTTAAAATGTTATTATGCGACCCCACTAAATGATCACGGTGGGAAGTGAGTGTGGGTTTGGGAAGAGGTGTGGATGATCGTGGGGAAGAGGATTTATAGGAGGGTAATGGGTTGGTCTATTGGTTTGATAAATAGTATGGTATTATGTTTTCTTGGCATCTGCTTAGGTAAAGGTGGGGTAGAAGAGCTGGTGATATAAGGTTTTGTTGGTTTGACTACCTTATTGGAGGGTAGTGGACTCTTATCTTTGGGTTGCACCTTCTTGGGTAAAGGTGACACGGAGTACGGGATGCGAAGGGAAAGAAGATGGTGGAAGAAGATGGGTTACCCATGGGGAAATTGATTTGCAAAGGTGGAGGTGGTTGATAGAGGTTGGGTAGACAGCATGGGTTGAATTCGTATAGGTAAAGTTGAGGGGATAGTAACTGGTGGAGGTATAGGTGGTAAAAAGTGCATAGGTGAGGGTGAGGGTGTTTGGTTTTTGGGTGAATGAGGTGTAATGAGGGCTTGTGAGGTAGTAGTAAGTTGCTTATCTTTTGATTGGCCTTAGGTAGGATATTTTTGATAAAGGTAGATGGATGAGGCCCTAGGATAGATGGAAAGGGGATGTGAAAAATGTGTGGTAGGCGAGACTGTGTATGCATCCTAGAAGGTTGGGTTTTATTTTTAGGTGGAGGGATAATATTGGTGTGGATTTGAGATGATGCTACCAATTCCAATTTGGGTGGTGGGTGAGTAAGGCTTGAGTTTGGCATTACACCCAAGGTAGTGATGGGTCTAGATATAGATGAAGACATATGTGTGGGTTGGATTTCAGGTTTTGAAATGGTTTTGGCTCAGAGTAAAGGTTTGAATGTAGGTAGAAATGAATGAATAAGAATTTGTTTCAATAGGCATGGTCATTGTTGATTTTGTTCTGAAAATAAATTTGGGTAGATAGTGGAATTATCTTCAAGAAAAATTTACATTTGGGTCGAAAACAAGAGCCAAAGACGTCCCAGTGTATGTAATTATCAATGTAATCCATGTGATCGGCCATCGTGAAAATGTGACTGTTGAAGAAAAATATGGAGTTGGTTTGGTAGTAATCCCTATGAAATATGAATGTGAGACATGGAATTGGCTTGCCTCGGACTCAGAGGTAACAAAGCTAAGATCATGTCAATGGGGTCCCGAGATGTTGAGGTGGAACTACCCCAAATAGGTAGTGGCATGTCAGCGAGTCTCTTATGGGTAGCGAGAGATAACAAGTGGGGTGATGTAGAATTTGTCCTTGGTGAAAGAGAAGGCGATGATGATTCTCCTGTGGATGCGAGAATTAAAAGTGTTGATGGTTTGGTAGGTTGTGGGGTAGACAATGAAATGGCATCGGTAGAAAGTGTGGGTTCCTCCATGAGAGTAGGGGGATGAGGGGAACTCCTATGTGGGTAGAGGGACTCATTCCAAAATTTCCTTAATAGATGAAATCGGTGGGATTTGGGAATGACCGACACAATATCAAAAACCGCATGGAATTCATGGACATTATTGTCATTTGGATGAAGATGCACTATTTTGATTAGATGAAAGTTTATGATTAGGGAACAAATATTTTTGAAATTTTTTTATTTTTGGCGCGTTCGGTTGTCCATGACAAGGTCTCCATTATTTATCATCTCTTGGACAATGTTCTAAAATTTATGTAATTACCATCACTATGGTCTTTAATGCAATGGTAATTACAAAGATATGTGTTCTTTATACCATGCAGGCATAGGATGGGTAGGATAGAAATCTGTATGAGGTTTTATGGGAGGAAGTGTAATGGCTCCAGCTTTAAGAAAATTTTCTAAAACTGAAGAATAGGGCTCTCCAATTGAAGTGTAATTCCGCTGCTCCCTCCGGAGCTAAAAGGCCTAGATAGGGGAAATATTAGAACAAGATTGGGCTTGGTTATAACGATGAGGTGAACCCGCCTTGAGGACTACGACATTGGTAGATTCTTTGGGATTTGCATAGTTATTTTGAGGTTTTAAAGATGAAGAAGAATCATTTGATTTGAATGGGGAGTTCTTATTTTGTAATTAGATTTTCTTTTCTTTAATGGTATGAATTTTCAGCTTTCGTGCCATGGTGAATGTTTCATCGAAGGTTAGGAAGGTTTGTACCTGTAGAGTTGGTGAGATGTTCTTGGAACAAGCTCTAGTGAACAACTCAATAAGTTTAGTTTGAGGTAGCTAGAATGTTAATTGGTTGATAAGACTCTGCTAGTGAGTAACAAAATCTATGATATATCCATCTTCATACCTTGTCTTGTTGAATACGAAGTCGGTCATAGTGACCTTCTTGACTACATTGATTGAGAAGTGGTCTAAGAAGGCTTGGGCTACTTGATTAAAGGAATAAATGGAATGTCTAGGTAGTCCACTATACCAATCCAATGCTGCTCCTGTCAAGGAAATTGGGAAGGTTCGTAGGAGAAAAGTTTCATCGTGGGTGATTAGGTAGCACCCATGTTTGAAGGACCGCGAGTTTTGTTGTGGGTCTTCTTTACTATCAAGCGATTGGATTTAGGAATTTCCCAATGCACAGGGTAGGGGTGAATGGAAATAGATGGATGGATAGGCTCGTTACAGATTTCATCATAAGCTAAAGAATTATGGGAGCCATAAATAGATGTTTATAAGGTCTGCATGTTTTCCATCATCATTTTAATGACATTGTTGGTAGGTTGCGATGAAGGGGTGCCCTACGAAAAATGGGGTTGATGATGAATGTATGAGGTGGGTGGTATGCTAGTGTATGGTGGCATTGAGTATGAGGAATAGATGTAGGTGGAACATATCCGCAGAATAAGTGATAGATGAGGTCGGGGTTGTTGGTAGTATGTGTAAGTGGATGGGGTAGTCTTTACAACTCTAGTGTTGATTGGGGTTAAGGACTTTGCGAGATAGAAAGGATGAGGTTCGGAAAGGGGTATAAGTTTCGATGCGCGAGGTGGTTCCAATGCAATAGGTATATGTGAGGTAGTGGGTGTAGATAGGGCTATACTTAAGGTAGCTTTCGGAGGAACTACCGACACCATAGGTGTGATAGATGTTAGTGTGAGTTATCCTATGTGTCCTCCTCTCATGTTGGAGGGTCATCTCACATGGGTTAGGTTTAGGGTTTCATATGTGTCATACACTAGGGTTACTCAACACCCTATATGTACCCATTTTCTATTCATTTATGAGCATGCCAAGACACTCCGCTGTCTTTCCTCTATGCAATATTTGTTTCTGTTGAGAAAGTTCTTCCATTACTGATCATTTTTTCCTTGCTATATCTAGAGCTTTCACTATTCCATTGGAGTGCAACTTCTTCATGGTGCCTCATTTCCACTTCGATTCTCGCAAACTCTTTTCATGGTATCAGAGCTGAGATTGGGTAAACGTGCACTCAATTTTTTTGTTGTGATTACTCTTACTTGGTTTCATTATTTTACTCTGCATGCAAGTCTTTTGATCACTATTTTCTAGAAATTATCTTGCAAATATCTCTAACAAGCTTTCTGGAAAGTTTTTTGTGTTTTTTTTCTTGTGCATGTGCAGGTTTTTCAAAATACCTTGAGAAATCAGGTTTTTTAACTGCTTTTTTTAGTTGGATGTATCAAAATCCAAAATAGAGATTCATTTCATTTTTTGTTAATTTATTAAAATGGAAGTGAATTTTTTTAAGATCTCTGGTTTTTGCAGGATATTTGTCTATGCATGTTGTCTGTGGTTGCAGGATCTTTGTGTTCTTCAGTCGTGGTTGCTCATCAACTAACTTCTTTGTCCCTTTTACCATTTTTGACTGTTTCTCACATTTTATCCTTCACTCCGTCCTGCACCTTCGTTTCTAGGCATTTTATTTGACTCTTCTAGGCATTTTTACCGATTAGGAATTTTTTTGACTCTTCTAGGTGTTTTTTTACTAATCAAGCATTTTTTTGACTCTTAGGCATTTTTATTGATCGAGCATTTTTTTACTCTTTAGGCATTTTTTTACTGTTGCGTTTTAAACTCGTGTTCCGTGCATTTGCATGGACCGTAGACTTTGTTTCATGCAAAGGATTGTTGCCTCCTTTGTTCCACGCACTTGTAAACTCTTTTCATTACCAAACACCTTCTTGAATCTTCTGCGCGACCTCCTTCATGTTGTCCACACATAGGTACAATTTTTTTCTAAACAGATCTCCTTTTTGGGACAATCGCTTTATTTTGGTAAGTGGATTTCTTTCCTTTTTAAAATCTTCCTTCACACAAACAAAATGCTACTTTTTACAAAACGAACCGTTTTTTTAATTCTTGCTAAGTTTTTTTTGGTAAAAACAATCAAAATTCTTTTTAGTAAGTTTTCTAAAACATTTCTAACTCTCTCAAGTTTCTAAAACCCATTTAGAAATTTGTTTTTAATTAGAAGTTTCCATATATATTTAAAAAAATCTTCATCTAAAAATATTCATTAGATTAGATCTAATTAGATTTAATTAAATTAGATCTACTTTTATTTAATTTCACATTATTTAAACTATGTTTCTTTGGCATTATAATTTGGTCTATTGGCTTTGTGTATTTTAACCTTCTGTCGAGTGCCAAAGACGAAGGGTGAGGTTCGGGATAGGTAGGTGGCTAATCCCCCCTTGCAATACAAATAAAACCTATCTCAAATTCCATGTTGTTTCTAACGAGCATACATACAACACCCTTTACATGCGTTTAGGGCGCTTTTTTAATCTTTTCGTAAGCTTATTGGCTTTTTACTCATCAATTGTGGGAATTGGTTTTTTCTATAACTTTTGACTTGTTGCTCGGTTTTGAGAACTTCTTTAGTAAAAGTTGCATGTTTTTTCACACTCTAGATGATGGGATCATTATATTTGTAAACTCGCTAATTTTATAAAGTGCCACATTCTCGGGGTGCCTTTGTTTATCTTAATTCAGCTCATTCTTTTGAGCTTTGTTCAATTCCTTTTTTGTGGACTTGTGAGCACATCCGCATAGTCTTACGACAAAGGGATTCTTTCATGTGACATGAGATGATTTTTCTCACCACCAGGGTTGGCTTTTGCCTCCTTTCTATTTTTTGCTTGTGCTTGTTTACGGTGTTCCTTTTTTGTTGTGCTCCACGAAACACTTGTTGTGGTCTCCTCTCTTGCGCATTATTACACTAATTGCAAAACAAGTTACCAAGTGTTTCAAACCACACGCATGGACCCGATTGTAATCAATGCACTAAACTATAAAGTGTCGAAAGCAGGGGGTTGTTATTGTCCCGGTGGTGGTGTTTTTTTACATTTCTCTCTCTCTCTCTCTCACTATGGATGCACTTTCAATTCCTTTGCTTACATCGTTCAAATTTTTCAAATGGAGATCAAAAATAATAATGAAACTAAGGGGTAAAGGGTTATACCGCATCACCATGGGAACTGAGACTGAACCAGACGATGAACCTGAAAAATCTAAGTGGTTAAACCGTAATGATGAAGCTTTAGGTCTTCTTTGCTTGTTTGTTTCTCCTGACTTTCTCTTCCACATTGAGGCATCTGAAACACCTACATCTGTGGAAAATGTTGGATGTGATGTTTGGATAACTAGATGACATGAGAGTGCATGAGTTGGAAAACGAACTACTAGGGTTAAATCCTAATGACTTTGAAAACCTACAAGCCTTGTTCTCAAAATTTGTCCACATTATATTATTATTAAAAGGATGTCAAGCGAGAAAAGAAATATTCTCAACCGATCTTGTCAATTCTCTCTAAGCTAGGTCTCGAATATTATTTCTTCGTGTCAACTTTCTATGCTACAAAATTTGCTTTAGGCGAGACTTGGACAATGCCCTCCTTTGACTATTTTTCATCCCAACTCATTCGAGAACATGACAAACTCATTCAAATGGGGTCTCTCAAGTCCAAATCACATGCCCTTGTAGCAATTACTAGCAAGGGAAAGAAGACTGAAAAAGAAGAAAGAAACTAAGGATCAACCTAAGAAAGAAACCAAGATCAAACCTAAAAATGACACAAACACTTTGACTTCTGAGCCTAGGGTGTAGAAAAGCAAGTATTTGTGTTCCTATTGCAAGAAGAATGGTCACGACGAGCAACACTATTTTAAGAAATAGATTGATCACTTATCTCATTTACTTGAGAAAAATAAAATAAGTGTTCCTGAATCAATAAAACAAAGTGCTCCGAAGGCTGAGTCTTCTACTGTAAAAGGTGCTAGAAATGATAAGAAGAAAGGAAAGGCCCTTGTAGCCAAATTTTCTCCTTCATCGACATGGATTATAGATTCTGGTGCCTCACAGACATGGGTTCTTCGCATGTTGAGTTTTCCAACATTGAATCTTGTGGAATGTCTCAAATCATGATGGGTAATGACACAACAGTGCAGGTGTCGATTTACTGTAGTGGATCGGTAGAGATGGATGGGGGAACATTTAACGAAGTGTTGAGTGTTCCTGATCTCTCTAACAATCTCCTATCGGTTTACCAAATTACTCACTTTGGTGAAGGAATGCGAGTGGAATTTGGTCCTAACTCGGTGATCATTCGTGAGCTTAACAATGACACTACAGTGGCTAAGGGAAAGGCAGATCACCGTTCATGGTTGTACACATTCTCCCACTTTACTTTTGATTCTACACCCACTGCCTTGCTCACTCATGTAAATGAGGTTAGTAAGCTATGGCATGAGCATTTTAGACATCTAAATTATTGCTACCTTAAACAATTGAGTCAAAATGAAATGGTCAACGGGTTTCCTTGCGTCAAGTTTTCTAAGGGTCTTTGTGAGGGTTGTACCCTTGGAAAGCATCCTGAAAAGAACTTTGACAAAGGAAAATCTTGGAGAGCCACTCGTCCCTTGGATCTTGTTCATAGCAATGTTTCTGGTCCATTTCCTTCTCCTTCGTTTACTAGAGCTCTTTATGTGCTAACCTTCATTGATGACTTTTCGCGATATACTTGGGTATATTTTCTTAAGCTTAAGTCTGAAGTCTTTGAACATTTTCAATACTATAAGGATCTTCTTTGAGAAATAGGCAAAACGGTCTATCAAGTTTATTCGAACTAACAATGGAGGTGAATATGTAAACAATACGTTCATGGATTTCGTATTACAAGGGATCTCTCTGCAACATACAGTTGCTTATAGCCCTTCGTAGAATGGAGTCACAGAAAGAAAGAACCATACTCTTAAGGAGATGGCCACTTGTATGATTCACTCGAAGTCTCTTCCTCCGAAGTATTGGGTTGAAGCAAAGTGGTGTGCAAATTACATTCAGAACCATGTTCCACACAAGGCAATAAGAGGGATGACACCCTTTGAAGCCTGGTTTGGATACAAGCCTGATGTTGAGCACTTTCGAGTCTTCGGATCCAAGGCTATGGCTCAGATTCCCAAGAAGAAATGAAAGGCCTTAGAACCACAATCCAAACCTTATATCTTTGTAGGGTATCCTGATGGCGTGAAGGGATATCGATCGATGAATTCTACTTCTCATGAGCTATATATTTAGAGAAGTGTTAAGTTTGATGAGTCTTCTTGGAATTCTACTTCTCCACCTATTGAGGTTTTTAGCTCACTGATTCAGATTCTGACTCATCAAATGATGATATTGTGAGCATGCTCCTCTTCCGGATCATCCCAACCATCAGACCCTTGAGTCTTGATTCTGATAGTAGTGATGACAAGGACTATGTCCCTTCTCACTCAAGTGAAGAATCTTCCGACTCGAGCCCGATCCTCCCGGTTCCATTTGGGCCGGAAAACTTTGCAAAGTCTTTGGAGATTTAGTTGGAGATACTTTTGATATGAGACATACTAGCTCAGATTTCATTGGACCCCACTCTTTCTTCACCTCTACTTATGATCCACAGTCTTTCCGGGAGGATTTTGGTATTCCTGAGTGGGATTCTGCCATGGATGAGGAGTATTCCTCTCTCATGAAGAACGATACTTGGGATCTCACCACTCTTTTGAAAGGAAGAAAAATCGTTCGGTGTAAGTGGGTGTTCCAACAAAGTATGGAGTAGATGGAGACGTCGAAAAGTTTAAAGTGTGATTAGTAGCTAAGGGTTTCTCCTAGATAGCTGGGGTTGATTATATAGAAACCTTTTCTCTGGTTGCAAAGATGACTTCTATTCGACTGACCCTAGCCATTGCCGCAACAAACAGATGGAAATTCCATCAAATGGACGTTAAGAGTGCCTTCCTTCATGGTGACCTAGAGGAAGAGATCTATATGGAACAACCTCCGGGTTATGTCCAAGATTCCTCCCTCATTTTTAAGTTAAATAAGTCTCTTTATGGCCTTAAACAAGCCCCTCAAGCTTGGTATGCCAAGATGGACTCCTTACTTACATCAAGGTTTACTAGGTGTCACTCTGATCCAAATGTTTATATTCTATGGAAAGATGACTCCATACTCATTCTTGTTCTATATGTTGATGACTTGTTGATCACAGGAAACTCTTCCTCTATTATTGATTCTATGAAGATCACCTTAGGCAACAAGTTTTCCATGACTAACTTAGGTCTGCTTCATTACTTCCTTGGGATCCAGTTTTCAAAATCGACTCAGAATCTTGATTTCGAATATGCTCTTGATTTTCTAGCTCGTTTCGGATGTCCAATTGCAAGTCTTCTCCTACTCCTTTTCTTTCTCGGGGTTAAATTGGTTTCATATTGCTCTACTCCCTTGGTTGATGGTACTCTTTACCGATTCGTTGGGAGCTTGATCTATTTGACTCACACTCATTGGATTTATCATATGTTGTTGAGATCATGTCTAGATTCATGAAGGAGCCACATGAACTACATTTGAAAGCAGCTAAATGGATCCTTTATTATGTTCATGGCACTTATACTTGATGGCATACACTATCATGGAGGAGTTGATATTGACTTGATTAGATTCACGATTCTTCGATTGGGTGCGACTTAGATCATCGAAACCTACTTCGCTACGCTTTCTCTCTTGGTTCGGGTCCTATTAGTTAGTTTAGCAAGAAGCGAGAATGTAATTGTGATATCATCTACAAAGGCGAAATATAGAGGAGCGTTAACACTTCCACGGAAGCTTACTTGCTCTGGGTATTCTCGATAGAGTTTGGCATCCACTTTCGGTGGCCTACCATTATCTCTGTGCTAACACGAGCACTATCTCTATTTATAGAAATCCAATTTAGCATCAGCGGATGAAGCACATTGAGATCCATATGCACTTTATATGGGAGCTTATTCATGATGGTATCATCGACATTCAAGACATTCAAACAGTTGATCGATTGTAGACTTATTCACCAAAGCCTTTCAAGTAAGATGAAGTTTCTTCACTTACGGTCTCTTCTTGGGGTGAGGTCTTCTGCAGCTGCCCATCTTCTTAGGGATATGTAGTCCTTCTTTTCTTCTTATTCTTCTAGGAAGATTGTGTTTATATATGGGCACCTTATCAGGCCTTTAGTTGTCGGGCCCCATTGACACATCTTTCTTAGTTGTTTAGGAGTTTCTTCCTCTTCTGTCTGACTCATCACAATTGCTACCCCAGCTTTGATAAAGGGGGGTGTTAGTGTGAGTTATCCTATGTGTCCTCCTCTCATGTTGGAGGGTCATCTCACATGGTTTAGGTTTAGGGTTTCATATGTGTCATGCACTAGGGTTACTATGTACCCCTTTTCTATTCATGTATGAGCATGCCAAGACACTCCACTGTCTTTCCTCTATACAAGCTTTGTTTCTGTTGAGCAAGTTCTTCCATTACTGATCATTTTTTCCTTGCTATCGTTGGAGCTTTCACGATTCCATTGGAGTGCAGCTACTTCATGGTGCCTTGTTTCCCATTCGATTCTCACAAACTCTTTTCAATAGATGGCATAGACGTTGTAGTTGTTGCAGCTGTGGGACCTAACTAAGACACTACATGTGGTAAAGTGGAAAATGCTAGCGCCGAGCTAGTGCTAGCTAACACATAGGTGGGGATGAGAGAAGGAGGGATAGATATGGGCATGTTGTATATTAATTATCGTGGGGAATCCCATGTGGATGAGTGGGAGAGATAATATTGTAGGGCCATGGGGTTTTGATCAAGGAGTCTTGTGAACTCCTCGTCACCAGTAGCAATGGGGATAAGCTAAGTCAGATCCATAGGTGACAGGATAGATGAAAATGATGGAATAGGTGGGAGTGGCTGATGGTTGGCATGAAATACGAGGGTGTTAGTTTGGATGTGAGTCAACACCATGTAAATAAATGTTGAGCTGATAAGACTGTATTCTGTAAATAACACGAAAAACAACAACAATGGAAAATAATTGATTATGAGAGGTGAATTGGTAGGTATTTTGATTAAAAATCAAAACAACAAGACCGACACCGGTTAGGTCAACCAATGACGGTCGCATAACGATGTCGATTCTTATGGGAAAGTGACAGTTTGAGCAAGTGAGACAAAAATTGGGGAAAGTCAACTGGGGAAGCTATATTTAGTCAATAATATCATAATGCAGAGGATATGGTGACATCCAAATATTTTAAACAGAGAAGAAGATGAGATGAGTGCTCTTTGGGTAAACTGACCAAAAGCACACTTGAAACGACACCGATCGGAGTAAACTGATGACGATCGAGATGTAAACGATGTCGGTAACTATGGAATCAGTAGAATTATGAAATTTTTCTTTTTGTGAATTAAAGTTGAATGAGACACCAACCTAAAAGTCTGGATATGGTAAAAAATGAGTCTTGACACACTCAAAAATAGTCGGAATACACCAACTATGATTATGGAGTGTGAAAGGAAAGAAAAATGGAGAATACGACCTCACACCTCAAAACGCAAGTCAAGAACAAAGCTAAGAAAAACACGTAATCCTACAAGTGAATTTAGTGTGTTTAGCTTATGTTATTTAAGGATTGACTCATGAATTCAGAACATAGTTTTTGGTTGGGAAGGCTTCCTACGAAGAAGGAAATTCTAAAGGTGAGGTTTTAGGTTATGTTTTGGTGGGGGCGAGCCTTTCTCTAAGGTGATGACTGGACAAAGATAACCATCTGGGTGCCCACTGTTAATCCTCTAATCGTGTGATCGTTGACAACTTATTCTAGGTGGGATGTTGTTTAAGAAGATGTATATATTCCAATTTGTGTAGTTTGAAAAGAAAGAATAAATAATTCTATGATTCAGTTGTGTCAACCATCAGTTGGTCATGACTTCTAGCGTATAGGTTGCCCTCAATTTTAATGTGAGATATAATGCAATAAATCAAAATGCCATGCAAGTTGTTTTAAACCCAAATCAAAATGTGATATTCGATGTAGCAAGTGATGAACAAGAAGAGGGATTCTCTTTCACTAATGCAATACTAATGAAAGAAAGAAGTATTATTTTTAAAGCACCAAAACATGATTGATTTTAGACAATAGAAAGAGGGGAAGATTCTAGAGAAGAAAATTAATGTGGAAGCTTTTCAAAAGGGAAACAAACACCCAACTTTCACCTAGGAATGAGTAAAATGTAAAAGAATCCTTGATGGGTCCCACCGAATGTGCCAAAATGTTTCACCATTTTCTGTGTGGATTTGACAAAACAAATAAGGGTATGGGCCGAGGAATACCTATTGTGATGGTTGGTTGAAAGGTCATTGCGCACGTTCTGACTTCTTGATCCAATCCTGACTATGAGAGCTTCCTTTTGGATAGGAGGAACTACCTGAAATACAAAACAAGACCACAAAAGAGAGTTAAACAATATATGTCAGTGGGCTGCCTAGTGTGTGCTAGATATAGGAAGTGTGGTACTTCCTTGGTAGGAGTCGACCCATTGCTTAATACAACTTAACAAAATAAATAACATGAAATAAATAAAATCCTACTATAGTTGATATGATTTAGGTATCTCATCCAAATACAATAAGAAAATCTAATATAACAAGCTAGGTTATGATCAAATTTTAAAGTAGGGTAGGTAGTCAAGGTACTTGAAACATGTTAGGGTCAGATTTTGGGTAGTTTGGGTTACTTGGTTGTAATTTATTATGTTTCGTGTGATTGGAAGGATTACCAAATATAGAGACCGATGTCGGTCAAATATGACCGATGATAGTTTAGAGAGAACCAATGACAGTCATGGATAACCAGTATTGGTATAGGCAAGATGATAGAAAATCAATAAAACTTGGTTTTGGGGATTTTTTTGAGATTAATCAAATATGGTAAGGAGAATGGCTAGGTCTGTGGAGGTCTTTGGGAGTACTCGGAGATATTCAGGGATCGGGTATAGGTGATCAAATGATCATGGGTGGTGGAATGGTTGGCTTCATAGGGAGGTAAGATTGATGGGATAAAAATTTAAATGGAGGATGATAAACAAAGACGAAGAAACTTTATAAAATGAGTAAATATGAAATGATGCAAGTTATAAGAACACTTACTGGTGTTGCAAGTTTGATGGCTAGATGTTGATGATGGTTGATTGGTGAAATAGTTCTCGGTGCAGCGAAGTGCTTACCAAAATGATACCATGAATCCAAATACCTTCGGATCTATCTTGGTGTTGACTATGTTTTTTGGATGTGCAAAAGAGCTCTAGTTATTTCTTGCATATAGGTATCCTTCGTTCGAAAACTCGAGAATGTGGCCAACCTCCCAAACAAGGTTACCAAAATGAATATATGGTAACCGACCATGGTTTAGGGTGACCGACATCATTTTAGAGTTGACCTATGTCGGTTAAGGCAAGAAATCCTAGGTTTACTAAAAATGATAGATCTTGGCAATCTCTTGACCAATTCTATTTATTCTCACAAATCAAAATTGGATTGTTACACTTAGATAAGCGGGAATATGGTTAGAGGAAGAATAGGCATGTGATTTTAGGGTTGAACTAAGTCTTAGTTCATTAAGGTAGGTAGGAATAAGTCTTAGTTAGTTATGGTGAGTGAATATTGAGTCCTAGTAAAAGGGAAACATGCTAAGAATAGGTTTGTGATGAGGTGTCTAGGTGAGGTGGTGGGGTGAGGTGGAAATTAGTTTAATTAGGGTAATTAAATAATGAATGAAGTGAGGATGAGTATTACTTTAATTATAAATAATTAAACTAATATTAATGTGGGGTAAAAGGGTCATGGTTAGGTGAATATGTTTAAGTTGGCTATTCGAAAAATGACCAAGGGGAGTGTGACCCAATTTTGGTGTCTACAATATGTTCTAGAGAGATATCTTATATATCATTATCCTTAAAATACACACATGCAAGTTCACATCCTTTTTTCTAGTTGTGATCATAGGTATAGATATTTTACATGCAACATGGATGATTGGAACATTTCCACACCCATAGAGATTCTTGTGGGCATCCACCTTTCGTATTAATCTGCAAGTATTATTGTTTCATTTTTACTTATCACTTTATACTATTCGGTTATACACGCTTTTACATATGGTTTATATTTCTAACATGATAATGGGTGATTCATGTGTAACACTTTTTTTGCAGGACTACTTGCTACCATAGTAATATGTTGTTTGTACTTGTTTGTCTCTTGTTTGCTATTGTATGCGGGCCATTCCCTTTGTTTTGTGTGTACACTTTTTATTTGTATATGAACACTATGGCCTTGAGTGTCTTATGAAATCATGAGTGATGTTCCACATTTGCAACCCACTTTTTACAGAGATGTGATTGGTTTCTTGTGTGTTTACTTGTATTCTAGCTTACCCATTATCTGTGTAGCTTACACTTGTTTTATACATGGATGTTTGTTCGTACTAAATCTTGGTTCCTAGCCACTTGTTTGCATGTGCCTTGGTTTCTACTAAGAACATTCCCTTCCCCCTGTAGGTCACAATTTACACTTTTGGTCCTCTTTTGGGGTTGTATCCTCCTATCCGCGACATTGCATGTGCCCCCAAAGAGGGGGGAACTATTTTTGTTTATACACACTACACAACATAGTACAGATACAATTAAATTTTTGGTTTTTCATCCATGAAACAGAGGGTTATATAGTGATTGGGCTTAGAGAAGTCTAAAAACTCTATACACAACAAATTTTACAAGACAAGGTGTCCTTAACATATGTGGATTAGTTAAAGGATAGAGGATAAACCGAAACTTCCTCTATAAATTTCCATAACATCGAATTGCTCAAAAAACAAGACAATACATAGATCTCTTCACAACTCATAGGAAGAAGTTACGGTATGATAATAACACAAATTTATCCCTACACTTCTTTGGCCATGGCGTGAGATGGCCCAAAAAACTCACACTTCACTGACAGTTACAAGATATCCTTTCTATACCCTTTTTCTCATCATGGATCAGGTGCACATGTTCCTTTTTCATTTCATACTTTCAATTATAGTATTTTTACTATATGTAGGCATTTTACACATGATTTTTACATATATACATGCATATTTGACTATTTGATCATTTTCTCTTTTGCGTGTCCTTTTGTTTGGGAAGCAAGAAGTCAAAAATAACAATGACATCACTCGAAATCACACACAACATAATAATACATAGGTACATCACACACATTGGCATCTACACATGTGTTTCTACCATAGGTTCACTCTCATCACTTTTTACACTTTTACGTCTTTAGTCTCTAAGCTCCAAATTTTTATCACTCCATACTTTGTCTAGTTCTTCGACACATTTTCTACATCACTTTACATGGATATCATGTATGCATATATATTTACTTTATGTAACTCGATATTTCTACTCACCAACATAAAATGGGGTAAAATGTAGACACTAAATCACACACTTTGGGTAATTATCTAGTCCCAGTCTCATATTACTATTCATATGGTTCTTGAGTGGAAAAAATTACTAATTAACCTATCTCTTTGGATATTTTACTTTGCTTTCTCTCACCATTTCTGGTCTTTCACTTGTACTTTCCCAATCAGCTCTATCATACTTTATTTTCCCTACTTTGAATGGGATGCCCAACAAGGAATAAAGAACCCCATGATCCCTGGTCCCATTTGGAGCACCCTAATCCTCTTTACACTTTACTCTCACCATTTGGGAACTTTCTAGCCTTTTGAGATTTCTATCCTTTTGGTAGTCACCTTTTCGGGTTAATTATGAAATTAGAACCGAGAGAACCATATAAATATAAATTTATGAGCCCATAATTAGGGACTAAGCAATAAGCACTTACTATCACCACCTAAGTTTGCATCCATCTAAGAAATCTAGAGCTCCATTTACATCTGCATAGCTCCATCACAAGGAAAAAATGATGGTTCATCTATATCACACTTCATATGAGGGGAGTTTATTTTTTCCGTGCACCATCTTTTTACATTCTCGCATCTAGTTATTACTCGTTACTCAAAAAGTGTGACTAACACAAGAGCCCCTAGGGCAAAATTTACATAAACTCACCTAGAACTACATTGGAGTCCGAGATGTAGTGCAACACTCGATAATTCCACCTTTGTGGCCACCGAGGATAGTCCGATCCCTTCATATGCATCTTTATTTTTAGGATTTTCATGCTTTATCCGGGGTTTTAAAGGTGATTCTTCTATTGAAAATTTATAGTGACATCTAACATGATTCAATGAAATTCACATGATAGGAAGCGAATACGGGTGAACACCCAACGACACCTTAGAGGAGGTTTCCTAGTCATTTCCACATACTAGGGTGCCCTGGCACCCGTATCCCTCTCCATGTGCCCCAAAGATGGCTAGAAATTCAAAATATACGTATTCCCAAGCTCATGTGTGGTTGATTCCTCCTCCTATCTAGCTAGTATCCACTATGAAATAGTCTCGAGACATCTTCAAATTAGCTAAGGACTTTCCCAACTCTCTTTACATATTAGGGTTTCATAGTTTATTACTTAGTCTGCTTGGGTCTATTTATATAATTTTATTATCATTATTCACCGCATCTATATCATTTAGATTAAAATAATATATTAAAATTTAGTTTAAAAATGATTTTATGATGTATAAGAATATTCCATATTTCATTTTATGTGTTTTAGAGGTCTTGGTTGTGTGTGGGCCCCACATAAAAATTCTAGTTAATGGAGTTTTTTCAATTTTTGTTAAATTTTTCCATTGAACCTATTGACTAAATTATCATTTATGGAAGAATGGGAGTTTTAATACATTTATATGATATTTTAAAATCATGTTTGAGGTCCTAGGATGAAAAGTGTGCCCTATCTTTGAAGACTAGTTTTTGGGGATGAAATGGTGGTTTCATAGCAATATGATTATATAGGAGTTTTGAGGCATCTAATGTATGGTTTTTGGTCATTTGAGTACTTTACGATGTAGCCGAGATAAATAGATTTCCAATTATATATAGTACTTTCATGGTTGATATTTGTAGACACCAAAATTGGGTCACACTCTCCTTGGTCCCCTTTCAAATAACAATCTTACACAAATTCACCCGACCATGACCCTTATACCCCACATTAATATTAATTTAATTTAATTAATACCCATCCTCACAATATTCATCATTTAATTACCTTAATTGACCTAATTTCCACCTCATCCAGCCACCTCACCCTAGACCTATTCTTGGCATGTTTCCATAACTAACTAAGACCTAATCTTACTTTCCTTAATGAGCTAAGATTTGGTCTAACCCTAAAAGAACATGCCTAAGATTTCTCTAACCACATTACCGCTCATTAGAAGAGATAACATCCATTCGGATCCATGGAAAAAGGAACGAACTTGATCCAAAAGATGTGAGATCTTCCATTTTTAGTAAACCTAGGGAATTCCACCTTAACCGACGTTGGTCACCCCTAAATATGAAAAGACCGACACCACGAAGACCATGGAGCTTTCCTATTGGATCATGCCTCATAGTTATCAATTAAGAGTTATGAGAATTCTAACAAATCAAGAGGCGTGGAATGATCTCATTGATCAATGTTTTGACAGGGACACGAAGGGATATAATCAAAAGGAATGACATTGCAAGAGGCATGGATCCTCCCTATTGGCTCATACTTCGTAGTGGTTATTCAAGATTATCAAATAATCTAATATTGCGAGAGGCGTGGAGCTTTCTCATTGGTCAGTGTTTCACAGTCGAACATGATCTTTTTCTAAAAAGTTAAATACGAAGTAAGCGTGGAGTTTTTCTATTGTCCTATGCTTTGAATGGATATTAAAGAGCTAACACCACGAGGGTCATGGAGCTTTCTCATTGGATCATAATCCATAGTAAGCATGCCCGATAAAGAGTCGAAAAGTCAACAAGGACATGTGGCAAAGATGGAATGTATAAGGCTTCACGTTTGGGTGGTCAGACAACTTCAATGGACAAATGGCCCAATTAAATGACACCACGTGGTGTAAAATAGATGGTCTAAGAAATATACGTGGCGGAATTCCATCACACTTCAGATGATGGAATTCATGGATCTCAAACCCTGGAATGAATGGGATTCGGTAAAAGATGTTGAATCCTGGAGGAAACAAAGGGGTAGACTAGAGAAAAGGCAGTCGACACCACAAAGGAAAGTGGCGTTGTTTCATTGGCCCAAATTTACAAAGACTCAAAACATAAACAAAAAGAAAAGAAGTAGATTCCAATACCATGAGCCAATGAGTAACACATGGAAAAGGTAAATGCAATGAAAATGTAGACAATGGAAATCTCCAAGCTAATAAAATTCCTCCACATATCATTCTCATGTTCATCCCGACATGCTAATTTTCAAATGGACATAACTTTTGCTCTAGAGATCCAAATCAAGTAAAATTTATATTGTTGGAAAGGTCTCCTTGAGCCCTTCAATTTAGAATTTTCAGAATCATAAATTGATGTAATTTTATTTGAGAAAAAGAGAAAAATAAATCGGCCATTAATCAGTTGATCCTTGGATCAACCAGAATGTGTCATATGTCATTGCATGTTCAGTTTGCACTCGCAATATTCAAACCACCACAACTCATTTTTTAGATATAAAATTCATGTTCTTTTGGTCTTGTTGGAAAGTTGTTAACATTGGCCACACTTTGGATTACTCAAAATCATATCGTGGTAGAGTATGATAGGTGGAAACCAGGGAAATGTCAATTGAACCGTTAATGTGAAAATTCATTAGCTCAACCACCTAGATCTGATCCAATTTGGTCTCTTGCCTTCTCCTTGAATAAAAATGACATTAGGGGACAATTTTAACTTGGTTCTTATGGTGTTTTTAGGTATTAATGGATGATTGGCGGTGGTTGAATCTTGAAAATTTTTTTCTACAAGGAAAGACAGATATTTCCATTAATCGAAGATCAAATCTGATTTCTTTCTGTCTTTGTTCCCTCCTCTCTCTCTCTATCATTCTATATATATTGTAAAATTATGCTTTTTTAGTGGTTTGATATTATTTACATGAATTAGATCTTGGGGCCGAGAGAGAAAAAACTTTGTATTTTCTATTTCACCATTGAAGAGTATAAAAGACTTCTTTTACAAAATTTGTGTTGTGAATGAATCTTTTTCATTTGAGGTATTGTTCTTAAGTTCAATGCACTAAATAGTTCTTTGTTTTAATATCTAGTTCATTGAATCTACAACCAATTATTACTATATATTTGTGTGTGAGTATCTTTTGATCTACATTATGCTTAAGAGAAAGCACTTTTATTTCTATCCTCTTCTTATTCTTCCGAAATTCCTCCTATCTTTATTATTCTCGTCTCTTTACACACCTTAATTTATAACAAGAACCAATCTACTATGATGAAATCCCACCCATGAATGGTTAAATTAGTTTAGATATTGTAAATAGTCTTTGGCGTGCTTTAGATTAGTAATAAACAGGGAACCTCCCCTTTATTTGAGGAGGTACTTATTCCCGTATGTTGTGGTTAAACCTCATAATTTTTCTTTGAAAAAATATCCAACCAACAATTTTTGGAGACTCCATTGGGGAATACATATGAGAAATAATAATCATGTTATACTATTGGTGACTCTGTATTTGATTTTTTTATTGTTTCTTTCTAGATTCAAGCTGGCAAGAATGGTATACACTCGAGCTAGGCGAGCCAGAGGTGAAGTTGATCCTTTATTTTTGTTGCTACAAAAACATAATTTTAATCTTACACCAAAAAGGTTCTCATGTGAACATGCTAACAGTTCTTCACCTATGCAAAAGAACTATGCTAAGTGAGAACAAGACACCTTAACAACTTGCGAGCATTATTCTTGGTCAATACTTGTGTTCCTACACAAAGAACTTTCATAGTTCATAGATCCAAAATAACCACAAGCTACGAGTCCCTTGGGGTTTAGGGTCTATATCGTCCTCTTGCATTGGCTCAACCACTGCATGATTTCCACATGGATCATGCAAGAATTTCCCAAAATTTAATGGTGATGGAAAGCAACACCCAAATGAACACATAGCTACATTTTTGTATCTTGTGGATTTTGGGAGTGGATCATGAAGATGTATCCATTTGATTGTTCATTTAGACACTCCAAGGTACCACCACATAATGGTTTTATCATCTCCCACCTACATGCATCACCAATGGGCCACTATGAGAACACAGTTTGAAGCCAGATTCAAACCCGTAGAAGATTCACATGCCTTGTTAGCATAACTCACCCAAATGAAGAAAGAGTCACATGATCCTATGTATGATTTTGTGGCCAAGTTTAATAAGTTGATCCATAAAATCCCAGCACGTGTAGTTCCTACTCTTGAAAATCAAAGTTTTTTTCATAAGTGCAAAAACTTCATGAAGTAAGTTTATTTCTTGAGAATATCTAACATTCCCAACTTGGCCACTTGCCACTAACCACCACATGGAAATTGAAGATGATCTTATCATGGCCGGTAAGATTAGAAGAGACTCTTCCAAGGCTAAGAATCCAAATACCTCTCAAGGTACCACTAATCCTATGATCCAGAGAATGGCTAATGATTTATTGAATCTGAAGAAACAAATGTCTCAAGCACGCATCAACTGCTCCTTATAGGGATATCCCTAGGAGGAATTCAATAATAACAATGGTGCTCCTGCAAGAGATAGGAATCATTTACCAGCCACATAACCTAGATTGGCCATTGAAGCTCCCTATTAATGTAGTTGTTGAGGTGATCGAAGAAGAAGAAGAAGAAGTAAATGATGAGGCTAATGATGCCTTTGAAGCTTTTGGTTATGCTGATGAGTCATATGATGAGTCAGTTGGTGACTCCAACATTGGGTACTTGGAATATGAAGAAGATGATTGCGAGGTTAGTGGTCAATCTTTTGTTATTTTCACTGATCTCAGAATCTAAGGAAAGAAGTAGAGAAACCTAAAGTGAATGAAGATTCAATAATTATTGCTAAAAGGGGAAATCCTTTTCCTATTCAACCAAAGGAGAAACCTACTACCAAGAAA
The DNA here is from genome assembly GCA_018340775.1 of Taxus wallichiana var. yunnanensis. Lineage (NCBI taxonomy): Eukaryota > Viridiplantae > Streptophyta > Pinopsida > Cupressales > Taxaceae > Taxus > Taxus wallichiana. The sequence goes on along the minus strand of CM031235.1, from coordinate 109,556,557 downwards.
TTTTCCACTACTTCTAATCCTCCCTCCTCCTTTCCCAAGACCATTCCTCCTAATGCACAAGCAAGTATTGAAATGTCTACACCTTCAATCATTCCCTCCTACACCGCATTTGATATCATTGATCATGCTAAAAGAACCAAAATTCAAATGTTTGAAAAAATACCTACAGTCCAATCTGGAACAATTTGAAAAGCTTTCCAAATTCATTAGAAGCAAAGCTATCATACCACCTAATGCTTCATCAAAAGGAATCCTCCCCAATCTTATACATTCTCTATCTCAAAATAATATGGCTTCAACCTCCTTTAGGAAGATTGAACCATTTTATTTTTCCTTACTTATCAATGGTTTTAAACTCAAAGCAATTGCATTATTGATTTTGGGGCTTCGATAATGTTATTCCTGTAAAGGTAGCTCATGCTTTGGGACTCACTCTTACAAAACCATTTGGACATTGTTACTCCATGGAAACCAAACAAGTCCCATTGATTGGTCAAATCAAGGATGCATAGTTCATTTTTTCGCATTTTCTAGGAGAATAAAGTCAAGATGACTATTTTAGTTGTAGATATTCCAACAACTTATGGTATCTTTCTTGGGAGAGGTTTTTGCAAGGATGTAGGTGGAGAAATTCATATGGATTAGACAAAGGAAATAATACCAGTCAATGGAACCATGCATGTTCTTGAACCTGAACCTCAAGAGAAATATTTGGTCACAAAATCTAATGACCCGAAGGCACAAATTCTTTTTGAAGATGTTGGCCTAGGAAATTATTTTATGACTTCAAATAAGGATTTTTCTTCTACTTCATTGAAGTAGATACCAATGTAATATGGACTTTAGAATTTGATGGTAGTTTCTCTACTTCCGGATCTCGGTGCTACTATAGTGCTAATTTCTCCTAAATTTGAAATCTTTCCTTTTTCATTCAAATTACAATTTGACAATACTAATAACACTACCAAATATGAAGCACGTTGTTAGGAACTAAGAATGGCTAAAGAAAAAGGAATTAGAAATCTCAAAGCACAAGGGGATGTAGATCTCATTGTAAATCAAGTTAGGAACATTTATCAGGTGAAGAATGATTGGTTGAGGCATTATAGAAATAGAGTTTGGGACTGTATTGAGGATTTTGATGCCTTTTCAATCAAAGTAGTGCCTAGAGATCACAATGACAAGGTGGATTCCCTTGCAGTGTTTGCTTCATTACTCCTTCCTCATCCTGAGTTCAAGAAAGATAAATATACCATTAAGGTAGTCTATCAACCCAGTGTCCCTGATAATTCTTCGCATTGGCAGGTCTTCAATGATGATCAACAAATTTTGACTTTTTTAGAAAAGTTTGATAATTTCATGAGCTCTACTTTGAAGGTTCCGAATCATCTTTCCATGAATCCATTTCTATTCACAACAAGAGATCAATGGAGAATTTATCCAACTAAAGGAAACAAAATCCCCAAAGGCTTGGTGTCTTTGGAAGGACTGTTTGACCAACATGATCACTTCATTCAAAAGAAACAACCTTAAAGTTAATTCTTCCATTGAGACTAAACAAGTTAATCTTGGATCTGTTGAGTAGCCATGGATTGTAAACATTGGAAAATGTTGCTCCCTTGAGGAGAAGAGAAAATTTGTGGCATTATTGAAAAATTACATGGATGTCTTGGCATGGTCTTATGCAGATTTGAAATCTTTCAAACCGAAAGATGTGCAACATAATATCCTCTCAAGACAGATGCTCAACCATATAGACAAAAGAAACGTCATTATAACCCCAAGATTTTTGGCACCATTCTTGTAGAAATTCAGAAGATGTTGGACGTAAGGATTATTTTTCCAATTCATCATTCTACATGGGTGGCCAACATTATTCCCATACACAAGAAGAATGGAGAAATCCATATCTATGTTGATTTTTGAAATCTCAATCAATCTTCACTGAAAGACAATTACCCTCTACCTATTATGGATCAAGTGCTACAAATAGTGACAGGGGTCGGAAATGATTTCTATGCTAGATGGATTTTTGGGATACAATCAAGTTGAGGTTTCCATAGAAGATCAACATAAAATGACATTCACTACCCCATGGGGTACATTTTCTTACCGAGGATGCCATTTGGGTTTGATTAATGTTAGAGCTACCTTCCAAAGGGCTATGGATCTAGCATTCAGAGGCTTGATGGGAAAAATCATTGTAGTTTATCTGGATGACCTCACAGTATTTTCCAAGAATAGGCATGACCATTGTGACCATCTAGAGAAAGTTCTGATAAGGTGTTGACAACATGGGATTTCTTTGAATCCCAAGAAATCTATGTTTGGAGTCACAAAAGGAAAATTTTGGGACATATCATGATAAAATAAGGAACTAAGATTGATCCTAAATGGGTTAAATCTATAAAAATCCCACCCTTCCTACAAGTAAAATAGGTGTGCATTCATTCTTTGGGAAGGTTAATTTCTTGAGACGGTTTGTTCTAGATTTTACTGACAAGACTCGACACATTATTGAGATGATGAAAGGTAAAGTTCCATTTCGATGGAATGTTGATGGAAAAATTTCCTTTGATGAAATTAAGGAAGCCATAGCTCATGCCCTTGTCTTGTATGCCCATATTTTCAAAAGGATTTTATCATGTATAGCTATGCCTCAGCTCATACAGTGTCTATGCTATACTAATGCAAAAGAATGTTGAAGGAGTTGAATCTCTAATTTATTTTATGAGTTTCCCTTTGAAGGATCATGAGCTCAAGATGTCCCAGATTGAAAATCATGCCTATGTTGTGGTTCGAGCAGTAAAACATTTTAGGTATTACATCCTGAATTCTCATACATTGGTTCTTGTCCCTGATACGGCGGTGAAGTCTATCCTCACTCAACAAGAGTTAGGTAGTTAGTGAGGTAATTGATTTCCAAGGTGTAAGAATATGATTTAGAAATCAAACCCACAAATCTTGTGCATGGAAGAGGTTTGTGTCAATTAATTTCTGAAAACAACCCTAAAGAAGAAGCTCACACAATTGAGGAAAATCATGAAGAAGTGCCCATGGTGATTTTTATGAGTACAATAGATGAGTGGTATTCAGATATTTCTTTCTTTCTAACCTATGGAGAATTTCCTAGACATCTGAGCCCTAAAGAGAAATGAATGGTCAAGCTAAGATCAGCCAAGTATGTGCTTTGGGATAATGGTTTGTACAAAAGAGGAATTGATGGAGTATTCCTTCACTACGTGGATAAGATTCAACAAGGTAAGATTCTTGAAGCATTTCATAACTTAGCATGTGGGGAATTTTTCATCATCTGTTACAGCTCACAAGATCCTATGAGAAAGATACTATTGGCCCACTCTCTTTCAAGATGCATCCATGTGGGTAGAAAAGTGTGAAGCTTTTTAGCAACAGTTTGTTGGTCATCCAAAATTGGTAGCACTTCCCTAAGGCCAGTGGTAATTGAAGAACCCTTTTAGAAATGGGGAATTGATTTTATCGAGCATTGAATCCTTCTTCTAGTGTTGGGAATAGTTATGTTTTGACTGCAACTGATTATTTCACAAAGTGGGTGAAGGAATCCGATAAAACATGCTACCTCTGAAGTTGTTTGTAGCTTCATCAAAGAGAATATAATAGTCAGGTTTGGTGTTCCTCATAAGATTGTTTCGATAATGCTTCCAATTTTTCTTCTTATGAACTCACTGAATTTTTCTATGGTTATGGGATTACTTTGGCTCACTCATCAGATTATTATCCTTAAGGAAATGGTCAGGCAGAATCAAGTAATAAGAACTTGGTAACTATAATCAAGAAGTTGGTTGATGAAAATCAATGAACCTGACACAAGGAATTATATGATGCATTGTGGGCTGATCATATTACTCCAAAGAGATCTATTAGGATGTCACATTTTCAAGTGTTGTATGGAGTTGATGCGAAGATTCCTATCTCCTTGGAATTTTCAGCCTTGAGGTTGGCCAAATTGATTGAAGATGATACTTTCCAAGACTCCGTTGAAAAAAGAATCATGTACTTGACAGAGTTGGAGGAAAGTAGGTCCAAAGTGGTTGATCGGATCATGGAACATCAGAAAAAGGTCAAGAAAGTGTTTGATAAAAAATCTAAGCAAAGGGGATTTTCAGATGGATCTCGTACTATTATGGGATAAGAGAAGAGAACCGAAAGGAATGCATGGAAAATTTGATTCCCTATGGAGAGGACCTTTCAATATTTCTCATTCATGTGGAAAAATAGATTTTATTTGTCATACCTTGATGGAACTCAACTCTCGTTGCCTCACAAAGTGGGAAACATCTAAAAAAAAATCATCAATAGCGGAAGTTCTTCTTGCATTGTATCATAGTTTACTTGTTTTGTCATGTGTTTCCTTTTACATTTGGTGTGTTTGCTTTTTGTTCCTTTGTTTTGGTTTCTCTTTGTTTTGTTCATGTTTGTTTTATGTTCTTTTTGATTCCTTAGCCCAATGAATTGGCACTTTAGGGATCTAAAGTTTCTCTTTCTTCAAAGTATCAAAGAAGTTCCCCTGTCGAGCAATTTATCCCATTTTTATTTTATTGATAAATTGGTATAACCAATCAAAAATTTCATGAAAAACACATGTTTACTTCCCATTATTTGTCTAAGGGTTTCGTAACAATGCCTTAATTTCTTCTTGAATCGGTTTCCAAAGTCTCTGTTAATCCAAGTTTTCCCCCTCTCGGATAAATTTGAATAACTCTTTTAATTTTCACTTAGTGCTTTGTATAGAGGCTTGAAACGTTCAAACGGATGTCAAATTACCCCTTCCAAAAGCACCAGCCATTTGATTAAATAAGAAGTGGAATATTAATTGTATTCTATAGTTAATCTAAACTAGTATCAATAATGGAATAAATAGTATAAAATGAAATATAAATGATAAATAATTTTAATTGATATTTAAATGAAATGAAATAATGAAAATGAGAGGGATAAGGTACTAACTTAAAAATGATTTACCTCATTGTGTTTTGGACTTGAACAAGCTTATGTGTAAATAGGATAGAATGTGAAGGTGTTACCCAAGAAATTATAGCAAATGAAGATTCGATGGACCGGGCACCTGGGAGAGGACTAGGGCACCTATGGACGCCATGGTCTGTAGTCTGGGCACTCTAGTCTATAGAAAAGATCAAGATATGAATCTGATGGTGTCGCTAGAGCTTCGTAATATCTTAGTCTTTGTCATGTAGTTGTCGTAGTGACTTCACTTATGTCATTGTAAATTTGATATGAAGATCTACCTGCAAAGCCCTAGTCTATAAATTTGATATCACTTATGGTGCAAGAGGTCGGTAATAACGAAATAAAATAAAACAAGATGGATAAAATATAGGGTCAATTATTACTTTCTTCACTCAAGAACCTTCTAAATAGTAGTATGATACCAGGATAAACAATGTCTAAAGTGGATGATTTTGTGACTAAAATTTTCCCCACTTTATGTTGGTAAGTGGAAATATTGGTAGCATAAATTAGATAGAGATGTGTACGTGATGCCAATGTAAAGTGATGAAGAATGCATGTCGAATGACTAGACAAAGCGTGGAAACTAAAGAAGAAAAATGCGTAAAGAAAAAGTGATGAGAGTGAACCTAGGGTGGAACGTGTGTATAATTGTTGATGTGTGTAGTGTACTTGCATGGTTAGTAAAGTGTGTGCTATTATGAAGTGTTGTTGATGTCATTGTTGTTGTTTTTTTCCCCATTTGACTCTTTGTTTCTCATACAACTGGCCTTGAAAGGAGAAAATGACCAATTAGTCAAATATATATGTATGTATGTGTAAAAATGCAATTTAAAAGACAAATGTATATGAAAGCATGTAAATGTAAAATACACAATGTAAATGGAAGATGTAAATGGAACATGCGCACCTAATCCATGTCGAGAAAGAGAGTGTAGAAGGATATCTTGTACTGCAAGTTTTTTGGGCGATCTCATGCCATAGGCCAAATAATTATAGGAAGGAAATGATCTGTGTCCTCCAACCTTTAATTAATTCCCTGGATGTGTGTGTAGAGATATTTGTACGTCCTAGTTTTTTGAGCGATCTGATACCACTGGCTAAAGTAGTGTAGATAGGCACACCCACTGTAACCTTCAAGCCTGTAACTATTTCCCGTAATGATAAGGACTCCATTTCCTATAAAATCCGTTGTGTATGGGATTTTAGACTAGTTTGAACCCACTCGCTATATATAACCCAAATTGAATCGGTGTAGAATCTCTCGTGTGTTAGTATGTAGAAATCCCCAAATGATGCCCCCTCTTTAGGGAGCATGTGATATCGCTAGTAGGATAAATGCAGCCCCAAAGAGGACCAACCACATGTACGATGTAACCATGGAAAGTTCTTGGTAGAAACCAAGAAACACACAAAGAAGAAGGCTAACCAAAGAAAAGTGTGAACAAACATGCATGTATATAGAAAATAATGTGTAAGCTACGTAAATAGTGTAAAAACTACCAGAAAAAGTAGTAATATAAACACACAAGAAGAAAAAGTAAGTCTCACAAAGTGGGCTATAAACATGGGACATCACTCATGATGTCACAAGACACGTAAGGCCATCATGGTCACAGAAAATAAACAAGTTTGCACCCCAAACATAGGGAAAGCCCACAAACAAGGTCAAAAAATAGCATGTAATGTATTAAACAAGTATGGAAGAAAATATCCCTACATAAAAAATGTTACACATGAAGCACCCGTTAGCATGTTAGAAAGATAACTAGTATGTCAAAAGTGTGTATAACCAAGTAATGTAAAGTGCTAAATATAAAATGAAAAAATAGCACTTGTAAGAGATGAATGTGGATGCCCCTAGTAACCAAAGTGTAGGAAGGGTAGAAGGTGAGCATTCGTGTTGCATGTAAGAGACCTGTATCTACGATCACAACTAGAAAAAAAAAAGACGTGAATGCACATGTGTGGATGATATAGATAAATGACATACAAGTAATCTAACTAGCATGTGTAAAAAAGTGAGCATAAATAAGAAAAAGTAAACATGAATAAAAACAACCATAATATGTAGTATGTTTTGGATAGATGGAATGGAATGCAAAATGGAATGATAGGGGCTGCATTCCCCATGAGTGAATGGAAGTGTATGTAGTGAGGATAATTTTTTTCCCCCTCAGTAGTCAGGAATGAACCGTAAACGAGAGTGCATCATCGGGAAATGGTCAAAGAGTGGGTTGTGTCTAATGCATTGTGAGGAATGTGTATGTGTAGTGATGAGATGCAACATAGCAATGATGTTTGCATGAACCCTATAGCCAAGTATATATTACGACTAAATGAATGTATATGTGATGTTTTAGCCTAAGCGTATATCACTATAAGATGAATGGATGAGTGATGATTTAACCCTAAGAGTATATCACTACAAAATGAAAAGAGGGAGTGGTGATGTATCCTAAGGTGTACACTACTACAAAATGATATAATAGGTGATGATTTAGCATAAATCATATGTCATTAGCCTCGGATTGTCACATGATGAAAATTCAAAGAGTAAATGTGTGATGAGTGTAAGTTTCATTTGATTTGTAAACCCTCAGACAGTCGAGTATGGACCGAGGAACTAAAGTGTGTCATCGGGTAGTGAGTGTAGCATGTAGAAGACAATGTAGTGTATGTAACGATAAAAGTTGACCATGTGATGAGTGGAAGATGCAACCATGCGATGCGTAGAATGCAATGCAATATGTGTATAATGTGTAAAATGCAAGGTGAATAGAATGGGTGAATACACAATATGTAGAATGTAAATGCATAAAATGTGTAAAATGGCTTATATGTAGATGGACTAGTAATTTAGTATGTAAGATGATGTAATGCTAGACTCATATGAGATGAAGACTAACATAGTATATGATGTGTAAATCCACAAATGTATAAATGTTGTGGACTAAATGTAGCATGTATGGTGTATTACGTGTGATGTGTGATGAAATGTAACATGTAGAGCCTATGGTGCAGTGTGTGGGGTTCATGTGTAGTAATCCCTCAACAGTTAAGTGTGAAATGAAGAAAAAGAGTGTGTAATTGGGTAATGATGACGCTATAGTAAGAAATAATATGTATATGCTATGAAATTGAATAATGCAAAGAGGAGATGTGAGTAGGCGATATAATGATGTATGCGTAAATGCAAAGAATGTGACGTAGTACTATGTAAGAATGATAATTCAATAATGAGATATATGTCTATGGTGGTAATGTGATGGGGGGAATATGTGTGAGCTACTATGCCTCCCCAGGTTTGTGCACAAATATATCATGTAAAGTCATCGAGAATATGGTCATCCTCTAGGTCAAATTCATATGGATAAGCATTGGTGACCTGATAACCAATAGTGTCTGGTTGATCATACAGTGAGCCATTAAGGCATAGTTTGTACATACCCATAGCATATTCCTCATTGGTGAATGGAGGAAGTGGGAAAACATGTGCATACCAATGAGTGAGATTTTTCGAATAGCCAAGAAAAGAACTATTGCAGATAAAAGCATGACCGAAAGGCATAGGAAATGAAATGTTTGTATGACTAGGATCTAATGTGCCTCTAATATAAGTAAGCAAATATTCCCTAATGTGAGTGGATAAGAACGAGGGGTATGAAAAAAGGTAGACCATAAGATGAAATACACACAAACCATAAACGACAAGTGTAATATTTACAAAGTTGTAGTAAAGAAGAGGGGCATGAGTAGAAGGATGAAGATCCTCAAAGGTGAAACCAAGATGAGCTAGACCATCATGGGAACATATAGTGACATCACATGTAGGGTCAAATGGAATATGTTCCCAATAGGATTCATTCATGAAGAGTGTGCAAGTGAATGGTGGGCATGCTAAGGTAGGTGGTGCATGTGAAGGTGGATGTGATAGAGCGACGTCCATAGATTGGACAGTGCCCTTGATAAGGAATCGTAGTAGTAGTAATGATAGATGGCGAAGGAGAAACTACATCTATCACGCAAATGGCACCATCAATTGGTGGTAAGTGAGGTGGTTCTTCGATAGGTTGTGGCTCATATGTAATATCTATGTGTGGGATCAGAAGACCTATATTAGGAGATTGATCAAAATATTGGAATGGATCACGGTCACGAAAGATGGTGTACTCAATGATTTCATGTAAGAATTTTACACAACTATGTACGGTAGAAGCAACAACTTGCATGACATGAATCCATGACCTACTAAGGAGATAGTTGTAGGAAAATGGGAAGTCAACAACAAAGAAGACAAGTGTGGGCAGTCTTGGGACCGACATAAAGTAATAGATAATATAATGTGACCAAGACATGGATGGATAGAACCATCATAAGCACGTAGTGAAATACTAGATGGGCTAACGTCATGAGAAGAAATACCTAAAAATTAAAGGAATGACATAGGACACAAGTTAAGCTCATATCCATTATCAATCAGAGTACGCTTAACAACTACATTATGAATGCGAGATATGATATGAAAAGGTGGGTCATTATCAAAAGTGTGAATATCAATAGGAAGGTTAGAATAGAAAACTAGGTGTGAAGAAAATGCATCAAAGAAATGCTTGATAAACCGAATTAGGATGTACATGCCAACATGAATGTGAGTAGTAGTAAGAAAATGTTGTACTCTATGTAATAAATTAGGATTTGCAAGCAAGTAATCATTGATTGAGATATTCATGATGATTTAACCCTAGGAGTGAAGAATGTGGAAGCATGAATGATCGAGTCGGGTTCACCAAAATGATTAACTAAGAGGTGGAATATTAATGTTATTCTATAGTTAATCTAAACTAGTATCAAGTAATGGAATAAATAGTATAAACTAAAATATAAATGCTAAATACTTTTAATTGATATTTAAATGAAACGAAATAATAACAATAAGAGGGATAAGGTACTAACACCTGAAAATGACTTACCTCATTGTGTCTTTGGAATTGAATAGGATGATGTGTGGACCAGGGTAGAATGTGAAATTCCTACCTAGGAAATTGAAGCAAATGAAGATCCGACTGGGGTGCCTAGGAGAGGACTGGGGTGCATGTGGGCACCCTGGTCTATAGTCTAGGTGCTCTAGTCTCGAGAAAAGATCGGGATTTGAATATGATAGTGTCGTTAGATCTTTTCAATATCTTAGTCTTTTCACGTAGATTTTGTCTTGTGAATTCATTTATGTCTCCCTAAATCTAATATGACGATCTACCCGCAAAACCCCATACAAATCATCAAATCCCTAAAAATGAAATATGCATATGAAGGGGTTGGACTGACCTTAGTTGCCTCAATGGTGGGTTTACTAACTAAGTTGTACACTACATCTCGGACCCTATGTAGTTATATGTGCACGTGTGTGTAAACATACCCTAGGTTGTTGTTATGCCAATCACACTTTGTGAAGTAGCAAGCAATAACTATGTATAGAAAATGTAATAGAATGTGTGCATGAAATAGAATAGAATCCCTCCCCCTATGAAGTGTGATGCAAATTTCCTAGCCTTGTACCTTGATGATAGAGCTATATGGATGCAAGTGATCTCCAATGCAATAAATAGATCTAACTCTAGATGAGTGATATTAGGGAATGATGTTAGGTCCCTCATTATGGTCTCATAAATTTATATTTATAGGGTTCTCTTAATATAATTTCATAATTAACCTCAAAAAGGCTGATCACAACAAAGATAAAGATCCCAAATGGCTAAAAAGAGCCCAAAACGTGGCGGGAAAGTGAAAAAGGATTAGGATGCCCCTGGTGGGACCAGGGTGCCCACGGGAACCCCAATACTAATATGGGTGCCCCAGTCGAGGCTAAAATAACGTGGGATGATAGAAGCTAACTAGGCATATGGGTGCAAGAGGTCGATAATGACGAAATAAAATAAAATAAGATGGCCAAAAGATGGGGGTTAATTAGTACTTTCTTCACTCAAGAACCTTCTAAATAGTAGTATGAGACCGGGATAAATAATGTCTAAAGTGCATGATTTTTTGACTACACCATTGGAATTTCAAAACCCGCGGAAACTAAGTTATAAAGCATTGGAAAATTCCTTTAAAAATATGATTGGCGTTCATTTGGTCATTAAAGCTACACCGTGAAAGAATTTCAAGTGCCTATGATGGGAAGGGCTACATGGCGGCATTTTAGGTCTGAGGTGAAATCAAAGTCAGCAAGATCAACAAATCTACGTGGAAACATCTATTGAAGCCAAAAATTTCTAATTCTCGATCAAGTTAAAGTTTGTGACATGAAGCCATCAAAAGGCTGGCCCGACAACCCGAAGCTAAGTGGATCCTTTTCATTGGCTCGCCTTTCACAAGGTATGACACCATGAGGAGGAGGAGAAAATTATGAAAATACCGACATCGTGAAGAGCATGGAGATTTCTTATTGGCTTGTGTCTCAAAGTTGTTAGTCAAAAGCTATGAGAAGTTTGACAACCCGAGAGGTGTGGAATGATCTCATAAATCAATGTTTCATCAGGATAGAATGGATTATCGAAAATATCGACATTGTAAGAGGCATGGAGCCTCCCTATTTTATCATACTTTGCGGTGGTCAATCAATATTATCAAACAATATGAAATTGTGAGAGGCATGGAGCTTTCTCAATAGTCGTTGTTTCATAGTTTGACACAATCCTTAGCTAAAAGGTAAAATGTGAAGTAAGCATGGAGTTTTTCTATTGGCCTATGCTTCACAATGGATATTAAAGGGTTGACACTACGAGGGTCATGGAGCTTTCTCATTGGATCTCACTCCACGGTAAGTATGCATGATAAAGGGTCTAAAAAGTCAACAAGGACACATGACAAAGATGAAACATATAAGGCTTCGTGTATGCGGGTGGTCAAACAACTTCAACAGATAGATGGCCCAATTAAATGGCACCACATGGTGCAAAATCAATGGTCCAAGAAGGAAATGTGGTGGCATTCTCACACTTCAGACAATGGAATCGATAGATATCGAGACCCTAGAATGAATGGGATTTAGTAAAGGTGTCGATTCCAGAGGAAACAAAGGGCCAAACTAGAGCAAAGGACACTCTAACACTGCGAAGGAATGTGGCGTTGTTTTATTGGCCCAAATTTACAAAGCCACGTAATGAAAAATAAAAACAAAGAAGCGAGTCTCATACTGTGAGCCAATGAGAGACTAACACATGACAAAGGGAAAAGAAAGGAACACGTAGATAGTGGAAATCCCTGAGCTAATCAAAGGCCACCATGTATCACTCTCATGTTCATCCTGACATGTAAATTTTCAAATGTCCATAAGTTACTCAATTTAGTGTCCCTCACATTCGTTTATCTTCTCAGGTAACCTGGGGCACGTTTATATCACCACTACCCCCTTGGAGTATTAATCAATTTGTGATTTAAACACCTATCCTAAGTTTAATTCACCCCATTTTGTTTCACCCATGAGTAATTAAATATTAACTATTTAATTACACCTTTTTACATATATCCTAACCACTTATCTACCCCATATCTATTTTATCCATATATCCCCCCTATTTCTCCTCCTCCCAAACCGAGTCGCGGGATATCTCCCGTACTTGGGATGATAGGATCATTCTCATCTTCCCAGAAATCGCTCTGTTTGGCCATTTCGGGAGTCTGTTCCCCGATCGGCGCCGACCGGTACTCGGTCGACGCCGATGTTTCAGAACGGCGCCGATTTAATCTCGGTCGGTGCCGATTACAAATAAAGCCCGAACTCGCCTACGGTTAGACCTGATTGTAAGAGAGAGAACGAGAGAGTTCCGAACATCAATTTTGAGTTTAATCTATCGAGTGAAAGTGAATCTTGTCCAAATCAATCCCTGAGAGGAGCACCGTTACTCTGCTCTTATCACATCAGCATTGCACGTCTCCATTGATTCTCTGGTGACTGTGTTCCTGCATCCAGCATAGGTGGACCCTGGCCAGTGTCTCTCCGGCATTTGCAGATCCTGCAGACGTTGACGATCTTGCCTCTGTTTTCTGATTCTCAAACCTTTTGACGCGATCCACATCAGTCGACGCCGATCCACATCAGTCGACGCCGATCCACATAAGTCGATGCCGATCCACATCAGTCGACGCCGATCATACTGCAGATAGGTAAAAGGACCCGGGTAACATAGATCCAGTTTTGTTTGCACAGTTTCCTATTTTCTGTTGCTTTCTGTCTGCTGTTTAGATTCTATTTTATTACTGTGATCAGAAAATCTAGTCCTGTACATACATATTTTATCATGTTTGCTTCTTTGCTTAATTAAAAATGTGGACTGACATCCGCCGAGGGAGCTTATCGCTTCCCGGACCCACTTCTCGGGCACCCACCAAAATATCTTTTAACGTGGTCTTTTACTCAAAGCACCGGTGTCTTGTAGGTTTCTTGGATCTACTTGTGCCGAATTGCTCGTGTGTGCCCATCTTATCTACATCGGCTTCCTTATCCATCTACATCTTCGGATCTTGTCCATCGTGTATCAATTTCATTTGAGTTTTCAAGGTTTTTGTGTTTAGTTTGGTACATTAACTTGGACAGTAACAAGCGTGAAATTCTTGATCTACATTCTCGCACACCGGTGGGACCAAACCAAAGTCCCTTATTGGTAAGTTCATCCCTTTTCTAGTTTTGAACTTTGTTCTTTTTTTTTTTTTTTCATTTGCTTTTTCTCGGTTTGCTTGAGCATTTCCTTTCATCATTTCAATCTTGCTTTTTAGGTGAAATCATTATCTTGAAATTTTTCTAGTTCCTTAAAATAGAAATTTTTCGTTTTCACCATTATCTGGATATATCTTTCTGGATCTTGTTTGGTGTTTGCTTAACCTTTTCTTGTGGAGCACTTTGCTTGTTCATGGGATTGTTTGAGGGGAAGAGCTCAACAACATGCTTTTTGAAGTCCACACACCTTGGAGAGCTAAATCTACAGGTATTTCTCTTTTACGGTGTTTTCTCTTTTTAGGAACTAAAAATAAATAAAAATAAATAAATAAATAAATAAAGAAAAATTTGTTTGTTTTTTATCACATCCAAACATTTCAATTTTTGGTGCTTAAAAGGAATTTAATCACATTTGGGAAAGAATTTGTTTGACTTGTCTTCATCGAAATCAAACACTTCATTTTTAAGTGCTTAAAAAGAACTCTTTTTTTGTCATTCATTTGTTGTATGTTTTTCATCTAGTTTTAATTAGGCTGGAAAATTGATCAAAATCAAGAGTGATACTATTTGATTTTTATTTTTCACCCTTGCACACAAAGCCAAAATCACTAGGTATAAAGCATTTAAACAAAATTCCTTCCTCGGCCTCGCCTACTTGGAAGTGACATCCAAGAGGAAGAGCCTACGCAGATGCTTGGGCATGCGCTATAAATTCACGGAAGTTCGGTATATATTGGCAAAGCACCCGACTCCTTATCGCAGCGGTGTGTGAAGTGCGGGGTAGGCCCCTATATCAATCCACGTCTTGGTCTTTTCTTGAAGTGCCTTCGGGACTCCTCACCAAACATTCCCAAACCATCCTTAGTTTGGCTATCTCGAGTAGTTCATGTTCTAAAAAAGCCTTCCTAATATTTTCTTTCTTAAAAGCATCAAAATTTAAAGGAGATAATCACCGCTTTGCTTGAATTGTCTGTGCATTAGTTAGGTCAATCTTCTTTTCTGTGTGTTTATGATGGTCATCACTCGGTTACAATCTAGAAGAATGGCTCAATTGGCCCCTACTTCTTCCGAGATTACCACTAGTGTGGATGTTTCGGCACCCCCCAAATCTTCCTCGGGACCGCTGTCCTGGTCATATAATCCTTTCTATCAAGCCAAAGCAACCCCATCACGTCCAGCTTCCCCTAGTCCTTCAGAAATATCATCTGCTTCTGACTTAGAGTATGTTCCTCGTGGGGATCCTGAATTTCAGGCACTCCTTGATCGTAATCCGGTAGCCCTCATGGACTACCTAGTACACAAATCTATTCAAATATCTGATCAAGGACCACCAATCCAACAAGTGTACGATTATCCTCGTGAACCATCCCAGGATTTTGTAGAACAGTTAGCATCATTTTTCTCACCTCGAGCCACGAAGAGGGTGGCGCACCTGTGCCTCCTTTTTCTCTTCCACCTACCGTATCGACTAGTTCTCAAATAGTCTTACCTATTCCTAATGCCACAGTTACCTCGACTATTCCACAACCTACTTCTGAGAAGTCCTCTTCTCTGGCTATCATGGGTGCGTCTGCGCACCCACATATCGCTGTTAATTCATCTATGCCGTCCATTGTATCCCAGGGTCAGTACCTCTTCATGAGTCAACCCCCTTCGACTAGTCAGTTGCTTCCTGCTTCTCGTCCTCCAGTGGGTTTTTCTTCCAATGTTCCGACAACAGTGACCTTCACCCATCCTCTAGCATCGGCGCCCTTAATAACTAATCCGGTAGTAAAAGCCTCTTTCAGGTCTTGTTCCCCACCATGTCCAATCAAATCAACACCCATGTTCCTCAATCTATTCCGATTCAGTCAACAAGCATAGGAGTCCACCAATCACAGGCTCCGTCCGTCATCCAACCTTCATTTTCTCAACCACTTATTATCCCACAGCCTGCCTATACACAGGCTCCTTCACAGCAAATACCTCACCAGGCGTCACCCAGAACGCCTGGTTATTCCTCTTATCATCCTATCAATCAACAGATGAATCCCCCGTTGACACCTCAACAACATCCACCATCTGCTTCCTATGTAGGACATGCCACTGTGCCTCCTCCTCAATCGGACGTGGTTCAAATTCTTTTCAAGAAGATCGCAGACTTGGAAGCCTCCACCAAAGGGGCTCGTCCTTCATACTCTTTTGAAGAAGTGTGTAATGAACCCATTCACCCCTCAGTGGCTTTTAAGCCTTATCCTCCCCAATGGGAACTTCCTAAATTTTCAAAATTCCATAGTCGGAGGACCCTCAACAGCATTTGTGAGCATTCAAACATGCTTGCTACCTCATAGTCCAAGATCAGGAGCTTATGCTCCGTACTTTTCCTATGTCTCTGGCAGGCCCTGCTTTAGACTGGTACAATAACATTCCTCAACACTCCTTGTTTTCTTTCTCTCAATTGGCTCAGATGTTTGTTGAAAACTTTTCAATAAATATCGCGCATAAGATCTCGATCACAGATCTTTATAACATTCATCAATTCGATGATGAGTCTATTGCAGACTTTGTCGCTCGTTGGAGAGGGATAGTAAATCGTTGTCTTTCTCCCTTCCTCAACCCCAACAGATCGAGTTGTTTACTCGATCTTGTGCTAATCATATTTCTTCCACTTTAAGGATCCAGACCTTTCATACATTTGAAGAAGCCTTTACGATGGCACGCAAACTTGAGTCTCGCGCCATTGAACAAGGGAAGTTAAAACTTCGCTCTAAGTCTAAACCAGATTTTTCTCGGTTTACCAAATCAAATCCTTCCACTTCTAAAGACAAGAACCAGGGATCCACCAACGCTATCATATTAAAAACATCACGAGCTGATAATACTTCTAATCAAACACCACGGAGAGACTCCTCATCTTCTCGAAAAGGGTCCTCGTCATCTCGATCTTTCACTTCGTTGGGAGAATCATATGCTTCTATCTTAGAGAAAATGTTGGAAGTTCGCATGATCGAACTTCCCCCCATTCGGAATATTGATGAAAGCCAAGAACGTCCATTCTGGTATAGGGAAAATGATTTCTGTCATTATCATAGAACCAAAGGTCATGACATTGAACGATGTCAGACCTTCAAAAATCTTGTCCAGAAATTCATTGATAGAGGTGAGCTCATTCTGGATAACCCAAATGCTCCCCCAAATCAGGCACTGGATGTTTTTAAACAACCTTTTCCTAATCATTCCCCAAACCATAATGCTTCAGAATCTCAAAAACCAAACACTCATACTATCAGCTTCATCTCTACTGAAGAATCTTCTTCTGAAACTAAGCCATCTGCGAACACATCGACCGAATCAGAACCTCCTTCTACTTCGCTAATCGCTGAGATTCCACCATCTTCAAATAGCTCGTCTTCGAATATTCCTACATTGCAAGATACGGATTCATCTCTCTCCGCTTCCTTGTCTGACCTTCCATCCATACCCGAGACAGTGTCATCCTCATCTGTCTCATCGTCAGACATTCTTTCAGTGCTCGAGGCAATTACATCCCTTCGAGTTTCCACTGCGGATACACCTACTTCTGTTTCTCCCATTTTTTCTGCGACTATGCCATTGGTAAATGTACCTATAGTTGTACCAACTTCAACAGAAGCGTCTTCGATTTTGACTCTTCCTGTTTCCTTTCCTACAGTAGTTTCACCCACAATTACTGTACCAGTAGTTCCTTTGCAAGGAGCTGCTTCTTCATCACTCACTTCTTCCATCACCAATGTTGCTTCGCCCATTAAAGGAAAATCTAAAGAAGTAGCACCGACACCTATACACTCGGTTCCCGAACTTAGACCGAGACAACCAAAATCTAACATTGCATCATCAGCATCTCCCCTTTGTTTTCTCAAAAGGTTCAATCACCTTATGTGGTTGAAATTGTCACCATCCCTGAAAAGGGAAAGCCTATAGTTCACGTGTTCAAGAATCTGGGTGCTTTCCCACAAAAATCTCTATCTACGCCTCATAAAAGATTGGATTTATCCACTGAGAAGGCGTCTTCTCCTGCAAACTTATCAAAACCATCATCTTCTTCTACAACACATTCTTCACCAGCACCTCGAAAAGTGGACTTACCTATTAAAAGGACGTCACCTCCTTTATCAAAATCATCATCTTCATTACCAAAAACCAGGACACCCTTTGTTCCTCCGATTAGACCTACTTTGGGAGCTTCTTCCTCATCTAGATCGACATTATCTAAATCATCAGTAGTTTCGACCAAGCAGCCTCCTTTACTTCTGAAGACCACGACACCTGTTACATCTCCACCATCTTCAAAATCTATTCTAGGGGCTCCTCCTCCATCAAAAACAATCATGTCTCACTTACTTCCACCTCAAGTGCCCAAGGCTGCCCCTCCAGATGTCCAAAAAAATAAGATGATCCCTAAAAAGACTGTCAAACCTAACATGCAAGTCCTTTTACCTCGGCAGTCTGTTAAAGTAGAAGAGGTGCCTTCATCATCCCTGTCCTCATCTTTGTCTAACGGATTCTATACTGAAATCCTTCACCAACTTATCCAATCTTCATCCATATCTCTTCCTCCGATTAAACCCTATAACCCTAAAGGAGTTAAACCTGCCTGGTTTAACTCTGATTTGATTTGCGCCTACCACCGTACCCCGGGTCATGATACTGAGAGGTGTAAAGCCCTTCAATATTGTCAACAACCTTTTGGAAGAAAGTGATCTTTTGCTGGAGGATGAGGAACAAGTATCTCCTGTCATCATAGCTCCATCTGAGTCCCAACGATCTACTCAGACCTCTACTTCTAGTGATTCCACTCCAAATGACCTTCCACCTTCTCAAATCGACACAATTCATATCGCCACTAGAACCCAACAGTATGATAATCCATCCTCATCAACAGCATCTCGACCACGGGTTGTCATTTCTGCAGCCCCCGAAGGAATTTCTCCTTCCTCATTAGCCTCGAGACCCCGAGTCTCTATTCGTGCTGCACCTCGGGCTCAAGTTCCCGTATCAGTTGAGGAGAGTGTTATGAAACAACTCACCCAGGCTCCGGTCAAAATGTCTCTTTTTGACCTCATTCAATCCTCTCCGCAACATCGCCAGGCTCTGATTGATAATCTGCGTCGCATCGCAGTGAATTCAGATGAGCCCCAGCCTTTCGAGATGGTTGTTGGATTGAATAGACCATCAACCACCATTTCTTTTGAAGACTCAGAAATTCCTTCCCTTTCTTCCGAGGATTTAGAGGCTCCCCTCTTTATCACAGTCCAGATCGACAACACTACATTAAAACGCATTATGATCGACAGTGGAGCTGCACTTAATGTCATCTCCTCACACACATTCGAACAGCTTAAGTTACCAAAGAACGTAGTGTCACCCCCGCCTTTCGCTCTTCGATCATTTAACGATCAGCTAGCAGTTACTTTAGGAACTGTGGTCCTACCCATTCGAGTAGGTAAGAAGCTGCTTCACGAACTCTTTTACATTGTTGAAGGGAAATTCCACTATAATATGATCCTCGGATGTTCCTGGATTCGTGCAATGCATTGTGTCCCATCCACCCTCCATTGATGCTTAAAATATCAATATGAGGGCAAAATCTATACTCATCCAGGAGATCCTTTTCCTTCCGCACAATGTGACATGACCACAGGGTCTGCCCCTCTAAAGGAAAATGCTTGTTCTCCTGATGGGGCCTCATCTTCTTCCATACCTGCAACCAAACTACCGGATTTACAAAATCTAGAAGAGACATTGCAGCGTTTCTCACTAGGAGAGCTTCCTCTCCTTTCTTTTGACGCCCATCTCAAACCTAGTGAGTATGGTAGACCAGACAAACAACCTGAATATCAGCCAGGTCTCGGTCGCATCGTCACCATTGGTCTGCCCAATCAATAGACTAATTTCATCTACGGTGGTCTTGATACGCCTCACTATCGCCCGGATTCTCCTCCTAGGGCCAAACCTTATTTAACAGGGTTCGATTGTCTACAGAATCCCACGTTTGCAAAAACTTATTTATATCGATGCGCGTGGAAGGGCTTTGGCCTGGGAAAATATGAACAAGGTGTGCATGACCTCACATCCATTCCAACTCTTATGCCACATCAAAAATTTGGTTTAGGATTTAAACCTCTTTCAAAAGCCACCGTCACTATTCTCGATGAGCCTCTTCCTATTGAAGAACCATCTTCTCCCGCTAGGTCAGAAGCATCACTCGATGTGGACGATGCCATTTCCATCCCGTCTAACTTTTTTTTTTAGTCAATACCATTTCCTTAGGACCACTAACCTATAAGACTAATGACAGGTCCACTTCCATACCGTTAGTTTTCCCTGAAATAGTTGGAGACGACTCTCCTACTATCAACACTATCCACTGTGTGGATGATGATTCTGTTCTCACCTATCTGGGGGCAGAGGATTCTTATCTTCCTAAGACCATTCCTTCTGACACGTCTACGCTTCTCAATGAAGCCACTGTCGACCTTAATATAGGGACTTCTAAAGACCCTCGCATCATTAAGGTCGGCCAATCCCTTAATCCACAGGAGTTAGGAGATTTTACCACTTTTCTTTCCAACCATCGTCAAGCCTTTGCTTGGTCATATGAGGATATGCCCGGACTCGATCCCGATATCGTGGTTCACAATATCGTTACTCTTCCCGACATTAAACCGGTTAAACAAAAATTGCGTAAAATGCACCCTAGAGTAGCCCTGCTTGTTAAAGAAGAGTTACAGCACTTGCTCTCGGCTAATTTCATCCAACCCATCGATTATCCACAATGGGTTTCCAATGTAGTACCAGTAACTAAAGCCACTGGGAAAATTCAAATTTGTACCGACTTCCGGGATCTCAATCTTGCTTGTCCAAAAGATGATTTTCCTCTACCTAATATCGACCAACTCGTGGATTTAACTACGGGTCATGAGATGCTTTCTCTTATGGATGGTTTCTCTGGGTATAATCAAATTCTCATCGCGCCAGAAGACCAACATAAGACTTCTTTCATAACTCCTTGGGGGACCTTTTGTTATCGTGTCATGCCCTTCGGTCTTAAGAACGTAGGAGCAACCTATCAACGAGCAATGACCTACATCTTCCATGATCTCTTACACAAAACTGTGGAAGATTACGTCGACGATCTCCTTGGTAAATCAAAACATCGTCAGGATCATCTTTTCATTCTTGCACCTCTCTTTGAGAGGCTTATTCACTTTTGTCTTCGTCTAAACCCATCTAAGTGTGTGTTTGGCGTTCTCACTGGTAAAATTTTAGGCTTTATCATTTCCATTAGGGGTATTGAAGTGGACCCCGCAAAAATAAAAGCTATCCTTGAGATGCCTTCCCCTTCTAACTTAAAGCAACTCCGCAGTCTCCAAGGACGTCTTCAATCAGTGCGTCGTTTTATTTCACAATTGTCGGACCGTTGTCAACCTTTTCATCATCTCCTCCATAAGAATGTTCATTTTGAATGGGATGAGCATTGCCAAAAGGCCTTTGATGATCTCAAAGCTTATCTTCTTTCTCCACCTGTGCTTACACCTCCACGCGAGGGGGAGCCTTTCTATCTTTATATCTCTGTGACTGACCATGCTCTAGGAGCCATGATCGCACATCGGGACACTTGCGGTAAAGAACAAGCTGTCTATTACATCAGTCGCACCCTCCACGATTATGAAACACGTTATTCCGAAGCTGAAAAGCTGTGTTGTGCTATCTTCTTCGCAACTTCTAAGCTTCGTCATTACCTCCTTAATCATAAAACTTACATTGTCACAAGTGTCAATCCACTCAAGAAAATTCATGCGAAGCCTTATCACAATGATTGTATCACTCGTTGGCTCATGCTTATGACAGAATTTGACCTCGAGTTTATCTCGAAAAAGTCTATCAAGGGTCGGGTTATTGCGGATCAATTATTTCCTGATGCTCCTCTTTCGGACACTCAAGACCCCCTTGCTCAATTCCCCGATGAATATATCCAACAAATTGATTTTGGTCTATCTCCATTTAAAGTAAAGCTCTTCTTTGATGGATCCAAATGTCAGCAAGGGGGAGGTGCAGGTTTCGTGATGATTCCTCCTTGGGGTACGCCTATCCCTGTCGCACACAAATTAAACTTTGAGTGCACCAATAATATGGCTGAATATGAAGCTCTTGTCTTGGGTCTTCAAAATGCCATTAATCTCGCTCATCATATTGACATCTTTGGTGATTCGAACTCGTCGTTAATCAAGTCACGGAATCTATCAATGTAAGAATGATGTCCTTCAAAATATCGTGATATCGTTCTTGTTCAACTCCAATCTTTCGATAAATTCACTATCCAAGCCATTCCTCGCACTGCGAATCGATTCGCGGATACAATGGCTTCGTTAGCTTCACTTATCCCGCCTTTTACCGACGACTCGCGACTTTATGTGGCTGTGCAACGATTAGATCAACCATCTCATCTTCGGCAACTAACTTTAATCCATGCTGTCACAACCGATACTCAGGATGAGTGGTATCAACAGATCATTGATTATCTATCTCATTCGGTCCTGCCTCCAGATCTGACTACCAATGGTAGAAGATATTTTATCCAACGCGCTAATCGCTATACTATTCTAGGTGGGATCCTCTACAAACGCAGCTTTGATGGTATTTTGCTTCGATGCCTCAAAACCCGTGAATCATCTAAAGCTATCTAGGAGGTCCATGACGGTATCTGTGGTGGACATTTTAGTGGCTTGGTGTAGCTAAATGCATCTTACATTTGGGATATTATTGGCCTTCTCTTAATCGAGATTGCTGTGAATACACTAAGAAATGTGTCAAGTGTCAACAACATTCCAATCTCACACATATCCCTAGTCAAGCTTTACAACCTACAACAAGATTTGTGGCCTTTTTCACAATGGGGTCTTGATCTCATTGGTCTCATCAATCCCCGTTCTTCACAACGTCATCATTCTATCATTACTGCCACAAAATACTTTACTAAGTGGGTGGAGGCTATCCCTCTTTCTTCAACAAAGGCTAAACCCATAGTTGATTTTGTCTATCAACACATCATTTGTCGCTTTGGCGTTCCACACAAACTCATCACAGATAACGGTAAGTCTTTCAAGAACGTTGATTTGCGGAACCTCTCGCGATGCTTTCAATATCAAGCTCACTTTTCCTCTCCATACTATTTGCAAGCTAATGGCCAGTGAAGCTTCAATAAAACTTTGCGTAATATCCTCGCAAAGGTAACTAGTCGAGCCGGTAGGGATTGGCATTTACATATCCCTTTTGCTCTCTCTGGGCTTATCGGACTAGTATTCATACTCCTACGAGTGCTACTCCCTTCTCTCTCGCTCATGGAGTCTCGAGGTCGTTCTTCCTTTGGAATTCCAAATCCCATCTCTTCGTGTTTCTCTCGGAGAATTCGTCTACGATGAGGACTATCATCAAAATCGTCTAGCACAACTTGAATTATTAGATGAGCGGTGTCTCAATGCTTTGTTGAACATCATCAAGTCTATCTTGAGCATGTCAAACGTGCTTATAACAAGCACTTGCAGCACCGTGACTTCAAAATTGGTGATCTTGTTCTTAAAGAAAACCAAAATGTCACTACACTCGAAAGGAGTCAACGTGGTAAGTTTGCTCCCAACTGGATGGGCCCGTACATTATCACTCATAAATATGGGTCTGGGGCTTATCGTTTATCTTCCATGGATGGTATACCTGAAGTGGAACCTCTTAATGCTTTGCATCTATGGCCCTTCTACTGTTAAAATCTATCTTACACAAATTTAGTCGCAAGACAGATCTTTCATCCATCTAACAACTAGTCATATACTTTCATGGTGATTCGGAACTATGTGGTTCTCCACCTATTGCCTCTTTTTCCTTAAATATGAGTATCGCGGCTCTACTCATTGCATTTTTCTTTTGGATATGTTCCTCCTCATGGTAGGAATACCTTAATCACCGCTTCATCTGTCCCAAGTGCTTATCTTAATCGGATCTACTCATGGTAGGAATACCTTAATCACCGTTTCATATGTTCCTCCTCATGGTAGGAATACCTTAATCACCGTTTCATATGTTCCTCCTCATGGTAGGAATACCTTTCTATTTCAGTAGTTTCTCCTAGCCAAAAGGAATATCTCACGGTTAGCATTGGATTGAGAAGTCAAAACACACGCAATAACCATCAATTGACAAACATAAACAGTATTCCTCCTTGGCCCTTACCCCTATCTGTTTCGCTCAATAACGTAAAGAAAATAGTGAAACATTTTGGCATGTCTTGTGGAACCCATCAAGGGTTCTATTGCATTTTATTCATTCCTAGGAAAAAATTTGTGTTTATTTCCTTTAAGAGGATTACACATTAATCTTATTCTCTAGTAATCCTCTCTTCTTTATAATTTCTCTAAAAGAAACATTCCTCTTGGTGCATGCAAAAGAATCATTCTTCTTTCTTGCTTTCCGCATTTAATGAAAAAGCATACCCTCTCCTATTCATCATTTTCTTCATTGAACATAGTTTTTTGATTTGGGCTTTAAATTGGTTACATTAAATTCTGATTTGCTGCATTTAGCTCACATTAAAATGAGGGAAACCTATATGTTGGAAGTCATGCATAGCTGATGGTTGACACAAAGAATCGTAGAAAGCACATTCTCTCTCTCTCTCTCTCTGTCTTACTAAACTGCACAAAATTGAAATATACACATTTTTCTTAAACAACATCTTACCTAGGAACACCTATCAGTGATCACACGATGAGAAGATTGGCAGGTACTCCCCATCTCGTTACTTATGTCGAGTGATTATCTTATAAGACGGCCCGCCCCTACCATAACATAACCTGAAACCTCTCCTTTTAGATATCCCTTTTTGTAGGAAGCCTTCCTCACCAAAAACTCTACTGTAAATTCATGAGTCAGTCTTCTAAATAGCATAAGCTCAACACATTAAAAATCACTTGTTAGGTATGTGTTTTTAGTGTTTGATTGACATGCATTTTGAGGTGTGAGGATACGTTTCTCCATTTTTCCATTCTTTTTCCTTGTACACTTCACAATCATAGTTGGAGTATTCTGACTTCTTCTGAGTGCGTCGAGACCTCATTATATCATCTCCAGCCTTTTAGGTTGATCATTCATCTTATCTCGGTTCACGTAAATCTATTTTTTTGCACTTTTCAAATTTTCACAAGAACTAACATCGTTTACACCTTACCATCATCAGTTCTACCTAACCGCCATCAGCCTCCCTTACCTTCTAGTTAACTTGCCCAAAGGACACCTATTATCATCTTCTTCACTATTTTAAATTTTTTTATGAGTCTCTGTACTCTCTATATTCTCATAAATAGTCATCATACAACTTACTATCTGACATTCATCATTTTTTGTCCCCTTTGGTTAAACTGTTCTTTTTCTCACAATAACCATGTCAATTACCCTCGAATCAAGTTTTCGGTCATCCTTGACCGGTGTTGGTTATCCTATGATGATTCTTGATGGATAAATTACCCAAATCCACCTATAAACACTTGTTTTCTTTATTCATACTACTCTCTATGTCATCTACATGATACAACATCACCTGATATACATTCATTCACATGGTGTTGACTTGCAATAAATCTAACACTCTTATATTCCATGCAAGTCATCAACCACTCCCACCTAGTACTTCACCACCCTCTATCCTATCACCCATGGATCCATCCCTACCTACTAGCATCGCCATGGGGATGAGGAATTTACACGACTCCTTGATAAGAATCGTGTGGCCTTACGATTCTACCTTTCACACTCTTCCACCGGACTCCTCAGTCAATTGATATATGGCATGTCTGTATCCATCTCACCTGCCCTTATTCCCACTTCTACATCAACTCCTAATAATGTGGCATTACCTTCACCTGGTTTACCCTCAATGGTTTCACAGCTAGGCCCCATATCCACCATGACCACTGCGTCTGCGGTATCAGTCGCACCCGTAGTATTTGTTGTCCCCTCATCAACCACCTAGACCATAACCTCATCCACGCCCATTGTCTCATAGATACCAATTACAACATAACCACTGTGGTGTCGGTGACCCCTAATCCATTCCATAATCTTATCCTCTCCATCCCATAATCTTTGCCCCCAATTGCCACTAGAGTCACCGCAACAACCCCACTTTCATACACATACTATCAACATCCCCTATCTCATCCATCACCCATTCTCGATAATGCCCTCTATGTCAGTCCCCTATTCTCAACCTTCTTATTCAGCCGCCGCCATATACTAGAATGCTTTGCCTACATTACATGTTCAAGACCCGCCCCCTTATGCCATAGGAGGTGCCCTTCTGTCACAACCTACCAATGACCTCATCAAATTAATGATGGAAAGGATGCAGACACTAGAAGCATCGATTTCCAGCTCACACAATTCTCTCACCTACAATGAAATCTGTAGTGATCCCATTCATCCATCCATCCCTATTCACCCATACCCTTTACATTGGGAAATGCCAAAATTCAACCATTTCAATAGTAAAGAAGACTCGTAGTAGTAGCATTTTTGGTCTTTCAAACATGGGTGATACTTGATCACCCATAATGATGCTTTACTCCTACGGACCTTTTCGATGTCTTTGACAAGACCTGTATTGGACTAGTATAGTGGGCTACAAAGACACTCCATCTACTCATTTAATCAAGTAGCCCAAGCTTTCTTAGATCACTTCTCAATCAACATTATTAAGAAAGTCACCATGACTGATCTTTATTCCACACGATAGTACGACGATGAGTCTAGTGCTGGCTTTTTCACTCGTTGGCATAGCCTTATTAATTAGCTCACATTTCAATTACCTCAAATTGAACTCATAGATTTGTTTACTCGGGCTTGTGCTAGACACATCTCACCAACCTTGTAGGTGTAGAAATTTTGCACTTTTGACGAGGCATTCACCATGGCACAAAAATTGGAAATTTGTGCCATCAAAGAGAAGAAAATTCAGTTGTGTAACAAGAACATCATGTTCAAATCAAATGATGCTTCTTCATCTTCAAAACCCTAAAACAACTATTAAAAGCCTAAAGGATCTACCAACTTCATAGTTCTCAAAGATGGCCCCCTCATCAATTTAACCTAGCCAAACCTCCTTCTAATCTCTCTCCCATTCAAGCTTTCCGAGTTCGGATGAGAACAACGAAAGTACTCTTTAATAGAAGAACCTTGTGATTTTGTTTTGGAAAATCTTATTAAGGCTGGTACCATTACCCTTCCACCTATAAAACCACATATTGTTTTGACCTTGTAAACCCCATGCCCGCGTGGTATAACGAACATGAATTTTGTAACTATCATCTTGTTAAAGATCATAGTGATAATAACTCCATCACCTTCAAGAATATCATCCAAGAAATGTTAGACAATGAAGATCTAGTCTTGGATAGCCCGAATGTACCCGCTAAGAAAAACCTACATATCTTTAAGAAGCCATTCCCTAATCATGCCCCATCTTCCCAAACCAAGTCGGTGACACTTCAAATAATGATAACAATGTCCACGAGGTCCATGCTATTTTCAATGACATACCAGTTACTTCCTAATTACCTTAGGTTCCTTCCATAGATGAAATATTAGCTCGAGCTCCCCTTCCTACACAAGAACCTATTTCATCTACTTCTCCACCCATAGAGAAACCCCTTCATTTTCTCCTTCATCCATGGAAGAACCTATAATTAGCACACCGCCTTTGACCCCTCAAGTTTTGAGGAGTCATCGGTGGCACCTCTCCTACTCATAGGAGATACATGTCCAACCTACACCATCATAAGGAGAGTCCACCTCATTTGGCCCATCCTCTCCTCTACCCATGGAGGATCCTATAGAAATACCATTTCCTTTAGATGACCATTCACCATCGGACCCCCAAGATCCCGTTGATCTTCTTTCGGCTCTCTTACCCACAGAGTCTGAGGCTAGCCATTTCCTTGTATCTCAAACACATTTTATAGGGATTTCTACTCAATCCACATTGGTCCCACTTATGACAAGTACCATTTTCATGCTTTGTCGATCGTCTAGACTATGTTGATAGATCCTTACTTTGGGGATGCCTCCTACTTCCTATGTCAACCCAAATGCAGCTATCACTCACCGAAACCTCCACTATCTATCCAAAAGTGTTTCAAGTGACCAAACCAAACACAACCACAACTATTGCAACACCCTCCATGTCACCACCTATGGCCCAAATCACACCTCTTCCCATAACCCAACATACATCTACACCCAAACACCTACCCACACCTATATCATCTCCCTTACTTAAACCCATCACTATCTTAGGGTAATCCGACATCAAACCTTACTCACCCACCCATCAAATTAGATTTACCCACATCTTCTCAAACCAACACTAAACTTAACTGGATCCTAAAAGAAGACCCAACCCCCTAGGCCTCATACACCCACCTCGCCTACCACACCATTGTCACCTTCACCCCTTCCATCCATCCTAGGACCTCACCCCTCGACCCTGGCCAAAAAACCTCCTTCCACCGGTAAACCAAGAGTGCAGCAGCCCACCTCCTCATCACGAACCTCTAATGTACCCAAGTGACCCACATAACCTCTGTCATCACCCATAACCTTCTTACCACCCATACCACCACTACCGTCCATAACTTCTTCACTACCCATGACACTTTCTTCCCTTCCACTCACACCTTCTACCCAACCTCTACTAACCACCTTTACAACAACTTAGTTACCCCCATGGGTAACCCATCCTCTTCCACCATCTGATTTTCCTTCTACATCACGTGCACCCATATCACCTCTTCCCAAAAAGTGAAATCTAAAGCCAAGAATCCGCTACCCTCCAATAAGGCAATTAAACCAACCAAACCTTCTGTTGCTTTAGATCTTCTACCACACCCATACCTAAACATATTCTCGCAAGACCTAAGAGCACTCCACAAACCAAACTATTGGACCAAACCATTCCCCCTCATGTAAAGCCTCTTCCTCCACAATCAGTCGTACCTACACCTAAACCCACATTCACCTTCCATTGTGATCCACTAGCGAGGTTCCTATGCTAAAATCTTAACCAATCTCCTCAAAAATTATGTCACTAGATTACCTCCTCTTAGACCTTACAACTAACTCAAACCCAAACCAAAAGGGTTTGATGAAACTAAACTTTGCTCTTACCATCGTGTGACAAGACACAATGTAGAAAACTATAAGGCTTTAAAACCATTCTTGGCCAATTGTGTCCTCTCGAAGAAAATTTTTACAACGACGATCTTCTTGATGAGGACCCCATTTCAACTTCACCAATTTCCATAGATCTTATTCCATTACCTACTCAATGACCAAAATATCCACCCCACAACTCTTTGATCCACCCCCGAGATTCGAGATCAACATGGTCTGTATAAGAGAGTTGGCGAAACCACCACCCAAATGCAAATATGCCCTACTCATTTCATAAGGATTGTATCCCCCACTAGGGTTTTACTCCTCATGTCGCTATACCTTCCATGACACACCCTCTTCATCCACCTCTCCTCATATTAACATGGTTCATGTTACCACCCGTTCTCGAAAAAAAAGGGAAAAGAAAAGGAAATGCCCATTAACCAAACTTGTACCCAACATACCATCCAGACCCATACCCAAAGTCATCATTCAAGGTCCTACATATCCTATTTCTGATGGGGTCACACATCGCACAATGTTAAAACAACTACATCATTCCCCTCTCAAAATTTACTTATATGACCTCATCCAAACCTCCGATTCGGATCGTCAAGCCCTCATGGAGGTCCTTCAATCTATTGATATTTTACCAAATGACCCCACACCCATAGCCTCCATCATTACCCCTCACCATGTTGACTCTTACACTAGATCATTTCCTTCCTCTACACCTCCACCTACTCGCCAAGTAGCCACCCTCAGCTTTTCAGATGAAGAGATCACTCCCTTCTAGTCTGATGACCCCGACCCCACTCTTTTCATATTCATCTTTATCGATAATATACACATACGATGTGTTATGATTGATGGTGGCATAGTATTAACATCATCTCCTCCCATGCATACGATCAAATGTGAATACCTGCCAATTACATGCATGATAACCCGGTTATGTTGCACTCCTTCAATGATGCCATGACCTCTACCATGTGTATATTCATTCTCCATGTCCGCGTGGGTCTCTGCACTGTCCTAGAACTTTTCTATTTCCTATAAGGGGAGTTCCAATATAACTTGTTGCTTGGATGACCTTGGATCTGTGTCATGGGTTGTGTCTATTTGACTTTACACTGCTGCCTCAAATTTGAAAATGAGGGACATAATTACACCATCCATGTCATCCCTTCACCTTTCAAGACCTATAACATGATATACCAGCCCAATGATGTGCTTGTACCAGTCAAGGAATCTACCACTATCCCATCTTCAACTTCACCTACTAGCCCACCCACCAAGACTGCCACCACCTCTCCCGCACCTGATCTTGTCTATCCCTACTCACCGTTGTGGCCTCTACCACTGACTCCCTTGTTTCCACATCATCAGGTTTTCATCTATCCTTACTACTCACATACCAACTACATATCCCTTATAAGGTGTTTTTCAACACCTCACTCTGGGAATACCACCTATACAATATCGACACCTTCCTCACCCCGCAAGAGTATGGGAACCTGCGTCAACACCCTAGTTATGCCATCTGCATCGATGATGTTTTTCCTTATGGCCCTCCTCACCTTTGCACTAATCTAACATATGGGGGACTTGATGTTCCCACCTATAAACCTGAACCTCCATCCCAAACCCAACCATTTTCATCTAACCTACACTCCCTCACTAACCACCACTTTGCTCACACTTTCCTCCACCGTGCACGTGGAAAGGATTTAGCTTTGGATTTTATGAATAGGGCTGCCATATAATCATATTTTGTACCTCTCGTAAATGCAATGACCATAGTGGCATCGGTTTTGATGCCCCACCTTCCAATAAGGTTCGTGTCAACCTCATCCAAGATGAAAACCTTCCCCACCTCATTCACCTACATTACCATCTTCACCCATGGAGTCCATAGATCCTAAATCTATTCCTCCTAACTTTTTTTTTCATAAACACCATTTCCCTAGGACCTCTAACCTATCAACGCGATGGCGAGGCTCCCTCTTCTCTCCCATTCCTATATCCTGACATGATCGATGATGATACACCTTCTATTAATTTCATTTAATGTCAAGATGATGAATCCATCCTCACTTACCTTGGTGTGGAAGATTCTTATATTCATTAGATCATTACCTTCTAAGACACAAACCATGTTGAATGAATCGACCATCGAAATCAACATTAACACTTAGGACGACCCACATATTCTAAATATAGGCCAATCCTTAGACACTACTAAATAGGAAGCCTTCACCTCTTTCCTTTGGGACCATAGCAACGCATTTTCCTGGTCCTATGCCGATATTCCTAATATTCACCCAAAAATTATGGTCCACATTATCATCACCATTCCTGATGCCAAACCCATCGAAAAAAAGCTACGAAAAATGCATCCTCGCATTTCTCTTCTGGTTAAAGAAGAGCTTTAATGCCTTCTCTCCATTTCCTTCATCCTACCCATTGACTATCCCTAATGGATTTCTAACATCATTCATGTCACAAAGGCGATAGGGGACTCTACATTTGCATGAAATTTTGTGACCTCAACCTATCTTGTCCCAAAGATTATTTCCCCTACCGTGGCATCGACCAACTAGTTGATCTCACCACTTGCCATGAAATGCTATCACTCATGGATGATTTCTTGAGATACAATCAAATATTACTAGCTCTAGAGGATCAACACAAACTACCTTCATCACCCCTTGGGAGACTTTTTTATATCGATTCATGCTTTTGGCCTCAAAAATGCTTGGTGCTACATATCGGTGAGCCATGACTTACATATTCCATGACATCATGCATCACATATTGAAGATTACTTAGATATCTTCTGCCAAATCTAAACAAAAACTAAACACTTACCCTTCCTTAAAGTCATCTTTGACCGTCTCATTAAGTATTGTATGTGTCTTCAACCAAAGAAGTACATCTTTGTGGTACTCTCTGAAAAAATCCTAGGTTTCATCATTTCTTTGTGTGGCATAGAAGTCATCCTCCTAAATTCAAGGCTATTATGGAGATGCCTCCACCCACTAATCTCCGTCAACTTCGAATCCTACAAGGAAAGTTGCAATCTATTTGTCATTTTATCTCGTAGCTTTCTAACCATTTTCAACCATTTCATCATCTTCTCAAGAAATATGTTTCATTCAAATGGGATGATGGATGCCATAAAGCCTTTGAGGCCTTAAAACAATAACTTCTTCAACCACCAAAACTCATTCCTCCTAAATATGACTATCCCTTTTACCTATATATCTCTGCCACTAACCATTCTTTAGTAGGTGTGCTTTCTCATCAAGATGACCAACACCGTAGAGCAAGCGGTTTATTACATAAGTCATACCCTTCTAGACTATGAAACTAGATATACCCACACCAAAAACTCTACTTAGCCTTAGTTTTCATTTCCACCAAACTTTACCATTACCTACTCAACCATAAAACCTTCATCATTACTAATACTGACCCCTTACACTATATATATATGCCAAACCCTATTAACATCAACATGCTGCATGTTGGCTTATGCTTCTTACCGACCTCGACCTCAAATTCATTCATCAAAATTCCATCAAGGTCTAGGATATCACTAACCAATTAGCTGATGCACACTATTTCTGGGAATTAACCATCTAACTTTGATTTCCCAGATGAGTCTATAGCTACCCTCTCCCTAGATGAACCTGTTTACCAAATGACACTCTTCTTCGATGGCTCCAAGTGTCAGCGTGGGGGATGGGCTAGTGTTATCCTCATTCCTCTTGATGGTGAACCCATGCCTTTGTCTTTCAAACTTGATTTTGATTGTACAAAAATATTTCTAATACAAAGCACTCGTATTGGGCCTCCAAGCTGCTTATGCCTTATGGATGTTAAGTCCATCAATATCTTCGGTGATTCTCAACTAGTCATAAACCAAGTCAATGGTATATACAATGTTGTAATGAGATAATTCAAAATTATAAGCATCACGTAGATATACTTTTGACCACCTTTGACCGTTACACACTTCAAACCACCCCACATTCTACTAATAAATTTGTGGATACCATGGCCTGCTTGGCTTCTCAGATACCTGATTTTCCCGCTGAATCTAAAATCTTTTCACAATATAAAGGATACAATCACCCTCTTATTTACCTCATGAAGTCTACTCCATGTCAGAACCATTTCCTCCGACCCATGTGACCTTTGGTATAAGCAATGTGTATACTATCTTTCCCTTTCCATTCTACCCACCGATCTCACTCGTAATGAAAACGTGCCTTTCTTAAAAGTGTCTCCCATTATCTCATCATGGGTGGTCTTCTTACAAGTGTGGTTTTAACTACATTCTCTTTGATGCCTTACAAGTTATAAAATTCCCTACACCATTAAGGAAGTCCACGATGGAATTTATGGAGATCACTTTAGTGGTTTAGCTTGTCACAAAATGCATTCTTTTCTAGGTTATTATTATCCAACCCTAAAATGTAACTATTGTGACTATGTCAAATGTTGTGTGAAATTTCAGGCAACATGCTAACCTCCATCACACACCTAGTCATTCCTTATAGGTCACATAAGACCTTTGGCCTTTCTCTCAATGGGGTTTAGATCTTATCGCTGAGATCAACCCCATTCTTCATAATACCACTAATGGATCATAACCACTACTGAATATTACTCTAAATGGGTAGAGGCCATTCCCTCATTTCTATAAAAGCTAATAAAATATGTGAATTCATCAACCATCACATCATTTGTCACTTTGGTGTTCCTCACCGCCTCATCACTAATAATGGAAAGCAATTCAAAAATAAAACCCTATGGAAACTATGTGATTATTTTAGCATCCAACTTAGTTTTTCATCACCTTATTACCCACAAACCAATGGTCAAGCCGAATCAACCAATAAAACCTTGAACAAAATTCTTATGAAAGTAGTCAACGATATTGGAAAGGATTGGCATATGCACATTCCTTTCACATTGTGGGCTTATCACACTAGTATTCGCACTTTGACTATTGCCACACCTTTTCTCTAGTCTACGGTACCAAGGTTGTCTTACCTCTCAAAGTCTAGATTCCATCTCTCTACATCTCACTACAAGACATGCTCAATGATGATGAATTTTTCCAAGATCATTTGGTGCAACTTGAGTTATTATATGAATGTCATCTCAATGCTCTTGACCATCTCCAAATCTACTAAAAATGTATCAAAACGTGCCTATGAAAAACATGTTCACGAATGAGCCTTAAGGTCGGTGACCTCATCCTAAAAAAATCAACATGTAACCAAAGGAGAAAAAGTAAATGGGGTAAATTTTCTCTAATTGGATCAGACCCTATATTATTTACCCATGCTTATGGATCAGGTGCTTATCTTTTGTCTTCACTCAAGGAAAACCCAAACCCGATCCCCTTAATGCCTTACATCTTTGACCATTTTATTACTACATCTAGTTCTATACCACTTTCTGTCAGTTGATCACTCATCCCTTGAGCCTTGTTCACCTTCCATATTTCCCATTTTGAGGATCCATGACTCAAAAATAATCATGTGATTCCCATCACCTTTTAGCCTTATCTTCAATATGAGTACCACGACTCTACTCA
Organism: Taxus wallichiana var. yunnanensis; assembly: GCA_018340775.1. Lineage (NCBI taxonomy): Eukaryota > Viridiplantae > Streptophyta > Pinopsida > Cupressales > Taxaceae > Taxus > Taxus wallichiana. The sequence continues at coordinate 109,522,004 of CM031235.1, read as the reverse complement.
TAGCATGATTCTCATGGATACTTTTCATCTTCTTCAAGATGGAATCCCATGGTCGTTCATCACTTAAAACCACCTCTTTCATAGTTAATCTCTATGTGCTATGGTCTTGTCTTCTAAACAAGAACCTAATCTTCCTCTATAGTCTTGTCCATGACTTAAACATCCAAAAAAAAGGGATACAACTCCTTGAGTCAAACTTCCAGAAAAAGATGACTCCCTTGAAAGGGACATCTCTTCACTCTAAATTCCACCACTATAAATAGATTGCTCCCTTGAAGGAAAACTATATCAAGTTATTTTACAACCTAATAAAAATATAAAGAAGCTTCCCACATCGATCAGCTTCACGAAGACCTCAAGGAGATAATATACCTATCCCATATAGACTTCCACATCGATTAGTCTATTAAACACAAACAAATGAAGAAAAAGATGAAATTTTCATCATGGACTTACCTATTTTTGATCTTGGGTTTCTTGTTCCGAAGAACACACTGTCGTACACTAAGTTACGCTAAAACTACCCATTCTCACCTCCTTGCCTTTTTTGGCCTAATTTCCCTTTACTCAAGGGACTTTCCACAAACACAAAATTTTGTGATTATGTGACTTTCTTCACCCTAAGAATGGTCCATTATGCAATGCCTTTAGGGTCTTAGGTTCATGAGCCCCTCTTAGGTATGGTTGACTCATCAGGGTTCTTATCAATTAAATGACTCTTTTACCCCCTCTTACCATTCATCTTCCTCATTACTTATTGATTATCTTATATAGGACTAGATGATTAACACCTATATTTACAAACAACTCAACCATGCCTACGACCTAAACTCAACCATGCCTACGACCTAAAATCAACCATTCCAATGACCTAAACTCAACCATGCCTATGACCTAAACTCAATCATGCCTATGACCTAATAAACTGCCTACAATCATTCCTATGACCTACATTCACCCATGCCAAACACCTACCATCCAGTTCCTCTACTTTATCATAATCTTCCCTAGCTTATGGGAGAACTACATCAACCCAAGGTCCCTTTTCGCCGGGACTATGTAGGCAACACTCCGAGGGCATGGGGCCCTTGGAGGTTAGCTCAACCATTCTTTACCCTAACTAAAACCCCTTTCAATTTCTTATTCACATTCTACCCTAGTTCATTTCTATTCTATATCAATAACTGGAAATTAAACCAAACAAGCAACAATTGCTAAAAATTTTTACCATCATAACACATACATTCATTTCATCACATCTACCATTTCTTTACCATAATCATACATTTTCCTAAAATCATCTTAACAAGATCCATACCATCATTAATTATACAAAATAATGAATTATAAATTCAATCAACCATAAATCATAACTCAATCATGCTAACCAACCTAATTCAATCATGCCTAAACCAACCTACTCAATCATGCCTAAATCAACTTGACTCCATCTTGCCTAAACCACATATTATTCCATCACATACACACATAATAATAGAAATTAAAATCAATAACCCCACCCATGCTATAATTGCTCATTATGCTATAAATAAGAAAGTCTCCTAATCCATACATACCATGTGTGCATGGATATAAATAAATACAACCCCATCTCAAAAACTATCATCTATAAACCTAACCACCTTATATATAAATGTGGTAGATGATATAAAATACAAAACTCTTGTATACATTCCTCACATCTCTTTGGCATGTAGTTGGTATATATCAAAATACAAAACTCTACATAAAACCTCACCATCTTTGGCATCACCAAGTTGGTATATCCTCCAAAATACAAAACTCTCATATACATCCTCACTCCTCTTTGCACGTATGTTAGGCATCCCATAAAATCTCGCAACCCAAAACTGAGGTCCCGTGGCTATCATACATCACCACACATGGATATCCTCCATGTCTATCTCACCCTATCTCTTCCTCCTCTCCCTATCATTTACACCTAAATAGATCAAATACACCTAGTCCTCTCACTATCGAGGCATGATCCTGTTTTTTAATTTGCATAGGATGTGACATCTCATCCACTGAAGCCCATCAAATGATCCTAATAATACCATGCCTCTCCTAAGGTATCTTTCAACCTAGCCATTGGGACGGTTCTATGTCGGCGCCATCGGTCTTAGCCAACTATGACATGGTGCTCATCGATGACCACACTCCCTCACACCTCCATGAGCCGAGGGGCCTGTCTATCTCGCATACCTTTAAAATGGGATGTTTTCCTTGGGCATTGTGGGTCACTTTATTAAAGCTTGATTTTGCCCAACATTCCCCAACCACTCACATTCTTCCCACCCCTCAACCACTATCTATTTGAACTACTTTACCTCGATCCTTTTCGTTACCTTTCCTTCACCACTATCCCTTTAACCCTAACCAACACTCGTCCTTTATAACTGGTCATCACCCCATACCCTCGAGGTATCTCTACACTATAATGTGGCCAAGACCTGCCACGAGGTCGACCTCTGGTGTGGCCCAAACCCAAAACTCCTATTCTTCTATCCCCAAGATGACCAAATCCTCCTATAAATCACCTATCATCATTCACCAATCCTCACCTCTATCCCCTCCACCCTTATTTTCCCTATATATTCCCTCTCCCACCCCTCCTTACGTCATTTTAACCATCTTTTTAATATTTTTAACCTGGAGGTACATCCTCCCAATCCATTTTCCTTTCTTCCTCTACCCAATATGTCAAAAATATTAGTATCATCTCGTGCTCAACGTCGCACTCCATGGTGGCACATGATCCCTCTCCTACCTCGGCCATCACCAAAACCTCCTCCCACCTCCATCCATGCCACAATCTAATAGATATTTTGGACCCACCTATCACCTTGCTAATCACCCATCTATGAGGACCCAATGTAGCTCTCCATCTAACTTGGTCACTTCTCCACCTTTTCATCTCCCGTCCTCATAATTGTTTTCTCCTAAAAATTATAACTGATTCGTAAAAGTAGAAATTTTTCCAACAAGTCAAAACATACAAATGATTCCATTGTTATACCTGGATTTTTATTTTGTACCCAAAAACTATCGTCTATTTCCAAGACGATCATCGATGCCCTACCTAGCATGACTTGTGTTGGCACCTTTTAACCCCATGGAAACCCATTGCACTATCTACTTACCCGCAACCTTTTTCACCTTTCTAACAACCATTTACCCTTCCCTCATCTTCTTGACCTCATCATTTATCACCCTACCTACCTCACCATCAGGGGCATCTTTCCTACCCCTAACCTAAATGGCATTTAGCCACCCTTTTTTACACCGTACCTCACCTCCCATACCATGACCTATATTCCTGACCTAGAACATTGTTCATGACCTTTGAACCCATCTACTCTCTATACCTTGTGGAGTGGTTTCCCATATTATGTTTCCTCTTGATCTTACCTTTCCTATTGCCATGTTGTTTATCTTGAACCTAACCTTTGGTGTACCGGAACATACCTAAACATTCCTACACCTAGCCTTTGTTGTTTTTTTGCACCATATCCTATACCTTGGATACCGAAACTCACTTTAACCCTATTTGGATAGACCTATCAACCTTGGATGATGTAGATTTTGCAAGATTTTCACTTTGGTACCATGTCATAGTTTATACGTATGTGTACCTTTGAATGTCACTACCTTTTACCCTCGGACCATTTCCTACATTCCTTATTAGACCTTTACCCATTACCCATTTTTACCTCCACCTACCCTACACACACCTACCTACCTAACCGTTGATTAAGTGGATATTCCCATGTCCTCACCCATTGCATCTTACGATGATGGTACCTATTTTGCTCAGCCTAATAGCCTTACCTTGCCTATGCTATGACCCTTATCCAAATAAACCTTGACTTTTGAACTTTTGGATGTACTAGAACCACACCTACGTGTTCCTACATCTTACCTTTTAGTTCATGGACCGTATCCTATACCTTAGATACTAGACCTCAACAACCCTTATTTGGATGACCTTTACAACCCTAGCTAATGTACATTTATTATGTTGATCAACTCGGTATCTCATAGAATTTCACAACATGTGAGTACGAAAAATGCAGAGGTTTTACTCAAAACCTAATCTAACTTGCCAAGGAGACAGAGAGAGAGGGATGCATAAAAATAAACCTAAGCTAATAGAGGTGATGCACCGAGGAATGAAGAACACCTGTCTTGCTGATAAACACAGACCATTCAAATGTGAGGGAAGATCATGCACAGATAACAAAACTTGCAGTGAAAGACCAGGAGGATGCAAATGAACACAGAGAGGGTTGAGAATCATCCACAGACATGTATTACTTGCTCCAAAGATTGATACAATGCACTACAGAATGCCAAGAGGTAGAGTCATATTACAGTTTCAAATGGGAGGTTCGAACTCCACAAATTTGCCTGATAGGAGAAGAAGGGAGGAGCAAAACAAAAAATGTTCGACCCTTTTTTAAGAGGCCCTCTTTACAATATATAAAAGAATGAGAGAGGAAAAGAGAGGAAATCCAAATCTGCCCCAACCACTTCTAGGTCACATTTAAAATCATCTCATTATGGTATAAGTGGGATCCTGCAAAAAAATGGCGGCTGTCTAATGTAGAAGCGCGAACCGTCATGCACATTAAAGTTGGTTGTTGAGAGCGTCACTTCCATGCCTTACCACGTGTTAGGGACGTTTTCTCAATTTTATCTCTCTAGACTACATCAAAATGTAAGATTGATCCCAGAATCATGTAGAGAATTTCAACAACTTCCGTTGATATAAAGAACGTGCAAATCCGAGCTCTGGATCGAAAGATACGACGATCTGAAGATTTAGGGCACGAAACAGGCCAAAACGGATTTTGAAATATTTTTCCACGCTCTGCCACCTGGATGACACGTGGCAGGCTCTGATTCACTGAGAAATTCTCTCTCCTTCCCTGCTCCACATTCCTTGCTCCATAGGACACGTGTTCTCTTCTGATTGGCTCGGGCTGACCCTTCAAAACTCGCCCTTTGACTTTTGGACCTTTTCCCTTATGACACGTGTCGTGATTGGATTGGTCCGCGGATCTACTGCTTTTCGCACCCTTCACGCTTTTTGTCCCGGATGTCCTGAAGTCTGTTTGGGATGTAAATCCTCCAATCCACCCAAAATGGGCTTCCTTGTCCCTTATCTCTACCGATGACACGTGGCGTAATCTGATTGGCTCTCAGCTTTTCGGCTATCCGCGTCTTCCGCGTCCCTTTGTCCCACTTGTCCCAGAATCAAGTTTCTTTTTTGGCCGAACTGGCCGGTTCACATCCTTCGCGTCCATTTGTTCCAACTGTCCCAGACTGTCTGGGACAAATTCTTCCGAACCGCCCGAAATGGGCTTCCTTTTCCCTCGGCCACTTCACCTTTTCACGTCCTTCTCGTCCTCGTAGCCCAGATGTCCCAACTGCTTAGTGCGAAAGTTCTCCTTTTCGGCCGAACCGCCGGTTCACGCCCTTCGCGTCTTCTTGTCCCACTTGTCCCAGAGCAGTTAGTCGATTTTCTTCTCCTTCGGTGAACCGCTTTCCGCGGCCCCACGCATCCCGACGGCCCGATGTTCCTTCGCCTCGCGGATCGCCTGGCGGCCTTCCGCCGATTCGCGCCCGACGTCCCAAATGTCCCGACTGTTGCGAGGACTAGGACTTAGCCGATTTTCACAATTTTTTCTGGCCCAAGCTTATTTTCTGTAACTTTTTCGCATTTTCTCAGAGCTTGTTCTTTTCAACCTGGACAGGAGAGTTAGAAAATTTTCTGAGGGGACCCTAGAAACATGATTTTTTCCCTGAATCAATCCATTTGCCTGGGAGTTGAGAACTCTGATGTATGTTATCAAATCAACCCTGGGGGTGAATTTGATAACAATTTGGTGACTCAATGGGGATACCTACCTACTAGGTAGAAGATACCAGCTTCAAGTAGTCCATTGGGCATGGAGTCATCAAATACTGCTCGTAACCCTAACCGACTCGTAATGTGCAAGGAGGAAGATGGAATGTCACCTCGATGAAAGCAAGGACTGCTAAACATCTCCATGGACAAAGCAAGTGTGCCAAAGCACTTAGGGAAAACAAAACTAACCTACAACAAAACAATGTGCACAAGCACTTGGAGGAAAGAAAATCTAATCTAATATTTACAGAGGTAGTGAACTTCCCTCTAGAAGCAACACTTGAGATAGATTCCATTGACTGGAATCTGCAGTTCTTCACCCTTCAGTGAGGCTAATTGGAAAGCATTGTTGTTCTTGCACTTTGTGACCATGTATGGGCCACTCCAAATGGCATCAAATTTTGAATGCCTTCCCGGTTTTGCTCTGTCCACATCCCATTTCAACACTAGATCTCCAACTTGAAAAGATCTATCTTTGGCCTTTCTATCAAAGGTCTTCTTGATCAAAGCTTGATCCTTTTCCATTACTTGGGATGCCTGATTTCTGATCTCTTGCAACTCCATTAACTCTGCATACCTCACCTCCATGGGCTCAAATTCAAGCAACTCCAGCCGCTTCATGAGTTCCAACGTTGGCAACTCAAGTGACATGGGCAAGATTGCCTCTCTTCCATAGATAAGCCTGAATGGAGAGTTACCTATGGATCTTTTGGGAGTTATCCTATCAGCCCATAAGGCTGATTTCAGTTTGGTGTGCCAAGACCTCTGATTCTCATCAAGGGTCCTCCTAATGATCCTCAACAAGTTCTTGTTTGTAGACTCGGCCTGGCCATTACCCTGAGGGTAATAGTTTGATGAAGTGCTTAGGTAAATACCGTTCTTGACAGCCCACTCAGTCACCCTAGATCCAATGAATGCCAATGCATTATCAGAGATTATTGTAGCAGGTACACCGAATCTGGTCATTATTCCCTCATAAAAGTCTAAGATGCTAGACTCATTTGCCTCTTTGAGTGCTACTGCTTCTGTCCATTTGGTGAAGTAGTCTGTGGCTGTCAAAATCCATTTGTGCCCTTGGCTTGAATTGGGATTAATGACTCCAATGAAGTCCAAACCCCATTGCATGAATGGCTGGTCAACTGAGATTGGATGCAATGGAAGGGCAGCAAACTTCTCTTTTCCTGTGAAGAATGCACAATTCTTACACCTCTTGATCCATGCATAACAATCACTGAATATTTTAGGCCAATAATAACCAGCCTTCATGATTTTTAGAGCTGTCACTCTTGGTGCAAAATGGCCACCAGCTGGTCCATCATGGAACTCTTCTAATACCCTTTGAATCTGACCTGTGCTAATGCATCTCAGCAGCACTCCATTTACATCTTTCTTGAACAAAACTCCATCAACAATGGCATACGGACAGCCTGCAATCTGAAATGTCTCCTTTGGGTCTTGTTCATCTCTGGAGGGCATAGGCCTGTGCCTAGGAAGTGCATAATACCTTGGGTCCAGCAAGGAGTGGGGGAAGCATTGTCTTCTTCATGATTTCCACTTGGCTCATGGCTGTCTCTGACTCACAAAATAGCCTCTTTCTTCGTTGCATACTTCCTTTTGCTTCCCAAAACCAACTGCTCACACAATCCTTTTCCTCTTACCAGCTTGGTGATCTTGATCTCAATGTCATATTCCATGACACGTGTGATCCAACCTTTTTCTCATTCAAATCCTTGTTGAGGAGGAAGTCCTTAACCCCAAAGATGTGAGACCAAAGCAACTCGGACCTTGTTGTTTGAGACTAAATGCTTGAATTTCTTCAAGCTTCGATTACTACAAGTACATGCTTTTCAATAAAAGAGTACCTCACCTCGCAAATCATCTAGGCTCGGCTGAAAAAGGAAATCGCTGCTCATCATTATCTTTGTTTTGTTGTACTGTAATGGCGAAATAGTGTCATCACCTCCAAATGCATAGAGGATGAAATCCTTGGAGAAGTCTGGGTTGATGAGAGTTGGTGCTTGAGAGATAGCTTCTTTGATTGCCTCAAAACTCTCTTTGCCTTCTGCTGTCCACTTAAAAGCCATGCTCTTCTTCAACATTTTGGTGATGGGCTTGACAAGGGCTGCAAAATCTGGGATAAACCTGTGGACAAAATTGATCCTTCCCAAGAAGCTTTGAAGAGCCTTCTTGTGACTTGGCAATGGTAGTGCTCTTATGGCTTCAACTCTCTCCGGATCAATTTCCAGTCCCTCTTTCGAGACAATATGGCCTAGAAGTTTCCCCTCGTGAGCCAGGAATATGCATTTTTTGGGATTCAATGATACCCCAAATCTTCTACACCTCTGAAATACCTGCCTCAGATGAAAAAGGTGATCCACTGCATTTTTGGAGAATACAGTGATGTCATCAAGATATATCAAAACTATTTTATTGATCAACCCCTTGAATGCCATATCCATTGCCCTTTGGAAAGTGGCCCCAACATTTGATAGCCCAAATGGCATCTTCTTGTAGGCATAGGTCCCCCATTTGGTGGTGAAAGCCGTCTTGAACTGGTCATCTTCTTTCACCATCACCTGATTATACCCTGAGTAGCCATCTAGGAGAGAGAATCTCTCTGAACCGGATACTACTTGCAATATTTGTTCCATTGAAGGAAGTGGGTAATGATCTTTGAGAGATGCCCTATTGAGGTCTCGAAGTCCACACACAACCTGATTTCTCCACTCTTCTTCCTGACCGAACCAAGTTAGCAACCCAACTTGAGTGCTTGATCGGAATATAATGCTTGCCTCTATTAGCTTATTTAGCTCTTTCTTCATTAGAGGCTCAATGTGAGGGTTAACAGGTCTCTGCTTCTACCTGATGGGCTTAGCATCTGATCCAATTCTATGGTATGTTGTGCCAAATTCGATTGAATCCTCTCAAGTCTTCATAGCTCCAAGCGAAGACATCTGGAAATTCTTGGCAAAGCTGTATGAAATCTGATTTCTCCTGCTCAGTGGCCACTTTACCAATTTGAAGTGTTTTGCCTTCCCCAACCGGAATTGGCTCTGAATCTTCTCTCTTGACCTGTATGTTAGCCTTTTCCTTACGGAACTGGTCGTTAGGGTTGAAGATAGACTCCAACGTTACTAAACCCTTGGGAAGCTTGTTTGTCCACAGCTGCACTACTTGATCCCCATACTGCTGCTCTAGTCTGTCCTGATTCCTAGCTGAGAATTCAGCCTCTTCTTGTAAAAAATTGACGATCTGTTGATCGTTCTCAAACACCTGCCAGCTTATATTATTATCTGGAACTGCTGGCCTCACAATCACATGGATATGTGGCTGTGTTTTTTCCTTTTGATGTTGTCAACCACATCAAACGTTGCTCCAACTGCTGCGAGCCTATCCGCGGCTTCATTTTTCTTCCTAGGTATGGACACGATGTTGAAAGCTTCGAAATCCTCAATGAGGTCCCATACCCTATTCTTGTAGTTCTTCAGCAGGTCATTCTTTGTAGCATGTTGTCCCCTGACTTGATTGACGATCAGCTCACTATCCCCGAACACCTGCAAGTTATTTATGCCCTTTTTCCCAGCCCAATGAAGTCCATGAATCAAGGCCTCATATTCAACTGTGTTGTTTGAACAAGAAAACTAGAAACGAAAAGCTGAATAATATTTGGTGCCTTGAGGTGAAACAAGCATAGCTCCTCCTCCTGCACCTTGCCTACTCCTTGATCCATCAAAAATAATTTCCATACCTCATTTTCATCCTTATGGTTTGGTTTGGTGATGCTAGGAATAGGCTGGTTTTCTTCATGTATGCAATAGACTCCTAGTTCGGATTCTTCTACTTCTTGGTAGGGATCAAAAGCATGTATCTTGTTTGCCCATTCATCAAGAGTCAAATCTGGAATGCTTCCAACTTTGGTGTCGGCTTTATCTGTGTTTGGATAATCTTCTTGATCAAATGCTGAACAATTGGCATTGATTTGGCTTGGAGTATGAGGCTCAATATGAAAGTTTGCAATTGGTTCGGATCTGATTGTGACCTTAGTGCCATATCTTGTTCTCGAACAACATGTGTGACCAATCGCAGATAAGTAGCCTCCAATTTTGGCTGTGAAATCCCTTGATAAACATAGGGCAAAGAGTGGTGGCAAATCTATCACTGACACATCTTGTAAAACGGTAACGTTGGGGCATGTATGCAAGGTAAGATTCAAACCTTTAATCACTCCAACTATTGCTATTGCTGTTCCATCTAGCTACACTACCCCTTTGGATGTTGTTTCATACTGGAGCCCTAGTTGATCAGCTATTTGTTTAGGCATTACTGAACTACTTGCCCCAGAGTCAATCATGCAATTATGTACCAACTTGTCTCCTATGATCAATGAAACATAAAATGGAGGGGGCTTCAACATTTTACCTTGCTGTCCTCCATGATTCCCCTCAGACTGGGTCAGCATTTGTGAACACCTTCTCTTGCATTTGGACTTGCTGATTTGAAGTTGGCCAATCCTTCATGGCAGCTTGCAGCAAATCTCTTTGTCCTGGGATAGATAGGGATTCCCACATTGATATATTGACGTTTGTTTTCTTCATCTGATCAATGATACTGAATGGTGATGAAGGATCTCTCTGCTGTCCCTTGGTTTGCACATTTACTCCTTGCATGTGGGCAGCAACAACTGCATTTGAGTTGGCCTAGGGGCTGTTCTTGGCTGCCCTTGTGTATTTGAAACTGGACTTTGCTTGCCAATCATTTGTGGAGCCATGGAAGGTTGTGGATTGGCTAGGGCTAATGGCTGTTCTTCACCCAAATTTCTCCTCTTTGACCTTGTGTTGGCTGCAACACCTTGAGAAACTGCTTGATTCATGCCACATAAATCTTCTCACTTGCCGCCACCAATGTGGTGTCATTTGGGGCTGATTGTGTTGAAATGTTTCTTATTGTTGACTATTTCTTTGAATACCCTCGCCTTCCACACTAGTAGTTGTCACCATTAGTGCTTGATTGAGGCACCATTGAAACACATGGATTGGTTATGAGGCTCGTTGCATGGAAAGCACCAATCATATTCCTGAGCAATGTTGTTCTGTGTTGGCACTAATGCCTTAGAGGCAGATATGGCATTTGGATTATAGGGTTGGAATGGTCTATTGGCAGGAGGCCTTACTTGGCTTTGATTTTGATTTGCAGCCTAATTTGGTGACCTATTTTGTTGGTATGGGGCCTAGCTTAGGTATTGTGCTTGAGGTCGATACGGTCTAACACTTTGAGCTTGTTGCCTTTTTTGATAGTAACTAGCTCATTTCCCAAATTTTTTGCAATCTGCTTCATGACCTCTCAAGCTCATTTGAAGCACTAGAGGATGAAGTAGAAGTTTCACTTGAACTTTGATTTCTAGGGGTGGGAACAGAGCCAAAGTGGGTGCTTGACTAGTGCTTGGATTTTCTAAGTTTGGATACAAGGGCATGGGAGGCCTAGGAGCCAGTTTACCAGCTTGAATAAGACAGTTTTTGGCTCTAATGGCAATGCTATAAGCAGCAGGTAAGGTTGTGCCTCCCATAGATTGAATTAACATAGAAATATCAGAATTCAAAGCTTTAAGGTAATATAGAAAAGCACCTTCTGCTGTTGGCCTGACTGCCACTGGAATCCTATCCCAAGACCTTTGAAATCTGAAGTTGAAGTCAGTCAGCTGCTCATTGGGGGCTCTCTTGATAGTTGTTAGCTGCTCCAAAAGAGACAAGTTGTCTCCCTTCTCTCCAAATTGCTCGTGAAGTGCAATACACAGCTGATTCCAGTTTGTGATAGAACCAGCTCCAAGGCTTCTAAACCATCAGAATGCTTTACCCTTGAATGAAGATGCCAAACTTGATGTGACCACTTGCATTTCATTGATTTCATGGATTGTGCAAAGGTTAGCAATATCTTTAACATGATCACCTGGAGTAGTCCGATTTTCTCCATTGAAGTAGGGAATGTTCTTCAAGGCCGCAATAGAACTGATGTTGTGCATTGAGAGCAAGTGGGCAAGCTTGCATGTGAAGTTGACATAGGGGTTGTTCTCGAGCCATTCTGATTGGTCTTAAAACCCTTGTTGACTCGAATGAAAGGCCTATCTGTGGGAGGAGTTGAGAGAGTTCTATTTGGTGGAGATGGAGACCTTTGAATCCTTCTTCCTCTTTGCCTTCTTCTTGGAGAAAATTGCATGTATTCAAACAACACTTCTTCTTCTCCAACTCTTGACCTTGTGGTGATTCTTCTCATGAGTTTTCAGGCCTGCACTTGGATTTAATCGATTCTTCCCCTGGGAGTCACCAGATATGCAAATAATAGCTCTTTTTAAGCAAGAAAATGCAAAGAGATGCACATCAACCCTCTGCTAAATAAAAATGAGACCTCTAGGTCCCACCGGCATGCCAAAACTGTTGTTGCAGCTCACAAAGACTCCCCGATGCGATCAGCTTCTAGGTTGATCACTCTAGCATCCAGTGTGATTGCACAACATGGAATCCTTTCTCCAAGTGTGGGACTTGTAAAGATGAGAAAGGATTCTCCAGAGAAGGCTGGTTCCTATTCCTCTGTTCAGATGCATATGAAAAATGCAGAGGTTTTACTCAAAACCTAATCTAACTTGCCAAGGAGACAGAGAGAGAGGGATGCATAAAAATAAACCTAAGCTAATAGAGGTGATGCACCAAGGAATGAAGAACACCTATCTTGCTGATAAACACAGACCATTCAAATGTGAGGGAAGATCATGCACAGATAACAAAACTTGCAGTGAAAGACCAGGAGGATGCAAATGAACACAGAGAGGGTTGAGAATCATCCACAGACATGTATTACTTGCTCCAAAGATTGATACAATGCACTACAGAATGCCAAGAGGTAGAGTCATATTACAGTTTCAAATGGGAGGTTCGAACTCCACAAATTTGCCTGATAGGAGAAGAAGGGAGGAGCAAAATAGAAAAATGTTCGACCCTTTTTTAAGAGGCCCCTCTTTACAATATATAGAAAGAATGAGAGAGGGAAAAGAGAGGAAATCTAGAATCTACCCCAACCACTTCTAGGTCACATTTAAAATCATCTCATTATGGCAGAAGTGGCGGATCCTAGAAAAACGGTAAGGGCTCGTCTAACAATGTGCGGCGAAAACTGTCTCACGCATTAAAGCTAGTTGTTGAGCGTCACTTCTGGCCTTACCACGTGTCAGGGACGTTTTCTCAATTTTCTCTCTCTAGACTACATCAAAATGCAAGATTGATCCTAGAATCATGTAGATAATTTCAACAGCTTTCCGTTGATATAAAGAACGTGCAAATCCGAGCTCTAGATCGAAAGATACGATGATCTGAAGATTTAGGGCACGAAACAGGCCAAAACGGATTTTGAAATCTTTTTCCCACGCTCTGCCACCTGGACGACACGTGGCAGGCTCTGATTCACTGAGCAATTCTCTTTCCTTCCCTGCTCCACATTCCTTGCTCCATATGACACATGTTCTCTTCTCGATTGGCTCAGCCGACCCTTTCAAAACTCGCCTTCGACTTTTGGACCTTTTCCTCGTGACACATGTCGTGATTGGATTGGTCCGCGGTTTGCCGGCTTTTCGCGCCTTCGCATTTTTTTGTCCTGGATGTCCTAGTGCTGTTTGGGATAGAATCCTCGATCTCGCCCGAAATGGGCTTCCTTGTCCCTTATCTACCGATGACATGTGGCGCAATCTGATTGGCTCTCGGCTTTTTCGGCTATCCGCGTCTTCCGCGTCCCTTTGTCCCACTTGTCCCAAAACCGAAGTTTCCTGCTTTACGAACCGCCGCCCTTCACGTCCTTCGCATCCATTTGTTCCAACTGCCTCAAACTTCTCGGGACAATTCTTCTGAACCGCCTGAAATGGGCTTCCTTTGCCCTCACTTCACCTTTTCATGTCCTTCGTGTCCTCGCGGCCCAGATGTCCCAACTGCTTAGTGCGAAAGTTCTCCTTTTTCTACCGAACCGCCGATTTGCGCCTTCGCGTCTTCTTTTCCCACTTATCCTAGAGTAGTTAGTCGATTTTCTTCTCCTTCGGCTGAACCGGCTTTCCGCATCCCACGCGTCCCGACGGCCCGGATGTTCCTTTGCCTTGCGGACTACCTGGCGGCCTTCCGGCCGATTCGCACCCCGACGTCCCAAATGTCCCGACTGTTGCGAGGACTAGGACTTAGCTGATTTTCACAATTTTTTCTGGCCCAAGCTTATTTTCTACAAATTTTTCGCATTTTCTCAGAGCTTGTTCTTTTCAACCTGGACAGGAGAGTTAGAAAATTTTCTAAGGGGACCCTAGAAACATGATTTTTGCCCTGAATCAATCCATTTTCCTGGGAGTTGAGAACTCTGATGTATGTTATCAAATCAACCCTGGGGGTGAATTTGGATAACAGCTACCTTCACCCATGCTTGGGGAAACATCACCTTCACCCATAAATGGGGTAACCGCATCTTTTTTTTTCAAGCGTCACTTACCAATACAAGCTACGCAACAAAAAGGGGAAAAATGTAGACACCAAAATTGGTTCACACTCCCCTTGGTTCCCTTTCAAATAACAAAATTACACACATTCACCTAACAATGACCCTTATACCCCACATTAATATTAATTTAATTTAATTAATACCCATCCTCACAATATTCATCATTTAATTACCTTAATTGACCTAATTTCAACCTCATCTAGCCACCTCACCCTAGACCTATTCTTGGCATGTTTCCGTAACTAACTAATACCTAATCTTACTTTCCTTAATGAGCTAAGATTTGGTCTAATCCTAAAAGCAAGTGCCTAATATTTCTCTAACCACATTCCCGCTCATTAGAATAGGTAACATCCATTCGGATCCGTGGAAAAAGGAACGAACCTCCGATCTAAAAGATGTGAGATCTACTATTTTTAGTAAACCTAGGGAATCCTACCTTAACCAACATCAGTCACCCCTAAACCAACGCCGGTCAAATTGGAACCATCATCGGTTACCATTTATTCACCTTAGAAACCTTATTTTAGGGTTGGCACATTCTGAGATCATGGAGATGAGAAGAGAGCTACATGCGAGTGGAACCAAGGTCTTTTTCATGTACCCGGACATCCAAAGCCAACACTAGGATAGATTTTAAGGTATTACACTCATGGAAGCATTTTAGGAAGCACTACTATGGCACCAAACACCATTCTTTTGATCAACTTCCATCACCATTCAGCCATCAAACCTATATCATAGTAAGTATACCTTCTACCAGCATAGTCCATTTTAGTATAATAGCCTTGTTACTTATGTAGTCAATTTATACTTTACATGTAGATTCAACCATTTCTCTACCCACACCACTAAATCACCCATTCTTCACCGCTACCTACCTCGAGTATACTGGATACTTTCACAAACGTCGATGTCCACCCTTCCATCTCTGTTTAACTCTAGTTCAATCCCCACAAACATATATTATTAAGTTCCTTTCACCCTAACCCTACTAACGTTGGTTATCCATGACCTTCGTCGTTCCCTTCTAAAATGTCATCGGTTATACCCGATCGACATCGATCTCTGTGTTTCATACCTTTTTCCAATAACAAAACCACATAACCTTCTACCAAGTGACCTAAACAACCCCAGAACTTGATCTTGACCAATCCCAGTACCCTGAGACCTACCTACCCTGTAGATCTGAAAATAGCCTAGCCTGTTATGTTAGATTTACTTATTGTGCTTGAATGAAATACCTTAATCATATTAACTACAATAGGACTTTGCTTATCTCTCACATTAAGTGTTTTTAAACATTGGATCGATAGTCATCTAGGGAGTATCACACTTCTCAGATCTAGCACATGCTAGGCAGTCCACTATCATATATTATTTAACTCTTCTTTTATGGTCTTTTTTTCTATTTCGTAGTTCCTCCCGGCCAAAAGGAAGCTCTTGCGATGCAATAAGATTGGATCGATAAGTCAAAATTCACTTAACAACCATCAATTTACCAACATAAATAGGTCTTCCTCCTTGCCATTACCCCTATATGTTTCATCTCAATAACGTAAAGAAAATGGTGAAACAATATCATCTAATGTGGTATTGAGCCTCATTTTTGAGGTCTAGGGTTTGGTGCACAAGAAAAAACTTGTTCTTGGGATGGTTTCATGACATGAGGTGATGATGCATATCTTTCTAGGTATGGTGGAAGTATGATGAGGTCTCTTATTATGTTCTTGAATTGATTTAATTATTTATTAATGGGAATCTAGACTCGAGTGGTTTGGTTTTGGCGAGATGGTTTTTTGGTGCAATTAGGTCTATTAGAGACCTAATGGAGAGATTTGAGCATGATGGTGATATGACCAACCTATGTGGTCATTTTTATGATGAAATCATTATTTTAATTTTGTTTTTGGTTATATAATCTCTACAAAGGCCGACCTATATGATATGGGTGCATGTGACTTGTATATAAGCAATTATGAGGCTCATTTGTGTGTGTTAGAAGAATGGGAAGGTAGAGAATTTTGGAAGGATATATGAACAAGATGTGAGGGAATATTTGAAGAGGATGAGGCCTTGAAAATGGTGAAGGATTCTACTATGATGCTGATGTAAGACATGGCAAGCATGAATAAGGTCGTCCCATAAATGACCTAGCTAGAGAAAAAGACCTAGTTTTGTGTATGAGGTTGAGAGAGTTGGAGGAAAGTGTGTGATTATTATGAGGGGTCAAGAACAAATCAAGGAAGAGGTATGTGAAGTTGAGTAGGGAAGAGAAGAAGGTTCTATAGGTCATTATACCTAATCAACATATGATGATGCATGTTTGAGTGAAAGAGAATAAGGTGTGTTTGAGAAAGATTTTGAGTGAGAGGAGTTGAACAAGTAATAAAAACTAGTTTTTGGAGTAACAAGTAATCAAGTGATATTCATCTTCAAGTAAATGATTTTGTGTTGGTCATATTATGGGGTTGTATCCTCCTTGTGAAGTTGGTTCCTCACTAATTAAATATCATATGGGGTGTAATATTTACTTGAGTCCTTTGTTTTGAGTAATATAAGTATAAGTTCAGTGGGTTTTCCTTCCCTTGAGGCTTTCCCACATATATCTTGTCTCCTTGTGTTAAGGGCTCTTGTGTATGGTTGAATTTGTAATGATTAACTTTTTTAATGTGTAATGGAATGATTCATGTATGATAATGAATAATGAATGAAATGGAATTAAAGGACTAATTCACCCCCAGTCCATTGTGCTTCTAACAATTTTCATTCTTGGATGGTTGTTTTCTCATCTAGTTTTATCATAATATCAAGTTGGTTTCTTTTAACACTTAATTCTCTCTATTTTTTTGTGAATGATTTTTAGAAGTTGCAAACACTTGAAATTATATCCCATGGTCATATAATGATTTATTTTAACTAAATCAACTATCATGAATCATAATTTTAAGATTTCCACCAATTTCATGCAAGATGCTCCTTTGTTTCCTATTCTATTATTGAGAATACCACCTTTGCATACCATCCATGTGTTGGGGTTAGCACACCGGTTTTACAGATAATATATCAAATCTAAGCATACATGAAAATAAAAGTGGATATTCTACCAGAAGAAATATACAAAACAAGAGACATAAATCAACACCAGATTTAATGTGGTTCACCCAGTGTGGGCTACGTCCACCAAGAAACAAGCCAATCTATTATCCAAAGCTTTGACAAGATATACAATGAATATTTACAATCTTCCACACCTCTTAGATGTACAGTACTTTATTTCTCTCAATATTTTGCTTCATCAACAAGAATTCTCTCTCTCACCAAATTTTGTAAGTTATTTCTAATTCTTGTTAATTCTCTTACTTCTAAACCCTAGCTTTTATGCTTATATAGTCATTTATAGACTTAGCCATGTAATTACAATCAATATATATAATTTAATGCTAAAAAAGATCTAATTCCTGAGAGTTAATTAAAACATCCTCGCACAGGTAACCGATGTTGGTTAGCCCTAACCAATGTCAGTTCCTTCCTTTCTGACCGATGTTGGCCCTTCCCGACCGATTCGATTCCCCCTTAACCAATGATGGTTACTTGTATTTTCCAAAGCAAGTTTCATTGCATGCTAAAATGAAGTAATTTACCTCCACAACTCAACAATCTCGCACTTGGAGATTGATTATTGCACCATACCTATACAACGTCATTCTTGGATCCTTCTTTAGTTTTGTTTCTTCCTCTTCAAGTCTCAAACTTGAAGACCAATAGAAGTGGAGCTTAGCTCCAACTTCTCCTTTGCTAATGGCTTCGTTAGCATATCCACAGGGTTCTTTCTTGTATGAATATTTTCCAGATTCAAATTTCCATCCTCCAATACCTGTTGTATGAAGTGATACCTCAACTAAATGTGTTTCGTTCTCAAATGAAATGTTGAGTTCTTTTCCAAATTAATTGCACTCTGACTATCACTGAACAATTTACAATTACTTTTATCCTTTCCCAACTCTTCCATGAACCTACTCATTCATATCATCTCATTGCTAGCCTCTGTAGTTGGAACATAATCTGACTTTTTAGTAGGCAAAGCCACAACCTTCTACAATCTTGAAATCCAACTAACTTTCGTTCCACCCACTATGAAAATATATCAAGTAATGCTCCTTCTACCATCCAGATCTCCAGCTATATCCGAATCAACATAGCCACATAATGAAATATCCAAACCTCCATATCATAATTACATGCTAGATGTTCCTTTCAAATACCTGAGTATCCATTAAATTGCTTTCCAATGCTCTTTACCTGGATTGACCATATATCTACTCACAAATCCCACTTTGCTCAGGCAATGTCCGGTCTGGTACAAACCATAACATACACGAGAATCCCAACTACTAAAGCATATGACAATTGTGTCATGTATTTGACCTCCTCATGTGATGATGTAGTGATCTTTTCTCAATTTGAGTGTCTAGCCATAAGTACGCTAACCAGCTTTTTTGCATTACTGCATGTTGAACCTTTCTAACACCTTGTAGATATAATCATCCCGAGATAAATAAATAAAAAAATTCTGTCTCGTATGTATTTTCATGCCAAGGATTATTTTTGTAGCTCCTAAATCCTTCATAGAAAATGTGTGAGCTAGCTTTCTCTTAAGCTCACCAATGTCCTACACACTAGATCCCGCAATAGACATATCATCCACATACAGTAAAAAAATAATATAGCTCCCATTTTGAAGCCTTTTGAAATAAACACAATGTTTAGATTCACATCTCAAATAACCATGCTCTTGCATAAACTTATCAAACCTCATGTACCATTTCCTTAGAGCTTGCTTGAGCCCATATAGACTCTTTTTCAACCTGCACACTAATTTCTCCTTACCCTTGACTTCATACCCAAGCGACTGCTGCATATAAATCTCTTCATCCAAATCACCATGAAGGAAAGCCATCTTCACATCTAGTTTCTCTAAATGCAAGTATTCTACTGTAACTAAGCTCAATACAGTATGAATAGAAGTCATATTAACAATAGGATAAAATATTTCACCAAATTCAATACCTACTTTTTGTGCAAATCCCTTTACTACAAGCCTTTCCTTGTATCTTTCTATCCACCCTCTTCTTCCTTGATCCTGTAAACCCACTTGTTCTGCAATGTTCTCTTATCACCTGACAACTTAACCAAATCCCATATCTGGTTTTGTTCCAAGGAGTCCATCTCCTCATCCATGCCATGCTCCCACTCAAGTGATTATTATCTTGCATTGCTTCTTCAAATATCTCTAGTTCACCATTATCAATCAATAATAAATAAAATAGAGGTGTAAATATTTCTGGAGGTTTACTTACCCTTTGTGACCTTCTCATAGGAGTTTGGGGTACCGAGGCTCAATCTGGACCTCCTGGACATTCATATCCAAATTTGATAGTGACCGATGCTGGTCACCTCTAACTAACACCAGTTCTACTAACTGATGTCATTTTGGATCCTCTGTAACCGATATCGGTTCGTTTGACTGGTGTCGGTCAGGGGTCAATTGACACCGCTTACTCTGTAACCCTGTCGGTAATTCTTTTAAAATCAAGAGTTCATTTTCATTCAAAACTTCTCAACCGGCTCATCATTGGGTACCAAAATTTGATCCCTATACATTCTCTTTTCATTCCATTCAACATCATGACTCCTAATAATTTTAGAATTCTCTAAATCCCAAAAACGAAAACTGAAATCACCAGATCCATAACCAATGAAAGTGCATCTCTTGGATTTTGCATCCAACTTTTTTCTATTTTCCTTATCAACATGCACAAAATCTTCTGAACCAAAAAATTTAAGAAAAGAAATATCTACCTCTTTTCTCGGTCCAAGATTCCTCTAGTATTCCTCCATCTAGTGAACTTGAAGGCCCACAGTTAATCAAATAAACTATTATATCAACTGCTTCTACCCAAAACTGCAAGGGCAACCTAGAATGTATCCTCATACTTCTAACATGTTCCATGACTTTCCTGTCAATTCTTTTCTATAACAACATTCTCATGTGGTGTTCTTGGAACCATTCTTTCTTTATGTATCCCATTCATTAAACAATAATTATTGAAATCCTTACAATAGTATTCACCACCATTGTCAAATCTAAGGCACTTTAACTTATAATTTGATTCATTCTCAATAAGGACTTTCCATCTTTTAAAAGTCTAAAAAAATCATATTTACGTTTAATACAATAAACACATACCTTTCTTGTAGCATCATAAATGAAAGTAACATAATACTAAGATCCTCCATGAGAAGCTACCTGAGCTGGTCCCCATACATATGAGTGTACAAGCTCTAATTTTTCTCCTTCTTAGTTACCCCAACTTTGAGAAATCTCACTCTCTTTTGATTTCCAAAGATACAATGCTCACAAAAATCAAGATCTAAATCTTTCAAATATGATAACTTACCCTAAGCCTTTAATATCTACATTCCTTTTTGACTCATATGGCCTAACCGGTTATGCCACATGCATGCATATGAATCTTAATTAGATAATACAGAAAGGAATCATTAATACAGGGTAGATAAATATAACATTCCTACCTTCTTACCTCTTGCACAACAAAAGCACCCTTGGTGGCTTTCAAAGAGTCTCCCGTGTAAAAGTAACCATGAAACCAACTTCACCTAGTTGCCTTGCGAAATATGTTTCCTCCCGAGGCTTGGCACATACCTCACATATTTCAATACCCATGTATTTCCATTCTACAATTTTAGATGAACTTCCCCTTTACCAATAATACTGCAAGGTTCATCATCACCCAAATAAACATGCCCAAAATTTCCCTGGACATAATTTTTGAAATAACCCTTATTAAGGGTTGCATGGAAAGAAGCTCTTGAATCTAATACCCATGAATCAATTCTATTATCTAAAGAAATAATAAGAGCATCTTGCATTACCTCTACTGCAACAAGATTTTATTCTTTACCTTTGTTTGGTTGTTGGTTCTCTTTACCCTTTGACCAAAAATCTTTCTTTGCATGTCCTTTCTCTCCACATTTCCAACAAGTGATTCCCTTACCTCTGGATTTAGATCTGAAATCCCTTGACTTTGATTTCCCATTACTCTTACTCTTAGATATCTCCTTCTTCCTACTCCTACTTTCTACATTCAAATCATTCCCATATGATGATTCCTTGTACTCTTCCTATGAATTTCTTCAATCAATATTATACTAACCACATCATCAAACTTTAAAATATTATTAATGATGTTGTATTACTAACAACCATTACCAAGTTATCCCAAACTATCGTGCAAAGAACATAAGAAAAAATTACTTTCACTTCATCACAAACAAGATAACAACCAATTTTAATTGATTTACAATAGATCAAAATCATTCAAATGACTAGATGTAGATACACCTTCATGCATCTTAGAACTAAATAGTTTCTTCATCAAATAAAATTTATTTGAATCACTAGGTTTTTATATAAATTAGTAAGAGATTGCATTAACCCTACCGTAGAAGTTGCTTCTATAATATTGGAAGCCACGATGTTGTCGAATCAATCTTATAGATCCCAAAGCCTTTATATCAAGAATCTTCCATTCTTCAAAGAGTCATCTCTTCATAGGTCTAGACTTCTCATCCAACAAGAAATACAAATCTCTTTGATATAGATAATCCTCCATCTACATCTTCCATAATTGATAATTTCAACTATCAAACTTCTCTACCTTGTATTTGCTTTCTTCTGCTATTGTTGTAGCTCCCACTCAATCAAAAACCCTCTGTGAGTAAATCTGTCAACACACAAAACCCTCAAACAAAGCTCTGATACTAGTTGTTGGGGTTAGCACATCGGTTGTATAGATAATATATCAGATCTAAGCATACATGTAAATAAAAGTGGATATTCTACCAAAATAAATATACAAAACAAGAGACATAAATCAACACTAGATTTAACGTGGTTCACCTAGTGTGGGATACGTCCACCAAGAAACAAGCCAATCTATTATCCAAAGCTTTGACAAGATATACAATGAATATTTACAATCTTCCACACCTCTTATATGTACAATACTTTATTTCTCTCAATATTTTACTTCATCACTAAGAATTATCTCTCTCACCAAATTTTGCAAGTTCTTTCTAATTCTTGTTAATTCTCTTACTTCTAAACCCTAGCTTTTCTGCTTAAATAGTCATTTATAGACTTAGTGAACTTAGCCATGCAATTACAATCAATAGATATACTTTAATGCTAAAAATAGATCTAATTCCTAAGAGTTAATTAAAACATCCTCATATAGGTAACCGATGCCGGTTATCCCTAACTCGATGTTGGTTCCTTCCTTGCTTGAATGATGTTGGTCCTTCCCGATCGATGCTTGTTCCCCTTAACCAATGATGGTTACCGTATTTTCCAAAAAGTTTCATTACATGCTAAAATGAAGTAATTGAGCTCCACAACTCAACACCATGTAACTTATTTCTCTATGAATTTGTAGAATGAATAGTACAATAAATAAAAAATAGTAAAAAAACCTATTCACAATATCCACTAGACCCTTTCTTTGTCTTTAAATCTTTTGTTATGTCCTTGTGCACAAATATTCCACTAATATGTGATTTTATATTTTCCTACAAATTGATTACCATTAAATTCACAAAAAAATTCATCCATATATTATAATCTCCAAAATTATTATATATATATATATATATATATATATATATATATATATATATATATATATATATATATATATATATATATATAATGGTTATGGTATCTTATGTTTGTACCCTACTTATTTACATCTACTTAGGATTTGCGCTCCTTATTATCTACAATGGGATTTCTTAGCTACCAAACGTATTTGCATCCTCCGAACTTGTACCCAAAGTCCGCTTGCACATTCCAACATTTTAATTATAGTGAAGAGAGACACCACACATAGTATTCACTTTTATATCAACATTGTGGGTTTACAAATCTTGCATGGTGTACACTCAAGTCCATCAATATCATCCTTATGTTTCTTTAACTATAAAGTAGAGTTGGTCACCATCTCCACACTTCCCTTCATTAATATCTTCTTATGCAACTTTTTTCCTAATAATTCCTCTTATATTCCCTTATAACACTTAAATTTGGGGTTTTCTCCTCTTATGGCCTTTCTTATTATTTTTACATGTCCAATTGTAACATCATTTTCCTAGTCATTGCATTTACTTAAAAATATCATGTAGATCCATGGTGCCCTCTTTCGATGTGGTCCTTGTTCTCTTTCAACTTGGTCTCTAGTAGAGTATCTAAGTTACTAATGGTTCTAGTCAAGGGGACCTGTTAGAAATGAAAATCAATAGACAAACATAAGATAAAGAAATAAAACATATATATCTTCTCTCAGTAACTCTCTTTGCAAACCTCAAGTAAGACAATGAATATCTTAGACTTATATGATCTTGTTGATATTTTAAGTGTGGATGCTCTTGATATGACTCTCCAAAGTGGATTTGCAAATGCTACGAGTAGATTTCACAAGGATTTGAACAACAAATGAGCAAAACTTTGCTGCATTTTCTTATGGATTTCCAAGGATGAGATTGCAAAGGAAATGACCTCCTTTTATAGCTAAGGGTAATGCCATGAAATTTAGATGAGATGTTTTACTAAGCTCTAGGTTAATAATGGTAACTACCTAAGAATATAAAGGAGAACGAGTATGAGATTTACAGATTTGAAAGGGCAATAGACATTTGGAATAACAGAAGTTACATCTAGAAATTGAATTGCACGTATAACCCAATTTACCCCACCTTTCTAGGAATCGATAAGTGGAATCCTAGTGGAATAGGGAAGTGGAGTTCAAGTGTAGTTAACTGGAGTGAGGAAGTGGAGTCTAAATAGAGTTAACTAGGATGGTGAAGTGACAATTGATTAGGAAAATATATGTATTTTCTTAATTAACTATAAAGTGCAAGATAATTAATTAAACATTTATTTAATAAATGTTAATTAAATTAGCTAAGATGGTGTTTGAGGACTAATTTAATTAATCCCAAGGGGTGTAATGTGCATGATTAATTAATTGGATTAATAAATCGTAAGGGGATGAATAATAGGATGTGAACTGGGAACATGTATGTAATTTTGGGGTGTTTACTTTTTCCTCTTTAAAGTGCTATTGCAAAGTAATAGCATTTTAAAGATATTAGCAACATGAAAAGTAAAGTAAGTGGAAAGTGGTGAAGAATTTAGATTCCCAACGAATAGAAGTGGTAAGGGAGTGCCCCTAAAATTTGTGGGTGACGTGGAAAAGTGGTGGATGACCGCTTGATAGGAAGAAATAAGGAATTTGTACAAGGAGGGGAGGAACTATGCTCATAGCATGAGCATCATTTGAAGAGTATAAATATAAGAGCAACCTTTATTTTGTTATTTCACAATAGAGTTGTCACCGTGATTATGAAATAATCAATACGGAGTAACCCAAATGTGCGTAAAAATAAACACACATTAACGAAAAGATTAAAAATAAAAACATACCTAAGATACAAATTAGGTTCATGCATCAAGGTTATAAAGGAACTAAGGTATAATCACACTACTTGTAAGTGGTCCAAAAAGCAAGCATCAACAATGTAACAAAACATCTAAAAATAAGACAATCAACCATGCCCCTAATGCATGCCATAATGGTAATTAAGTAGATGCAAATTCCCCTAAGGTCGGAATAGGATGACTAAAGAGCAGAGTAATGATACTCCTCATGACACTCTTTTTAGATCCATTTGACAAATTATCTGAGTTGATTTTCCCAAAGAAAATTTTGGAACCATGCAAAGGGAAGAAATTGATAGTCGTAAGATTGGAATGATCACTAGGGTAGTAGATAAGAGTAGGAATTTATCAAGATTGTGTTGAAATGTTGAAATATCTACTTCAAGGGTTTTCCAATTGTAGGATTTCTATGAGAAGTGAATGTTTGTTAGAGAAAAATTGTAATTTTTCTACTTTTTTGAATTTCGGAATATATGATGTTTTTGATGGATTTACAAAGTTTTAGAGAAACTTGATGTGAAGAAGAGGAGCAACGCTTTTTGCTACACCCAATTTATTGTGGATAAACTATTCTCATTGAAAGCATAAAACAAACATGTCAAACAAACCCAATATGAATAGGAAGGAACCACACCAAAGTTATATGTGAACTAGGATGAAAATAATTTTCCTATAATTGGTCTATAATGCAAGTAAACAAAGTACAAAAAAAAAAAATTCAAAATAAGAAAAAACATCATCACAATGTTGACAAACTACAACAATACAACACAATTTGCAATAATGACACTCAATGTGTTCCACATTGAAGAAATAGACATATATGAATGCCCCAAAGGTGGGAATAGGATCAAACTAAAAGTGAGCAAGATCACTCCTTATGAAATTCTTGTGGGATCCCATTGAAGTTTGATATGCATCATATTTAGTCTAAGTGTTCCCCAAGCACAATTATATTGCGAAAGGGTAAATTAATTACCTCGAGCATAGATATACACCATGGGAAAGAAAAGTGATTAGAAAAAGATGATCTGGAATGATCATGAGGAGCACCATCAAATGGTGAAATTTTTGAACTATGTTATTTAGTTTCTGAAATTTGGTCTAACATTGCTTTAAATGTTTTGATTTTGCCATTTTTATACTATTTTTGATTTTTTGAAAAATATTTGAATGTTTTTTGTATTTTTGTGAAACATATTTGAATGTTTTTAGTGTTTGAAACATATTTGAATGCTTTTGGATTTTGTAAAACATATTTGCATATTTTTGTATTTTTGACTCGGTAAAGGGTTACACAGTTTGAACTCATGCCCAAATAATTATAAAAATTTCATTCCATTGGTAGAAATGTAGATGATGTAATGATAAGATGTCTCACTCCATTCGTGACTCCATGCAACTAGGAAGATATGAGGGCTCATCACCGAGAGCCAAGAAGGACATGAAAACAAAGTGAATAATGAAATGAAAATGAAGATGATGGATACCAAGTCACAAGGTACATCAATGATCCATGTGATAAAAATATAACACATATCCGTAATATTATCCGACCGGTTTCAAGGTAATTCCACTTTAAAGGTTTTAATAAGACTTATATCTGCTGATGGCCTAGTTGAAGGAATTGTTGTCTTTCTTAACATGAACAACTAAATTACTTCTTGGGATGTATATGATTAATAAAATTTTATTTATATTTTCTAAATTACTTATTGATTAATTATTTTTAAGAAGGAACTCCTACATGTTGCTCTATGTTATAAGTAAGAGATAAGGGCTCAACACCGAAGACAAAATGTAGGTAAGGAAATGTTTCTCCATTCCCAGTCCCATACTACTAGTAAGAAGTATGGCATCATCACCAAATAATGTGAAGGATGAAATGTGTAATGCTGAATTTATAATTTTTTTGTATTTTTAGATTGATTTTTCTTTCTATGTTTAGATTGTACTTGTTGAAAGGAACATTTTGTCCCTAAGTCTTAGCCTCATGTGACTATTAGGATGTAAGAGTTAAACACTCAGAGATTGAGATAAACGATAAAAAGATCTGGGTAAAAATTTTAAGATTTTCTTAAAGAGATATTATTTGAAAGGAGGAGTTTCCATTAGTAAGCTTTAAGAAAAAACCATAGGTAAAAATATCTAAAATGGTAGGAACCGTAATGAGGATGAGACAAAAATTCCCAATAGGAACAATGTTAACTTGTGTCGAGATAGGTGAAGAATGTGAAGATATGATTATGGTATGATTAAGATATCTTCCTACAGATGGAATGTTTAACGTTATTTGCACTTACTTTTCCACTTTTTTATTTTCAAATAGTGCTTTAAGCAAAGGTTTAATATAGAGTTTTATTTTCTTTTCATGCTTTTGAATTTTTCTAATTTTTTATGGATGAGATATTGCAATAGAATAATCAAGATAGAGTTCCATGTTTATTAAATTTGAATGGTATTCACTAATGAGACTTGGGCGGACTAGGTCGAAGTGAAAACAAGAACAAGGCTAACTCTGTGTCGTGAAGAAGTTGAAGAAAGTGAAGATATGATAAAGATATCTGCTAATGGATGAAAAAATTAAAATTGTTTGAATTATGAGTTGAACATGTAAGCAGAATTCCATAGTGTGGAGAGAACCCATGGAAGAAGATGTTTCTGCTTCTAGGTTTTTGATGTCTAAATAGTGATTTAATGATGAGTTGGATATGAAGTTTTATTCTCTTTGTATGATTTTTTATTTTTCTAAATTTTGGAGTATGAAGGTTTGCAATGGAATTATCGGAGAGAGGTCCATTTCTATGTAAATTGAATGGTATTGACTTATAATAATTTTGCGGAAAAGATCTAAGTCAACGCAGTGAATCAAATGATTCGATGAGTCCTAATATACGAGACTTGGGTGAACGAGATCCAAGTCAAAGGAGTGAGTTAAAATATCCAATGAGTCATGAAGTACAAGACTATGGTGGATAAGGTCCAAGTCAAAGGAGTGAATTGAAAGACTTAATGAGTCCTAAAGTACGCAACATGGACAGACAAGGTCCAAGTCAAAGGAGTGAATTAAATGGTTTGATGAGTCTTGAGATATGATACTTGATGATCAGGGGATCATTTTTTATATCAAAAGTTCCCTAAATATCCCTAAATTGTGTCAATGTAGAAATATTTTAGAGAGCTTTCCGACAACTATGAGAATGCGAAAAATGGACATTGGGAGCTCTAGTTATGTCCGGTCAAAGTTCAAGTCAACAGGAAAGTCAACTCTGGTCAACAGGTCAATATTGGACCAATCACACTACAACACGTGGCAAAAAGGTGTTGGAAAAATTGGAGGGGTTTTAACCACCGGTCTTCGACAATCATAAAATGGAATAGCCCGTCGGAACAAGAGGCTCAACTTTTTTTACAGAGGAATCTCGGCCGCCATGAGGATGATTATTTTATCGCTGATGTGGTGGGTCCTCAAACCACCATGTGGCTTGCCACCACGAGTTTGATTTTCCAATCGCGGGTCGACAGGTGGTCTTATTTTTTCATACTTCATGTGGGTCGAATTTCATATTACTTTGCAATTATTTGCCACACATTATTGCCAAATGCCACACATTATGCAAAATACCATGCATATATCATTAATGTTCAAACATTAATGCAACCACCCCATGTAAATCTTCCCCACACATATGTCAAGCATCCACGTGGAGAGGAGAAGGAGGAAGGGGCGGTTAAGCCTCAAGTGGTCCCATGACCACTATATATTCGTGGGAAAGGCTTTATTAAAGCCTAAAACATTATCCTTCCCACCTAATGTGGGATATTACCCACTTTTAAATACATCCACATTTACATGGAATTTGTAAAAGGGGTCAAAGGAGGATTACATGGGATTTAATCCCATTTATCATGTTAAGCCGCCCACAATGGGATTTTATCTCATTTTACATGCTATGGTGAGGCTAATATTAGCCTTAGGATAAAATTTAAAACATTTATTTTAGGGGCCTATTTTAATATAATCAGGGGTACCCCTCTTCACCGTAAACACACACACACATAACTTTGGAAGCTCAAAGCAATAGCTTGAGGAATATTTCCCGAGCAAGCGAGAGGAGCATTTATTTATAAGACCTATTTTTTTAGGCTTATTATAAAGTTGTGAAGACCTATTTATTTAAATAGGCATTATTATGACTAGGAGTTTTAATACTACCTAGCCGGCCCATAGCACCACACCATATTATTTTGAAGCTGAATATCGATCGGAGTGCCATAGGGCATTACGAAGCATTTGGAAGGTCGATCGAGAATCGAGGATTTCGAGCAAGTGGAGCCAAGTGCTACATAGAGCTTGCTTTGAATATGCCAAAAGGTGGAAATCGGGTGCTATCTTTCACCCTTGTTGTCTGAAGGTCTAGAAATTCTTCTAAGTAAGTTATTAATAGTTTCCATTAGATTTTCTTGTGAAAGTAATCTTATAGCTTATAATGTTTTACTAGTGGAATGGTTCGATAAGAACCTGGAGATGTAGGCAATTGCCGAACTCTGTAATTAATCATTGTGCAATTTTTCATTATATACTTGTATTAATTTTAAATTGATTACTTAAAAGGAGAAAATTATTGGCAAATAAAATAAGCCTATAGGGGTCTGAGATTAGGTGAATAAAAACTTGATAATTTTTAGATCAAGTTTGGTATTAGAGCTAGTTCAACTCCATATTTGTTTCACTAAATTTGATTAACAGAGTGATTGCTTCAAGTTGGTGCAATTGGTTCAATTTGCGTGAACAAGGTACATGTGCACCATGGGCAAGATGTATAAATATGAAAATCTTGAGGAAATTGAAGCTTATAATCATCAGATCCAGGAAGAGAACTCTCTCCTGCGCGATCGCTGTATCACTCCTTGGAAGAGGAGAATGCTCGCTTGAAATCGAATCTGCAAACTAAGGATGAACTCTTGGCAAGGTTGCGGTGTGGTGATCGGGAAAGGAAATACCTTCAACTTCGATGCAAAGACCATGATATATGAGTGCATCAGTAAGTTTTTCACCACATGAATCTTATTCCTCCCATTTGGTTTCAGATTCAGGTAATGAAGTCTTTGGTTTGTTTGAAAATCACACTAGAGGTATTGGATCTAAATTATTAGATAAAATGGGATTTGATCGAAGAGGCCTTGGTAAAATGGCCAAAGCATTGCTAACCCAATACAGTCGAGGATCATCCTCGTTTTACAAATTTAGGTTTTCCTAGTGCGGAAACAGATATTGGAGAATGCTCCAAGAACACCGATGGAAGACAAGATTCCATGAGTAAATTGAATACCCCACTAGTCCTGTAATAATATTCCGAGTAGGAAAGTTGTGCTTCGTCATCACGGGTAGGATGTGGTAAGAGAAATCAATGAAGAGGTAATGATATTCCACCTTGTTATGTTTATGGAGCTTGTTTTCATGTTGTATTTTGGTACACCTTCCATGTGTTACACTCGGATAATTTTACGATGGTCCCGCTCACTAGTGAGCGGGTCAAGGGGGTTCAGGGGGGTGAAGCCCCGAAGCAAATTTTCATGGGTGGTTTATCAACCCATGGGTAATGGGTAACCGTTATGGGTTGTTTTTGGCCCATGGTTTTTCGATACCCATTGTTTTGTAAAACCACCTCTTCGACTACCTATTGATGTATTTATAAATAAATGGACATACAATAGGATTTATATGAGTGTGTTTTGTGAAGGTGAATAGTGTGTGTGAATTCAAGTGTGAATTCGGGAGGGTTTGTTGAGTGCAACTCCAAACAAGATCTGATTATTGTAATTGTGAAGACTGTTGGCTTGTAATAAAATCTAAGCAAGTGTTCTTGGTGGATGTAGCCCACATTGGGTGAACCACATTAAATATTGTCTTCGTGTTGTGCATTTTTCATTTCTGTAATTCTATTCATACTTCTTATTATTGTGATTCTGAGGAATTATTCCACATTAGATATTATTTTCAATACCCCACTAGTCCTGCAAGAATATTCTCGAGTAGGAAAGTTGTGCTTCGTCATCACAGGAAGGATGTGGTAAGAGAAATCAATGAAGAGGTAATGATATTCTACCTTCAGATTTCTTATGTTAATCATAAGAAAAATAAAAATTTTGATCCACTTTTTCAGTTTAAGAAGTATGGATATGATTTTCATAAGA
Source organism: Taxus wallichiana var. yunnanensis (assembly GCA_018340775.1). NCBI lineage: Eukaryota > Viridiplantae > Streptophyta > Pinopsida > Cupressales > Taxaceae > Taxus > Taxus wallichiana. The sequence continues at coordinate 109,490,775 of CM031235.1, read as the reverse complement.
TGTGGAATTCCTTTCCACGTACTTTTTTTGGATTGCATAATCATTCTATGGCCAACTGCTAGAAGAGAAGGACATTGATGAAGAAGTTGATTCCATTCATTAGGAACAAGGAAAATTAGAAAGACCAATCTCGTCATGAGGTGAGAAATTGCGTAAAGAGTTCCTCACCCCAAAAGAAGGAAATTAAGAGGAATTTTTGTGCTCATTTCCAGAGGAATGGGCACCGGGTGGAAAATTGTTGGAAACTACATCCATCTCACCATCAGAGTTATGGACATCCAAAGATGGAATGAAGGCCTATTGCAAAGGCAAAAGAGGTTCCTAATCCACCACCAGTTGATAATTTAACCCAGGACCAGGAAATACCTGAAAGTGAAAGTCCTTTAAAATGGGTAAGTCAACAATTTTTCAATTATATATTGCATAATTCAGATTGATGAGTAGTATGCAGTATTGGTTTGGAGATCATATTTTGTGAGAAAATGTTGAGAGAAAGGTTTACCATACCCGATGGATTTTATTACTTAGAAAATTTTATTAATGCTCCAAACATATCTCCTAATCATCTTGTGAGTACCTATTACAACTTGGATACATGATTTAACTCATATAAAGCTTGGAGATAGATATGCCATTTGTGTAGATAGTAGAGTTCACGAGCTCAACTCAAAACTTCATTCTGTGTAGAGGCATTGTGGCCGTGTAGCTGAATGGTAGCCAAATCACCAAAGTGGCATTGACGTCAAGTTAGAACTTCGTTATGTGAATAGGCCATCATGTGCATCTAGCAAAATGGTACATGATATTACTTGTCAACAAAAAGAGCTCTCAAAAGATTATCTCGGAATGTCATTTAGAATCAAGGCATTGTGACCACACATTTGAATGATAGTTGATCATCAGACTTAGCACTTTGCACACAAGAAAGGTGTTGAGGTCTGCAGAGACTTAGCTCCACGCAGCGGGAGGCATTGAGGTCTAAAAGGGACTTAGCACTACACAAAGATGAGGCTTTGAGGTCTAAAAGGGACTTAGCACTATACGGTGAGAGGTGTTGAGGTCTGAAAAGGGACAAGTCATTTTCCATCATCAACATCAGATTAATCATAGCTCTAATTAACATGGAGTTCCTTTGAACCAGTTTGGATTCCGTGGAATCAACTCAGAGCCAAGAGCTATGTTATAGAGTAAATTAAGATCCTTGTTGTTAGATATTTGGAAGCTTAGCACCACACAGTAAGAGCATTAAGGTTTCATTCAAAAACTTAACACCATATAGCAGAGGCATGGAGGTCTTCTTTGGATATCAGAGTGGTGTAGTGTAAGTGACGTGGGCCATAACCCACGAGGTCCCAAGATCGGAACCAAGTTGTCGAAGTGAGGAGGTTGCAAAGGAAGAGACTAAAGGTTCTAATATAACAGCACTTCCAAGGTGGCAGCAGAGTTTCCAGATTCAGGAAAGGATGGGAAAATGTTCCAATATAAGATTTTTGGGGAAAAAAGGATTTCTCAGTGGGGAGGTGTGATCAGGGGACCATTTTTGGTATCAAAATTTCCCTTAACATCTCTAAATTATGTCAGTGAAGAAGATATTTTTGAGAGATTTCTAACGACTATGAGAATGTGACAAACGGACATTGGGAGCTCTAGTTATGTCCGGTCAAAGTTCAAGTCAATGGTAAAGTCAACTCTAGTCAACAAGTCAATATTGGACCAATCGCATAGTGACACGTGGAAAAAATGCATTGGCAAAATTGGAGGGATTCTAACCGATAGTCTTCGATAATCGTAAAATGGAATATCCCGTCGGAACAAGAGGCTCAACTTTTATTACGAGGGAGCTCGGCCACCGTGAGGATGATTATTTTATTACCGATATGGTGGGTCCTTAAACCACCATGTGGCTTGCCACCACGAGTTCGATTTTCCAATCGTGGATGACAGGTGGTCTTATTTTGTCATAATTCATGTGGGTCGAATTTCATATTACTTTGCAATTATTTGCCACACATTATTGCCAAATGCCACGTATTATGCCAAATACCACACATATATCCCAACCTCCACATATTAATGTTCAAACATTAATGCATCCACCCCATGTAAATCCGCCCCCACACATATGTCAAGCATCCATGTGGAGAGGATAAGGAGGAAGGGGCGGTTAAGCCTCAAGTGGTCCCATGACCACTATATATTTGTGGGAAAGGCTTTATTAAAGCCTAAAACATTATCCTTCCCACCTAATGTGGGATATTACCCACTTTTAAATACATCCACATTTACATGGAATTTGTAAAAGGGGTCAAAGGAGGATTACATTGGATTTAATCCCATTTATCATGCTAAGCCACCCACTATGGGATTTTATCCCATTTTACATGCTACGGTGAGGCTAATATTAGCCTTAGGATAAATTTAAAGCATTAATTTTAGGGGCCTATTTTAATATAAATAGGGGTACCCCTCTTCATTGTAAACACACACACACAACTTCGGAAGCTCAAAGTGATAGCTTGAGGAATATTGCCCAAGCAAGCAGAGGAGCGTTTATTTTATAAGAAATGTTTTTTAGGCTTATTATAAAGTTGTGAAGACCTATTTATTTAAATAGGAATTATTGTGACTAGGAGTTTTAATACTACCTAGCTGGCCCATAGCGCCACACTAAATTATTGTGAAGCCTAGAATATTGACTGGAGTGCCATAGGGTGTTACGAAGCATCTAGAAGGCTGATCGAGAACTGGAGGATTCCAAACAATGGAGCTGGTGCCATAAAGCTTGTTGAATACGCCAGAAAGTTGGAAGTCGGGTGCTATCTTTCACCCTTGTCATCGAAGGTCCTGGATATTCTTCTAAGCAAGTTATTAATAGTTTCCATTAGGTTTTCTTGTGAAAGTTGTATTGTGACTCACAATTTTTACTAGTGGAATGGTTTGATAAGAACCCATGATTTAGGTGATTTCCGAACTCAGAATCAATCATTGTGCAATTTTTCATTATATACTTAAATTAATTTAAAATTGATTACTTAAAAGGAGAAAATTATCGGCAAATAAAATAAGCCTATAGGGGTCTAAGACCAATGAATAAAAACTTGATAATTTTTGGATCACTTGGGCAGATAAAATATAAGTCAATTCAGGGAGTCCAAAGATTCAAGGATTCCTAAATGTATGAGACTTGGGAGGACAAGGTCCAAGTCAAAGGATCAAATCAAATGATTCAAGGAGTCTGAGTTATGAGACTTTGGTGGATGAGGTCTAAGTCAAAGAAGGGAATCTAAATATTCAATGAGTCATGAAGTATGAGACTTTGATATACATGACCCAAACCGATGGAGAGAATCAAATTATTCGATGAGTCTTGGAGTACAAGACTTGGGAAGAAGATTTCCAAATCAAAGGATTCATGATTAGATAAGTCATTGATATGATCAAAATACGTATGTGATGTAAGAGGAGGATTTTCAAGGAAGGGAATATGTTGAGATTAATATCCATCCATGAGTGGAAGAGTGATAGAGAAGAAGTATTGTTCCCTAGATGCACACTCGAGGCTTGTTATAGGCCGTAGAGATAAAATACTCAATTTCATTCCATCAAGGTTATGGATTAATAGATTTGATGAAATATTTTCAATTAAATATTGAAATCATTATATAAGGATATTCTTGGGTATACATACCTTGTAGAATGTACACATGTAGATGTCTTGACAAGTAGGAATCATCATTGATGAGATGTCTGCAAGATTGATCATTTGAGGTATTATGGACATGGGAGGATACATTTTTGCAAGTTTCCAAACTTTTTGTGGTTGTGTTTCTACAACAAGACTAGAGATGTTAGGCATAGGATCCGATGATGAAAGAATAGAATCAAGCTCAATGGTGCTTGATGATGGACCCTCTTCTATAGATTCCAGGGTTATATCAAGGCTTGAAAAGGAGTCTTGATGTAAGGTCAAGCTCTTATTTGATGGTAGAAGGTTGTTTCTTAAAACATGTTTGATGTCTATTTAAACCAATAGAAGAAAATTTGTAGAAGAGATAAATTGTTTTAGAGTCGAAATATTTGACCTTCATCATGATCTCATTATTTGTTAGTATTTAGATGAGTTTGGACAACATTCAAGTCTTGAGAAGTTTTGGTAATTTACGTTTCTTTTATTGCGATAGCTTTTTCATCAAGCTCTATAAATATGACTCCATCATCAAGTAAATCTTGGACATAATTATTAAATCACATGCATTTATCTATGGAATGGCCATTATTGCAATGAAATTCACAATATGCATTAGATTTTTACCAATATAGCTTAGATTCTCTTGCAATAAAGGGTTTTGTGAATGCATATATTATCATCCTAGCCTCTTTTGGTTGTTTGAAAGACATGAGAGGTACTTTCTCCGAGGGGTGTAAAATGACATTTGAATTTGCACGGAGTAGTGTCTTTTCTAGGTTGTATGATTGGATTTTTGGTTGATTGTTCATGTATATTGTGCACATTTTGATTATCTGTGATACCATCATTGATGACATTGTAGTTGCAGTTGACGTACCAAGATTTATCGTGATGAGTGTTAGTATTGTTATTATTATTATTGTTCCCATTGTCTTTAGAATGATATTTTATCATGCCTTTATCAATAAGGGAATTTTCAATTTGAGTCAACGTTGAAAGAGAAATGTTTCACAACATCTCTCGAGAGGTATACGAAGGTGGTGATAGATCCCTTTAGAAGGTGTAATAACCAATCCAAATATTTTCCTCTTAGAATTATAGGAAAAAGGCACAAGAGAAAGATATCGTTATATGCCACTTCATGGCATGCTATGGAAAATTATTTGATATGCTTTATAAAATTAATTTTTCCCTTGTATTTTTTGAATTTGGGCATCTCAAAGTATTTTGGAAAGGGTGTGCATAAGATGTCCATGTTGAAAGGGTAGGGACACAATTCATCAAAATTGAATTGTTTGCATTGTTTTTACATACCCAAAATAATGTCCTTCATCATTTTCCATTCCTGAGAAAATGATGAATTGTGTGAATCCACCATTAATAAAAAATGGGGAGAATGAAGAAAGGTGCGATGAATAATATGGAAGAGGGGAAAGGTTTTGATTGAAGAACTCAACTAGGTTAGGAAAGTGAATGTAGATATGGAAGATAAGTTTTGAAATCTCGACCCTTAGAAAATTGAATGCTAAGATGGAAGAGGAAAAAAGGTTTTAAAGCTTGACCCTTAGCAAAGTGAATGATAAGATAGAAGAGGAAAAAACGTTTGAAAAAATGACCCTTAACAACATGAATGCTAAGATGGAAGTGAGATTGAAAATATTTGATTTGTTTGACCCTTAACAATGTGAATGTTAAGATGGATGAAGTGTGAAATGATGATAGACTACTCAACCCTTTACAACTTGAATGTAAAGATGGAAGAGTTTGAAAATAAAAGTTACTTGACCCTTAACAAAGAGAATGTTAAGGTGGAAGATACTTAGCGATGAAAAAGGTTACTTGATTCCTTACAAAGTGAATGTAAGAAAAGAGGAGTGGAAAATATTTGATAAAATCAACCCTTAACAACGTGAATGTTAAGATGGATGAGGGATTTGAAAATATTGTTAGATTCAATCCTTATTAACATGAATGTCAAGATGTATGAAGAGGAAAGATATTTTAAATTGAAAGTATGATTATGGAACTCTTAGAAAAATAAATTCTAATATGGGAGAATTATCGTACAAGTTAAGTGATGTGCTCGATCCTTTGACAAAGTGAATGTACAAAGGAGACAAGACTTTGCCAAGGTTATTTTTATCAAATTTTAAAATGGATGTTTAAAAGAGAAGAGAATTAATTAAATGATGTGATCAACTCTTAACAAAAGGAGTGTTAAGAGAGACTAAAATGTTTGATAGGTCAAATATTAACAAGATCAGTGTTAAGAGAAAAAAAAAAGGGTGTTTCTTTAAAACACTTAACAAAGTGAGTATTGCTAAGGTAGAAGAGAGGGTTGAAATGTTAATTAGAGGACTCTTACAAAAATAAATGATAAGAGAGATGAAAAAGGTTTGAAAGACTTCACAATCTTGTAAAGAGGGAAGAGGTGAAAGGAGTTGGATTGCTCAACTTTTAACAAAATGAGATTTAAAAGGGGAGACTTAAAGACACAATGAAAATATCAATTCTTAACCAAATTAATGTTAAGAGGAAGAAACTTAGAAAGATGGTGAACGTGCTCAAATATTAACAAGACAAGTGTTAAGAGATGGGACTAAATAATGGAAGGGGGTCACTCAAATAATAACAATGTGAATCTCGAAATAAGAAGTGAAGAAATGATATTGAAAACATCGAATCTCGAAAAGTGAGTGTGAGAGATGAAGGGAAAGTGATTGATGAAGGATATCGAATTAAAACAAAGTGAATTATTTAAAAGAGAACAGGAAGAGATATTGAAGATGTTGACAATTCAACAAATTGAATGTCAAATGTGATGATGTAAGATGATGGTATGTTTGAAGCTCAACAATGAAATGTTAAACTTAAGACTTAGAAAGATGATAGATTAAGGTGATCATGATGGTGCTTGACCGTGATAAAGTGAGTATCACGATGTCAAGACTTAGATGAAGAAGGATGATAGTGCTTAAGTGTAGATACGGATGTCCAAAACTCAAGACTTAGACTCCTTTGTAAATAGGTGAAAATGAGCCCAAGGAAACTATTAAAGATACGAAGATGGATCCAAATAAGGAGTATTTGGAAACATAAAAATATATACGAAAGTGAACCCAAATAAGGAGTATATGGGAAAGACTAAAAATGAGATGAAAGTCGATCCAAATAAAGAATATTTGGAAGTGTAATCGAGATAGGAAAGTGAACCCAAATAAGGAGTATTTGGAAAATATTAAAAATGAGACAAAAGTGAGTGTGGACCACAACTCACTAAAACAAAAAGAAAGAAAAAATGAGAAAAAGGTTTTATTTATTGATTTTTTGGCCCCTACCTTAGATTGGATTTGTCATTGTGTTTTTTTCTAAGTGGTTCTCTCAACTAGGTATTAGTAGTATACCCAAGTGAGTGTGGTGCTATTGTTAGCTATCAGATTTACTTTACCCCCTTTGAAACAATGAGAAAATATATTTCTCAAATGAATCGCATTGGGGTCGTCACTAATGGATATCCATGACTCTAATTCACAAAGGAATACTAGTCTAGTAGGATGGGCGTACACATTTCTTCGCCCGGTTCCCTCAATGTGTTAAATGCTTTGGGGCTCTGTGGTACTCCCCACAACAAGTTTTATAGCTTAAGCCAAAGAAATTCCCATAGTTATAGTATTTGGGAAATAACCTTGTGGTACGTTACCTACAAACACAAAGTGTGTATTTTTCATTTTAACAATTCTTTGAATGAGGAAACTCGTAATTAGTAAAATATTTCAAATTTCATTCAAGGAAACATGTAGTTAATAGTTAAAGAATAACCTCCTAAAGATTTGGTCCTGCAAACAAGGATTAGTACATTTTCTTCTGTGGAGAGGAAAATATGAAATAAGCAAGCCCACATTTTTGATTTTCAAGATCACTTAGAAATTGCAAGGAAAGAGCATACACGTTGAAATCACTTTGATTAAGAAAAAAAAAGGTTAGTTCTTAAATAACACTTAAAAATGAAGACCATGTTTCTCATTTCCAATATCTTATAATGCACAAGGAAAGAGCATACATGTGATCACGCAGTTGATTAAGAAAAAAAAATTCCATTTTAACAATGCTTGAAAGGAGTAGAAACAACAAATCTACATAAGAAGAATGTGAAATTATTCTAAAACAAGGGTTAGACACAAATAGAATGCTCAAAATATATAAAAAGAAAAAGAAAAATAGCAAAGTACACTAGCACATACATTAGTATGCTAGTGCAAGGATGTTAGCGCGTGTAATTAAGTGGGTTAGAATTACAAAAGACACTAGCATGTGCAAATGGATGCATTAGCATTATGAAAAACATGTAAAACAAAGATGAAACTGTGGAACACTTATGTGTGCAATAAAATGCTAGCATAAGGATGGTGAATGGTATCAAATAAAATTTCAACGGTATCATGTGAAGTTAGGTGGAAATGTGTGAACTTGAAATGATAGTGCATGCACTTTCATGCTAAGCGCATACACTTAAACGCTAAAGCATAGGTCATGAATGTTAGCGCAGATAGTTCTAGAAAATGTAGAAACCTCAAATACATGGCCAAGAAGATGATTTGTTTTTGGCTTCTGTTTCATCGAGGAACCTAAAATTTTGACAACAAGGTTAAATTAAAACAAGAAACAAACAAACAAATTTCAATCACAAAATAATAAAATGAAATGAAAAAATAATGTGGATGTCCCAACGGCATGCCGAGAATGTTAGAAATGAAAATCAATAGAAAAATAGAAGATAAAGAAATAAAAACCAAATATACCTTCTCTGTAACTCTCTTTGCAAACCTCAAGTAAGATCGTGAATCTCTTAGAATTGTATGATGTTATTGATATTTTAATTTTGGATTCTTGAGATATTACTTTCCAATGTGGATTTGCAAGTGCTGCGAACATATTTCACGAGGATTCGAACAACAAATGAGCAGAAATTTGCTGCATTTTCTTATGGGTTTCAAGGATGAGTTTGCAAAGGAAATTTCCTCCTTTTATAGCTAATGGTAATGCCATGAAAGGTGGATTATATGTTTGACTAATCTCTAGGTTTATTATGGTAACTACTTGAGAATAGAAAGTAGACTGAGTCTGGGAGCTGTAGATTTAAAGGGGCAATAGAAATTTGGAATAACAAAAGTTATATCAGGCAATTGAATTACATGTAAAACCTAATTTCCCTCACCTATATAGGAATTTAGAAGTGGATTCCAAGTGGAATAGGGAAGTGGAGTTCAAGTGTAGTTAACTAGAATGAGGAAGTGGAGTCCAAATAGAGTTAACTAGGATAGTGAAGTGGCAATTGACTAGAAAATTTGATGTATTTTCCTAATTAAGTAACTAATTTAATTATCTACGATGTGAAAGAAAATTAATTAACCATTTATTTAATAAATGTTAATTAACTTAGCTAAGATGGTGTTGAGGACTAATTTAATTAATTCCAAGTGGTGCAATGTGTATGATTAATTAATTGGATTAATCAATCATAAGGGGATGAATAATAAGATGTGAACTGGGAATATGTATGTAATTTTTGCTTGTCTATGAGACAAATAATTTCTTCATAGGTCACGTATCCTTATTTACCCAACAAAAAACTATCTTTTATGGAGTCTCACTACTTGAATGACCTCACAGAAGGTGATATCTTCATCTACGTCTCTTTTCCTTTCCTAACTAGCTTGAAAAAATGGGCTCATCACCCTATTTATTTGACTTATGTCGTAGGATGTACATACCCTTGTTCACCTTCTTCTTATGATATTATACGTCCCATGGAGTCATTTTAAACACACAAATATGGAGGATTACTATTCTTCCTATTCCCAATCGACCCCTTCTTCATGTAGTGTTAGTCTATAGAGCACTTCGTTATTCTCCATCTCAGTGACATTCTCTATATATGTGGGACCCAATCTACCATATAGTGGAATTATAACCCTCTCCTCCTTATTATTGAATCTCATTACGCTTTCTTTGAAGTTCATTTCCATACGACTATAAAAAAATGGTATCCCAAGTATATTAGGGTATTGATCTTTTGTGGCCATCTCTAAGACCTTAAAATCACCATAAAATGGAACTTCCATGATGTTTTATTCCACATGGCGAAAAACTATGACTAGTCTTTTGGTTTTTTTCTTGGCCATGACTATTTTACTTCCTGAAGAATACAACATATGTTTTCCCATTTGTATCTAGGCATATTTAATAAAAAAATAAGTTCTAACCATGTGTTGATCAAAATCTTAAGGCACTAATGCCTTCCAAACTTTACATCTACCGAGATTTCCTAGTCAAAATGGGAACTCAAATCAACCTAGTTTTCAACCCGTATTGGTTGCATTCCAAATCATGTAGGTTTTTGATTTAATGTATGCAATGTCCCCATTCTTTGTTGGAACCATGTCTTCAAAGTGTCCATAAAACCTTTTATTTAAGTAGATAAAAAAATCATCTCCTTATTTTATAGATCCCATTCCCACAACTTCCTTTACCAAAAGTATTCCCATAGATCCTTCACAATCTTTAATTAATTATATAGATACTACAATACCTCTTTCCTTTCTATCATCATCACTTTTTTCACATCAAATTTTGGATATGCGATAACATTCCTTACATAAGTAGGTTAAAAATTTCCTTTCCCTTTGTTCATAACTTAAATTTTAATAACCATGACTTGGTCTTGTATAAATATGGTTTGGCCCCATAATATTCTAGATCTCATCTACAAAAATTATGTTTGACCTTTCTCAAGAGGACCTTCCTTGTCCACAATTTCTTATCATTTCACTACCATGGCCTCATTGTCCTCTTCACTCTAGGGATATGTGGTATCTTTCTCTCTTTACCATTGCCATTCATCTATCTTTTGTGAAGGATATCCCTATAAATATTTTCTCTATAGATATGAGAAATCCTATGTCCAACACTCCCTCAACAACTCACACAAACATGGAGTAGTGGATACTCCTCTCGATAGTGATCGGTAACCCTAATTTTTAGCTTGTTATCTAGGTTCATATACTTCCAAGACTCAATCATCCTCCTCCACGATATTTTCTATAGTTATTCTTAGTTATGTAGAGATTTTGGTAGAGCCCCTATGGCCTTCATCTCTTTCACCTCATCATTCAACTAGAATTTCATAATATCATGCATGGTGATGCCACACAAAATACTTGAGTTTCCTTTCACTTTGTAATATTGGGTTGTTCCTAGGTTCATGCACTTTGAAAAATCCTCACATCTAGTTGTCACATAATATACCCACTTCTATGTATAGTTTTTGTTGTGTGCCCTTTCATCTTGCACGTTGTAAAACATATAACTTTACATGTCTCTTTTACATTTTTATTCATAGTAAATTTCTATAATTACAATATCATTGTTGATAGTTAGGATTATGGGAATGGATTGATATATGTTTCAAAGTTTCCTATGATTGCCACTCATAAATATGCATCCAATACCTCTTGTAGTTCCTTAAAATTATTCATGTACAATTTCCTACTAAAGGGGTCAATTGACTTCCACAAATCACTATGATATTATAGTGGATGGATTTCGAGAGGATATGTTTGATAAAAACATCTTAAATCATGTACCACACACTTGTATAGTCTCAATTGGATCGTATTTGATATATTTATATATATAAATGATCTCTTGTTCTAATTCAAGGATGTGAAACTCATTTAGGATCACAATTTTCCATAGATCAAAGTATTTCATAGTTTGATTTACGTCGTACTTCATGTACCAAATGGGAGATATCCCTTACCGATTTGTTGTAAATAGAATTTCCTTACTTTTATACACTTTTCCCTCAATGCAAGTTCAGAATTGTGAGTTTTCCATATAGTATCTTTGATCCTAGTGTATTCTAAATTTAAGGATTACCCGATAAACCAATTATATTTGTGCTAGACTAGGTACTCATAGCTTTTATTTGTGAAGTGAGATTTCTCCCTCTAACACTTGTTGGTATAGTATTCTTACTCCATATAAATTTTGGTTTCTATCACATTGGCATCAACACTCCTTGGGCCATGGGCATAGAAACTAGAGTCACCTTCATTTCAATTATCTATGGTAAAATATTTCCTCCCAATCCCAATGTTACACTCACTCTATAAAACATTAATTTTTTCCATTTCAAACTTCCAATGGGAGTATAATTCTATGTTCTTCCCTCCAGGATAGACATGGCCTTCATGACACTAATTCCTTTATTTTTAATCACAAAAACATTGTATCACTTAGTAATTTATATTTTCTAACTACACCTTCCATTTCAAGTAAATTTTCTCTATCATTTTTGCATTTGAAACCATTATTCACCGACTCCATTCGGTTCTTCATAAGCATCTACATAATCCTCATCTTTATCATGGATCTCAACTTTTTGGACTTCTAAACCGTTGGTTTTGTGATATTTTGGTTTCCCTAATGTGGTCAAAGTCAACCCCTTGATCTCCCGACTCTATAGGTTCCATCAACATGTTCCTCAAAGAAATTTCTATAATTATTAGCTCCATCACTTTAACTTTACATCTCTTTGTTAGATTTATAAAGACCTCCTTAACCATAATTCCTTGTATGGGAAGTCCTCGTGGTTCATTTTAAGAGACCTCTTGGAAATCGGAGGTGGAAAATACCTGGCGAATATCCCCGAACCGGTTTCGCGGGAAGGTGAATTTTTTGGGGGTTGTATGAAAAAATTAGCCTGATTGTCAAGTGGTGAGACAAGGCATTTGTAGACGCGCTGACAGGAGATTTTGTTGTCACGCGTCAAAAAATACATTGACATGCGTCAATAGACCTCATTGACGCGCGTCAAAAACCTTGTTGACGTGCGTCAAAGAGGTCTATTGACGCGCGTCAATGAGGGTGATGTCCGTTGTCGCGCGTCTGCGCAGCCTCCACCCTCTGCTTTTTCATCGAAAAAATCTCTGTGTCACGTGTCAATAAACTCTTTGTCATGTGTCTATTATGCGTCAATATCAGTTGTACCTCCTTTTACGTGCATCAACTATCTATCGCGTCACGCACAACAAATAACCCTCATTGACGTGCATCAACAAACCTCATTGACGCACGTCAACAAGGTTATTGATGCGCGTCAATAACCTTGTTGACACACGCCAATAGACCTCATTGGCGCGCATCAACAACCTTGTTGATGTGCGTCAATGAGGTTCTGCTGACGCCGCGATCAACAAAATAACCCTCATTGACGCGCAGCGCCAGCAGACCTCGACGCGTGTCAACAAGGTTGTTGACGCGTCGACGAGGTCCGCTGACGCACGCCAATGAGGGTTATTTGTTGACGCGACGACCAAAATCTCCCGTCGCACACCTACAGCCTCCGCCCTCTGCTTGCGCATCGAAAAAATCTTCGTGTCACTCATCAACAAACTCTTTGTGATGCGTCTACTATGCGTTAATATCTGCAGTACCTCCTTATCGCATGTCAACTATCCGTCAGTGTCACGCATCAACAAATAACCCCATTGTCGTGCATCTAAAATACGGGATATATCATATTGTCGACAAATGTGAAGTAGAAGTGTTCGCCTAATGAATAATATAGGATTATATAGGGGATATTTTTCAAGGGTAGGCGAAGCCGACCCCTAAAAATTAAAGTGTAATTTTTAGGCGAATAAGTCACCAATTCGCGCCGTAAAATTCACCTTTCAAATTTTTCAAAATGGAATATTTGCCATATTACAAATATTCGCCACTAAAATTATCCTGAAGTCCTTTATCGAGAAAAGTCTCCACCGGTTTAAACTTACACCAAACAAATCCTTTACCCAAAACCAAGCCTAAATACTATCTTGTGTATTCGATTTAACAACCCATGAGCCATAAATTTGAACACTCCACATAACATAGTTTAATGAGGTCCTAGTAGTGAAACCATTATGTTGGGGCCTAGGTTTGATACATTATAGTTTCTATGTTAAGGAGTATAACTATTTATATGATTTCATTTCAATCAATCCAACACTTGACCACTTCATCTAAAATGTAGTACAACAAACATGGTAACCAAATTTTATAGATTGAAATGGAGGGAGAATAGTCAAATACATGGCTATGTAGATCAGATATTAATCCACACACACATCATATTATTATACATTAATCATAAATATTATACAATTTACAAGAATTTATGCACGAAAACCTCTTTATCTATTACATTTCATAATTATTGAATAATTACATAATCATGTGTGTAGTGTACATGCACAATACATAATTCATTTCCATGTATCAAAAAAATAAAAATCATCCCTCATTAATCCTCAAATATGAGTCTTCAAGTCATTCACTTCTATCCTTGTACTTTTGCTCCTTTAATAGAATATTTATTACATGATAATTATTTTTACACTCATATAAAATTTCAAGCATGTCCCCCAATTTATATCATTCTTAGATACCTAAATAATCCTAAATATCCTTTTACACTTGGTTAGAACTTAACTAACACACATTATTCTTTTTGGTTGCATTCTAGCCATCACACATTAACTTGCTCAACTAGATCCCGGTTAGAATGCACTAACCTCCTCTTGCAATCCCTAATCATTAACTAGTCTCCAAACATTACACTTCCACATGTCTCGCATATTTTTCCTTATTCCTCTTGGGAACAATTGTGATTTGTGGTGTTATTTTTTCTTCTCATATCCCATGTATATGGTCAATATATACAATAATATGAAAGTTCCCCTGTCAATGTGATGAAATTATGGTTGTGGGCAATGCTTTAAGTGGTAGTAGGGGATTCATTTTCCTTAAAATAGGGATGAATATGATAAAAATAAAATAAAATTATAGGAGACGTGAGAGGGGTAACACATGCATGAAAATCTAAGAGGTAAAATGTGGTGATTGAACTCCAATAGTGGTATATATGATTCAACATTTGTTTCTATGAATTCCACTCCATGAACTCGAGGCTTTAAGGAATAATGACCAAAATTTTCTCTAATAATCAATTATTTATACAAGAATAGTTGATAGAATTAAAATTAAAATTATGATCGAGTAGACAAGGAAGGTAAGGAACCTAGGTAAATATATTCATATAGAATATAAGTTGTTTAGTAGTGGCACGTAGAAGAAATAGAATGTTATTGGTATTTTTGTGGTGGAGAAGATCCACGGTGATGTGTTTAGTGTCATTTTTATTGAAGGTGGAGGAAATAGACTTGGTTCAAAGGATATACTCTAATGTGTATCCATTATAAGGTACCACACCCAATTATCTATCCACCAATTTCTTCATCATAGATAACTACCATGTTCTAATTGACTTGGGATACATGACCAAATGTCTTTATACTCATTGGTAGGATCATTCCATAAGTGTCGTTTCATCCCATGACCACTATGTACGTAATATTGGCTTTACTATAGAACCCAAAATTCAGAGTTGAACTACCTCTAAAAAAATATATTGTTCACATTTTGCATGCCCTCATATGATACAAAGGCATGCATGGGATAGGTGTATTTGTTTGTGTTGGAAAGTGTAGTGAATAATACCTATTATTTCTTATTTCTCAATATACCGTAAGCACCAAAAACTTGAAAATAGTGACACTACAATTGCACATCCTATTTCCTTCGCCCAACACTAGATAGTCAATTATTTTCAATGTTTCAGTAAACTCCTCCTTTATCATGAAAAGAATATGGTATCTACTAATTCCACATTATAATTACATGAAGGAGAGATACAAGGCTATATGATATTAAATTTTATAAGATAAGTTGTGGTGAGGAGGGGAACCGGTGAATTCCCCATCGATCTTGATACAATTAGGTTTATCTTTGAAATTAGATTTTCCTATAAATTTAGATGTAGATTAATTTAGAGTAATAGAAAAAAGGGTCGCCTTGGTAAGGTGGTACATATGATGTGTGATCATACAAGGGGTAATTTTTATTTGCAACTTTTTCAATAGTATATTGGAAAAATAGGGTTAGTAGTGTAAAACAAGGTATTGGTAATGAGTTTTCTTAAGGGTAAATACCAAAAGTAAGGGTAGTGATTGGAATCCCGTGATTGCAAATGTTTTTAAAATTGATTACCAAGTGCACCCCATGAAAATAGATGTATTCTTAAGGTTATTCAAAGTAAGGAGCTTAGACTCTCATTATTTTAAAGTGTGACATACCTTGTCAAAAGATCATAATTTTTCAAACATGAATAATTTGAGTGAATAAATATTGAAGCACATTATCTAAAATTATATTGCTCATTTTGCTAAGCATAGTCTTATAACAAAAATGCAGTCTTTGTTTGCTTATTGGAGCCGTGTTACATCTAATCCATTTGAGGATATGAAATCTAATCACCAATATTGATAGAAAAATGTGCAAGGAATTGATTAACCAAAGGAGTAAAATTTTGTGTAGTGTGCATAGGTAAATCATAGAACCATTGTAGATTTTATTCTTGGAGACATCTAGGAAAAATATTAGTAAGAATCTAATCATTGTAGAAGCATAACCTAAGAAAGCAATATGAAAGGAGGAAAGATTCTATTCAAGATTAATATTTACCCCAAATATAGGAAGCTTAGGTGACACAAACCCAAGGGGTAAAGGATAATATGATATTTCATGTACAAATAGATTGTAATGCAATTGAATAGAATCTATAACATTAGAAGGATAAGGGGTACATTGTTATAATTTTAACACTGGGGCTTACAAATTATGAACAATATGCTCAAGGGTATGTATAGTAGAAGAGGAACAAGAAGTACCATTGTATGCATAAGGTATGAAAGAATAGTAGTATACATGGGAATAAACATGGTAATATTTTGAAGGAGAGTATGGTATACCCCCATAGATATAGGCACAATAGATGGGGTAATAATAGATGCAGGATTAAGCACTTTAAAAAAAAAAATCTTCATTGGATTTTTGATAGTGTGAATGATGATATGCCTTAGTGGTGATAAGTAGACTAATAATATTATGTGGTTGGTCATGGAGGTCCTGATAAAAGTGAGAAAAAAACTACTTGAATAGGGAGAGGAGACAAATATGTCATATGTATATGCCTTTTAGATGTATTAGGTGGTTCAATATGCTCAATGGGTGTATGATTAATATAATTACTTATGTGGAAGGGCATAAAATAAAAATATGCACAATTTTGAAATAAAAACCTAGCGGTTGATAATAGAGCTTTTGATTTGGAATAGGGTAACCTAGTCCAAATATATGAAGGATTTGAGAAATAGGTGGTTTCACTAAATATTTTAATGGTAAAATTAATAATGTGTTGTTATTATTTATTATATTTGGATTAAGGATTAGAAACATGATATATAATCACATTAATTAATTTAACAATCAAAATTTAGATCAAAACTAACTATTCACCACTATCTAAGATAATCTAATCGAAACGAGTGCTAAATGTGAAAAGGTGTAAGAAGGTAGGTATACTTATATAATTATATGCTCATGGAGATGATATGGTAGTGAAAATATGATGAATATCTTTAAAAAATATAAATATGCTTTGTTTTTAATCCTAGAAGTGACAATTGAGTAGGTATGGGGCCATAAAATGTTAAACAATTCATGTTTGGAACTTTCCTATGGATATGTATTGGGGATTTGTAACTTCATGTTGCTTATGTGAAAATATAAAATATTCTTATCTATGAAATTATAGGTGTTTCACTTATTCCAAACCCTTTGCATGATACAAAATATCTTCAAAACGAAACCATGGGTAAGAGACCTTGAAAAATAGTTAGTGGTTGGGTCGAAAGACAATCCATACACCTCCTATATTGTAAATGATATAAAGAGACCTTGAAATGCATGTAGTTCTCCAACTAACATGTGATATCTATAGGGATTCAACTAGCTTTAGATATTCTATCACTTGATGATGGAAACAATGTCTAGTTGTGCGTAACTTGACTTGGCTTGGATGGTATCTATCTTGGGAAGTGTAAATATATAGCCTAGTTGAGTGTGTTTTAGACCTATGTAGGGTTTGTTCCTATATTTCGCTACTAATGTTGTCACCAAACCAAAACACCCTCTAGTTTTCACAAGTGTGTGTGCTTGAGCTCATGGTGTGACTAGGTAACATGGTTACTATATCCAAGTCATGGGACTTACTACTTGAGATAGACCTCCAAAGAAGGTTAGTTCCTCTTCCTAATCTAGTGCAAACTAACTCTAATGAAGAAAACTACTAGATATCTCCATCCTATAATTTACAAGGAACCAAGGAGAGAGAAATAACATGAAATTAAAATAAATCTATACTACAAAGGTGATGCACCAAAATAAGGGTGTGAGAACAACTCTCCAATGTGTGAAAATGGGAGCAAAATACATATTAGAAAGGGTGATAACAATTCCCCATAATATAACAACATCTTTCACAACCACATTCACAAAAAATAATAATAATTAACCTTGCAAGAGTACAAGGTAGACATAATACACCTTTAATAGAATTGAAGAGGCAAGAGGAATGCAAATAAACACAGCAAGGGAAGACACATCCACAAACTTGCATCTATTACTTCATTAATATGCACAGTTCATTCTATTATAAAGGAAATTCTTGGATCACCATGCAAGGATTCCACTATGAATTCATGTAGCACATTAGCTTCACAAAACCAAAATGACAAAGTTTTGCTACTAGAATTATCCCCCTTTTACAATGAGACAACACCTCAATTTATAGAGAATGAAGAGGAGGAGAGAGAAACAGGCAAACTCGGATTTTCCTTTGCACCAATTAAAAAGTACCCAAAGTGGGTGGAAATCATGATAGAAAATATTCAAAATCCATCCTTGATTGATATGTAACTTGCAGTGAGAGAAAATTTCTGCCCATGCCCATTAATTACACTTTCAACCATTCTCCACTTGCCATTCAGAACAAGGATCATTTTATGAAAACTTCACCCTTGAATATTAATTAATTTCAGGATTTGTTATATTTTGTGTGAAGGTATCAAATTCAATATTCCAACAAGACCAATTTTGTGAAAATCCATTGAGAAATGCTCAAGTTATGAGCTTCTGAGAAGAAGTAGCTATTTTGGTTTTCATAGGCTTGGCTTTCACTCCACAGTGCCGGGCAATTGATTGGGCAATGGAAATGACATCTTAAATATTTTCTCCTTCTTTACCTAATGTTTTCTTCATGATTTGAAATCCTTGGGGTTTTCAAATTGGTTTCTTTCTTAGGGGCCCACCATTATATTGTTTTATATGGGGGACTTGTTTTAATATTTAGCATTCAAATATTGTTAGCTCGGTTGAGCTAAAACTTCCCTCATAATACCTTATGGACCTAAATTATTGTTTTGGGCATTGATTTTTCCCATGATATGGATTTTTGGGTTGTCTAATCAATTGCGATTCACCACCTTCCCAAAAATCCTTCCTAACCATTCCCAATGCATCGTATTATGTACTCACCTTTCCCAATGTGTTGAGTTACCTTATACATCGGAGTTCCCATTCATCAACACTACCAACCTCTTGTAACTCCTAGCTTGGTGAAATGTTATCACCTTACAATGCGGGTATAGGCTCCTGGGAGAACTTGGTTTGGTGAGGCACAGCCACTTGTTCTCCCAACATCTAACTCACCCACAATGGGCTTGCCACTCACCTCAAACCCGCAAGGCTCGGACGGCCCCGCATTGACCGGGTCACTTGGGCTATTGACCTATGCTCTATCCACATTATTCGTGTGACTCAACGAAGTCAAGATTTGTGTGTATGGATTTACCAACTTTTTTGGCCACTTGGGCCCTAAACATCCGCCTTCCCCACATCGCTACCTTGATCGACGATCTCGGACTTGTGTTGTACAACCCAACTTGAATGTATTAGGGATCCTTGGGGCATAAATTCCTCCTCATCTCGCAAAATGGTCACAAAAGACCCATTTCGAGAATATCCTCGGATATTTTGGATTTCTTTACACGCAAGGCTCGACTCACCTAGGCCATCCGAGCTCTTTTCCTCCACAACTCCAACATTAGTCTATGCCAAGGAGCCACTCAAATTTTCTTCGTCATTTTTGGTTAAGTCTCGGTCATCATTACATGCTTCAACCAAAATCGAATTGATTATTCCATTCTTTCCTTTTCTTGAGATGGGCCCATCATGTCTAGCTCGTTACGGTTTGTGTTGAACTCCTTTAATGACCCACATGAGATCCCCAATTGAGCCATGGCTAGAGGAATTGACATTTCCTTCACGATGCATCCTCCTGGCCAAGCTAAGGGATCTCGGCCCGGTCATTCGCAACCTTGCACTAAAGCTAATTCCATTAAAACTCGGCACTTATGGCTTAATTTTGATTAGGTCAATGCTCCCATGAACTCGCTCGTCATTGGAAGGCTTGGTAATTCAACGTGTGAGCTCAATGGGATCTGCTACATCAGCTCAACCTTGACAACCTAGTTTCTCTTGGCAATACATAGCTTAGCTTTCCATGACTCCACATACCTTTAGATAGCTCGATATGGCATGAGATGGAAAACAATTTGGTTATTGATTATGTGATTTGAGCTTGACCCTTTAGGTGCATAGCTTGATTCATTGCAATAAGTGAGCTTGGTTTTCACTGCAAAAGGAGCTCAGTCCTACAACAAAATAGCTCAAATCACCCTAAGGAATAAGCAGTTCGATTTTCTGAGTATATAGCTTGATGCATAATCTAAATAGCTTGATGAGCAATTCAAAGGACTCGTTCCTCCCATGGAATAGCTCTCGGAGGTAAAAATCCACTCACCCAAATTTTAAATAGCTCAACCTATAACATAACTAGTTCAACCTTTCAATGTGAATCATCGAGCTAAGGGGCAACTCAGTCATGAGTTCAGTTAACTCTACAAAGATCAAATATGCAAGGTTCAAAAATTCTTCTAACTTTCTCCAAATCTTGTCAATGTTTTGGATCTCCTCGTGCATTATGGACTATGTAGAGTGTTGGAGGTGCTTTCGAGTGAATTGTCAATTTTTTTCCATATCCTCCACAAGTGGGTCCTATTGTAATTACTTCATTGAAACTCCATGTGGTCCAATTTCATCTGGGGTAAAATTGGATAACAACTACTTTTATAAATTTAGAAGATCTTAGTGTCCTTTAGGAATGATATATGTAATAAGTTATCTTGAAAGTGTTAGGTGATTAAATGAGTTTATTTGAATTCCTCAAATAGGGATTCATATTTATAATTTCACATTAAGGTTGACCCATGAGGAAATTACCAACCCATATAAAGATATCAAACTCAAAAAGTGATCATTAGGTGGTTAGGGACTAAAGCGCCAATTTTGGGACAAACAATTAGATGGTTTGGTCCCTACTTGGGGTCTCCTATGAAAAGGGGGCGAGGTAGTATAATTTTTGGGTGAAATACTTAGAGATGATTAATTGATGTGGATTTATACAAGCCATATTAAGTGACTAAGTATTTCTATTGAGGATACCAGTCATGCATGAACTAATGATAGAAAATTAAGATTACGGTGTGTGTGCAAGTCATGATTTAGGGGTGAAGCCAATGTTGGAATTTCCAAGTGATACACTACCATATTTAGGTGTCTATAGTTCTTAAAATTTTAATATATATTTTACTACGCACACTATTTTGACGATGTGCATGATATTAGGTTTAATACATACATGTTATACATTATCATAGACACACACATGTGTTTTGTATTCACTAGCCCACACCTAAGGGACACCTTTCTATATTCAAGCACCCATGTGGGGTATTGTGCATGATTAATAGATTGTTTATTTCCATGTAAGTCTATAGATTATATAAAGATGCTTCTTTATTATGACCTTAACATATATCGTGGGATAAAAATATGTGTGGGCTAACTTATATCTTATATAACATTTATATTTACAAGAATAAGTTAATTATTCATCAAGTCCAACCTAATAAAGATGAATGGGTGTAAACCTAAGTAACATACCTACATATACAGACAAATAAATATTTCATATATGGGTCATATTATGATTATTGTAATATTTTGGAGGATTCTCCCTAAAAGTGGCTTGGTTATATGTTTACTATTTTATTATTTAATAATATATATTGAATTAATTTTATAACAAGTGGTGTCAAAGCTTTGATTTAGGTAACAATGTGGATAAAATCCTAGTTTTTATAGAACTACCTATATACCATGAATATTATTTAGAATTGTTTTGATTTTTTATTGAACTTGTAAAATAATTAGTAGAATCTAGCCTCTAATTTTTGTTTTTTCTTATTAAATTTTTTTATTGCAAATTTGGTGGTTTTTATGCATTTACTCCACATGATTTAATTTTCATTTTTTCATTTATTTAAATTTTTGGAAAGTTTGGGCCAAAATTTATTAGGAATCTATTCTTCGCAATTTTTTATTTAAAGTTTAATCGAATGTAAAATCACCCGATCAAATATTGTCAAAGATGAAAATACAAGATTTCACTTTCGAGTGTAAACATGTTAGGGCCGTAAAACTAAAGGATGAAAAAAATTCATACACATGATGGAAAAATAATTATAAAGATGAGTTACAATCTAAGTTAGCACTAAGTGGAACTTCAAACATGATGTCTCTTTTATTAGATCATAAAGTGTACAAACTTGAGTATAGTGTTCCCAACCTACACTTTGATACAACTAAAATCAATCATCAATGGAGGAGCTTGAGTAGAAACTTACTAAAAATGTGAATTTGCAAATTAATCCCAAAAATAAGCCACATGTCATTAAATTACAAATTCATCATTTTGGTTTTTATAATCAACTTAATGAAAACCCAAATACATCGCAACCACTACCTTAGGCTAGTTCCCATTTAAGATAGTGTTACATGAGGCCAAAAGTGGAAATGCATAAGTTTTATGGGAATGATTCACTTAGTTGGATCAATTAATTACATAAATGTTATAACTTTTATAAGATCATGTACGGACATAAGACTAGATTAAAACTTAAAAACTAATGAAACAAGGACCAAAGGATTGGGCTTTAACTATGATAAAAATTGTAACCATGGAAATAATTTTGATGAAAGGAAGTTATTATAAATTGAGGGAATCAAAAAAAGAGGACGATGAAAAATTAGTAGAGGTTTTTATGAGATGGATTCTAGAGATTCCCAACGATATACATCTTTCCATGCACCATCATTTATTAGCACTCCCAAACTATGAGGAACCGCATGAAACAAAATCTAACCCACATCAAAGTGAAAGGATTTTTGCAATCTAACATTTTATGTTTGTGTGTTTATAACCATATACAAAAATGTCTTAAAAAATAGGATAAAAATATTTCACCTCGATATTATGGCCCTTATCAAGTTTTGAAAATATTGGTAATATATCATACAACTAAGATATACCTCACCTAGAAAAATACATTTGATCTTTCTTGTTTTATTCTTAATGCAAGATGTTGGAAAAAATGTTTCAATAGAGACAAAGTTATCTCAAGTTGATGAGGAAATAATAATCATTTTGAGACTTGAGGGAATACTTAGAACGTAAACTAATATCTTTTGTACATTAGATATGGCAACATATATGATAAAAGGGTAGAGGCTTCCCAATAAGTATGGCATTGTGATGTTGAAGAATTTATGCAAAAGAATTTTAGGAGAGTCAAAATTGAGTACAACATATATTTAAAGGGGAGGAGGATGTTATTCCCTTAACCTATCTCATGTATAAATATATGTGTTGGGTGACATATGGATTATTACACACACACACAAACGTATAAAAACATACATACACACATACATACATACATACATATACATTCATTAGTTAGTTGTTTATTATGAATGTACTAACAAGGATGAAGGGGAGTGAATCTATGAAATGTGTGTGTACATACACGTGCGTGCGTGTGTGTGTGTGTGTGTGTCTCTCCATATGGTTCATATTGTGAATTATTATATTATTTTAATATTGCAGAGGTTTTCTCCTGAAACAAATTAGTTATATATTCACTATTATGTTATTTATCATTTACAATGAAGTGATTTTGTTACACTTACAATACTTATACACTGTAGAAAAAAAATCTATGCACTTGGGTAAATTTCTAGGTCATAGACCATACTAATATATACATGATTCCTAAGAAAGAAAACTAGTAATTGACAATGTCTTTTAGGCCTTTTTCTTTTTCTTTTAAAATTTTATTGACCTTACACACCCTACAAACCTATTGATATTTGATTGATTTATCTTTTATGTCCTCGGAAACTAGTTCTCAACTAGGACACTAGTGCCTGTGCGCTCATGCCCTCGGTACTTCCCCGACCCTTTTTCCCCTTTTCTTACTCTTTTGTGTCTCTTTACTTCTTAGGAATATTTTATACTTTTGGGTTGGCCTTTTAGTTTTCAATTTCAAAATTAAAACAAGGGAATCATATATATATACATAGTTATAGCTCTCAAATAAGGGACCAAGCACTAAACATTACTATCAACACCTAAGCTTGTATCCAAAAGGCACATAAATAACTCTAAAGCATCCATCTAGCATCCACTCAAGGGACAAAAGACTCGCATACTCTACATATACATAATAGGAATGGGGAGTTCATTATATTTCATCCACACACGATATACATTGCTACATTATAGGTACAACTTGCACAAGGGAATCCTAGGGCATAATTTCTACACACACTCATAAGAACTACATGGATTATGAGATGTAGTACAGTGCTCGCTCATTAAGTTAAATCTCGGGGTGATTGTAAGGGTCACTGTCAGAATTCCCATCCTACATATTTATTTTCATGTTTGATGTGGTTTGTGATATTTTTACAGTTGAAATATTTTGTTACAGTTACTAGTGCCTTCACTATTAAAGAGTGACTATTAGATGATCAATAAGAAGAAACAATGAAAATATTGTGACATCGTAAAAACTAGATTTTGATCATTTGTGAAGTCATAAGCACCCAAAAGTAGTCTTTAGTGCCCAAGTGCCCCTATTCTACCATGGGTGTTCATGTTTGACCTTATTCCCGCATTCCAAAAAAATTTGTGAGCAAAAGAATAACACTCGCCTAACATGTTCAACACTTTTCCCACCCGTATCAATTCCAAATCAAGAGGAAATCAACTAAGTCCTCTCTCCTTCTCCTTTTCTTAGGGTTTCATATATTAAATCTTATCTTATTTGTGTCATTTCTATTGTTCAAAGATTTATACATCATTTGGTTTAGTAAATGAATCTTCAATATTTAGATTTAATTCAAATTATATTAAATTAAATTAAATCATTAGTGAACTTGCTTATTCAAACTCTACCTTATGAGAATGTATCAAAATATATCTCCTTCTAAATTCATGGATCAATCTTCCTATCCTTATTTTAGTCCAACCAAGGTTTCTAACATGACTATGACTACTACTAATTTTATGCAAGTTTATACTCAACATCCTCCTCACTTCATTACTCCAATATTTGATACATCCATCAATGTAGTCACCACCCACCACACTCGTCCTCTTATAGGTTCACTCATCTCTATCCCACCACCTATCACTTCTATAATTGCTCCTACTATATCTAAGGTTTATGACATCACCGAGAAGCTTAAGAATACACCAGCAAAAATTACTCTTTATGATCTATTACGCAATGTACTTGATTGTCTTTACACATTAAATTCCAACCTTGTTCCATCCACATTGACAAAGTGATAATTCACCTATTTCCTTTGCTCACCTCATTCAATCTCTCAAAATTCTACCGCATGTTGTATATTTTATTGATGAGGATATCCCACCCTCCACTACCGATGATCCATTTTCACCTTTTCTTATCATCATTACTATCAACATCATTTGTATTAACCATGTACTTGTTGAAAATGAATCGATATAAATCTATGTGCTCTATCCCTCCTTAGGAAAATTATAATTATTGATTATTTAATCAATAAATACTCTCAAGACATTCGTGGCTATGATTCCACTATTTGCACATGCATGAGCACTATCACCCTACCTCTTCACGTTGGGCCTAAAATCATTCCTATTGTATTTTTATTATCGATGTTACATTCTAGTTTAATTGCTTACTTCATAGGACTTGGATTCATGCAATGCATGTTATTCCTTCTACAATTCATAGGTTTGTTAAATTCTTACATGATGGTTATGAGAAAACTAATGTTGCTAACCATAACCCCTTCAAGTTTTTAGATAAACCCCATCACCGCTATGACAATTCCTCCTTCACACCTTATCCCATACCACAATATTAGTACATATGGTTTTGGTCAATCTAGTGCTTCACCCCTTCTTCTACATCTACATGCATTCCTTTGATTCCTACTCACACTAATGATATCTTATCACCCACAATGTCTACCTCTATGAATGCTACTTCTCCATCTGTCATGGATCCTTTCAATACTATATCTATCTCCATCCCTACCAATATCCTTGATAATACTATCTAACAAGATAATGCACACACCGATGATTTTGATGATGAGGCTGATGTTATAGAGCTTAATGATGACATGTTGCACAATCTTAACTTTACTCCTATCAAAATTGATGAGTCCTGTTTCTAGGACACTTGTTGCTATTGAAATTGGTGAATATAAATTCAAGATGCTTCCTCCATCCACTAATTCCATGATACCATTTTAAAGGATTATACATATATTAGACAATCTATCACCTGCTACATCTCCACAAGTTCATTCTTCTCTATGCTTGGATCCATTCACATGCAGTCTTTTCATCTGTAATTCTTAAATTGGCCTTATATTATATTTGACCCTTTTTTTCTGATACTTTTTCACACGTGATGACTTGGCTTAGATAGGAATCACATCTAATGATCTCCTTCCTCCACCTCACTCTTCTCTCACTTAGATCATTGATGTGTTTTAATTATTGCTTCTTATGGCCTATGTGTCTTCCATTTGAGACTATTCCTTGCATGCACCCATAGTTCCTCTCCACTTACACTTGGTTAGTCTTGGCTTGATTACATTGGTGGCACATTAGATCCTAATCATACTACTATTAGATTTCCCATTCGATATGGCCACATTCTATATGCAATGACTTCTTCTTGGGATAGTCTCAAAATCTAACTCGTTGGTATGCACATGATTTTCCTCAAACTCCTTTTATTGATGAAGAATATGCAATGCGCATATATAATCTACGCCACATAGGCTCTTTATATGATCAACCTCACACTATTGCTTACCAAGTCTCTAATCTAGATCCTATTGATTATGACCACCGAAAAGATGATCTTCTCGACGAGTTTAATTGATTGTTTTTTACATACAATATTTCAAAGGCATCACTCTTTCCTATTCCACCCTCCTAACATTATAAGTTGTGTATCAAATATACTATCCCACGCTATGTGCTTCACGCTTAATATTTTTCAATACTCTTACACATCTTGATACAGACCTTGTATTGTCATTACCATATGACGCACTCTAGTTCCACAATTCATACTCAACCGATGAGGATCTAAATCTAAAATGAACCTCACCCCATTCACGCCTCTCATGCCATATGCTTCATGATCTATCTTTCTAGCATGTTTCTTAAACCATTTTTGGATCACACACTCTTGTTTTATGGTTCATTATTGATTTGTTGAGGAAAAATTTATAAATGAACCTCATATCATACACATCCAATGGGGGAAATTTTCTCCTTTAATCTTCACACATCAGCATGTCACCCAATCACACTCATACAACATTTTCATATCCTAGTTGCATCTACTATTTCTATCTTATTTTATTTACATGTTACACTTTGTTTCATGTGCTAGATGAATTATTAGTATGGCCTTACCTTTTCTATATACACATGCACGTTCAATTAGTATCTTGAGGTGAATGCAAGACCTTTCACAAATTCATACATGATGCACAATTCTCGACATGACTATTTACCATTCCCGCCAAGGCTCCTGGGGGCATCTACTTTTTCTACTATCACTCTTTACACATCACAGTTCTATTTTTTTAGTAATTATTATTTTTCAATCACCATCACTATACTTTTCACTAATTTATACATGTTTTGACATAATATCTATCTTTTTAACATGTTAATGGGTGCTTCATGTGTAACATTTATATTTTCGGATCTATATAACCACGTCTATCTCACAATTTTTCTTAATATTGTTTGTGGGCTATGTCTTATGTCTTATGTAATCATTGTATGCTTTTAGATGTTTCGGACACGATAGTCTTGTGACATTATGAGTGATGTACCATGTATGAAACCATATTTTTGTGGTCCATCTTATCTTCCTAGTTGTTTATTACATTGTCTTCTATTGCATGCTAGATCATTTTTACTAACTCTTGTTACTAGCCTACCTTGTTTGTATGTTCCTTAGTTTCTACCATGCACATCCCCTACCCCCGTAAGATTCCACTTCATATCGGATTAAGTCCTCTCCTTTAGACCACATTCTCCTACAATCATCGCATGCATCCAAAATGAGGGGGACATCTATTTGGTAAACAAATCACCCATACAACAACTCATGGCTATAGTAAAACACAACACATTACAGAACAACACCAACACATAGTCACAAATTATCCTAAAAATAGACTTGTGTCCAAAACACAGAGTATACACTAGCACCTAGAACTATACAAGAGTGGTTGGTGCTTGTTTTCCCCCCTAAGAACTTGTGTCATGGGGGGAAAACAATCAAATTATTATCTCTTTACAATATCCAATAGTTTATAAGCACAATTCTCCAAAGTAATAGAAATTTGCCTCCAGCTACATAATTCATCTATCACCATTTCACTTATAATCAAAATAATCGAAAAAAAAAAATCAATACATTACATCTCGCAATGGTGTTGATTTGGAAAGCATCATGAAAGGAGAGAAAATCTAGACCTCTCTCCCCAACACTCTTTTCTTAGCATGAGATTTCCCAAAATACTCTCTCTTAGCATGAGATGGCCCAAAAATCTCACTCTTTACATGAGATCTCCCAAAACTCACTCTCGGTGTGAGATTTCCAAAAACCTCACCATCAAAATTCAAATACAACAACTTCAAAGAAAATCAATACAATTTTCTATCTCTTACACTCTTATACATCAGGTGCACACTTTCCTTTTACATACTTTCACACTTTTACTTACTTATACACATGTTACTTTGATTTTTCATATACGAAACTTTGACTACTCTCTCGCTCTTCTTTTGCAGGTTTGTCCTTAATACACAACAAGAAGCATATCAAACCATAAAATACAACACGATACTATTCATACACTTCACCCCTAGGGTCCACTTCCCTTTCCTAGTCTCCATGCTTCACATTGTGATCACTTCACACTTCACTTGTCCACTTGGCATGTTATTGGCTACACTCTTCTCTATAGGATCATAAGGTACACATCTTTCTATCTACTTTATGTTATCGAGTATTCACTCAACAACATAAAGTGGGGGAAAATGTAGACACAAAATCTATGCACTTGGGTACATTTCTAGGTCATAGAGCATACTAATATATACATTATTCATAAGCAAGAAAACTAGTAATTGACAATGTATTTTTGGGAATTTTGTTTTGTCTTTTATAATTTTATTGACCTTACACACCCTAAATCCATGTCGGTATTTGACCGATTTATTTTTTATGGCCTCGGACACTAGTGCTCGGTTAGGACACTAGTTCCCACTCGCTCTTGTCCCCCTAGGCTCTCGACCCTTTCTCCCCATTTCTTAATCTTTTTGGTCTCTTTTACTTCTTAGGCATCTTTTTATACTTTTGGGTCAGCCTTTTAGTTGTCAATTATGAAATTCAAGGAAGATATATATATATATATATATATATATATATATTAGGTGTTGATAGTGATGCTTGGTGCTTGGTCCATATATAGACATACACACATAGTAATAGCTCAAATAAGGGACCAAGCACTAAGCATCACTATCAACACCTAAGTTTGCATTCAAAAGGCACCTAACATAATCTAAAGCATCCATCCAACATCCACTCAAGGGACAATGGGTTGCATACTCTATGTACACAACATGGGAAGGAGAAGTTCATTTTATTTCATCAACATATGCTATAAATTGCTACATTTTAGCTATCGCCCGCTATCAAGTACAACTTGCACAAGGGAATACTAGGACACAATTTCTACACACAATCGAACTATGTGGATTATGAGATTTAGTGCAACACTTTTTCATAAGTTTACTCTCAAGGTTACCGTCAGGGTCAGTCGACTCCCCATTTTAGATCTTTCATTTTAGTTTTGATGTGGTTTATGGTCTTTTTGTAGGTGAACTCTTCTTTTACTGAGTTATAGGTACCTTGACAATCAAAGACCAACTATCGGTTGATCAACAAGAAGAAACAAAAAATATCTTGTGACACAATAAAAACCAAATTCTGATAATTTGCATAATCACGAGGCACCCGAAGCGGCTTTCGGTGCCTAAGCGCCCGTGTCTTTCCATGGGCACTTGTGTCCAACCTCATTCCTACATTCCATAATTTATTGTGAGTAGTAAGAACACTCTGGCCGACGTTTTCATCACTTTTCCCAATCTGAATCAATTCCAAATCAAGCATAAATTAGCTAAGTCCTCTCTCCTTCTTCTTTTCTTAGGGTTTCATATTTTAAATCTTAGCTTGTTTGTGTCATTTCTATATTTCAGCATTTATACATCATTTGGTTCAGTAGTGACTCTACAATATTTATATTTAATTCAAATTAAATTAAATCATACACGTCTTCCCCTTTCTTATATATTTCATATGTGTTTTACTATGGATAATATATCAAGCTTTACTTGATCATGACATTGATTTCTTATATGTAATCATATTTATTTTGCCATGCTTATCGATTATCGATTATTGAATATTTCAAACTTGCTTAATGATTGATTATATGTTTACTACATGCTCCGAGTTTCTTAATTGATGTTTTCTAATTATATGAAGTATATTTATTATTGCGTTAAATAAGAACTCGTGCCTATCTGGACAACTTACTTAAAATTTTATACTTAAGTGGCATCAGGTGAAAATCCACGAGAAATAATAGGTTACAGATC
This sequence comes from Taxus wallichiana var. yunnanensis, assembly GCA_018340775.1. Classification (NCBI taxonomy): domain Eukaryota; kingdom Viridiplantae; phylum Streptophyta; class Pinopsida; order Cupressales; family Taxaceae; genus Taxus; species Taxus wallichiana. The sequence continues at coordinate 109,459,852 of CM031235.1, read as the reverse complement.
AAATAAGTAATGTACCGCGGAAAATATAATTTAAAAAAAAAAAAGGAAAAACCATGGAGATTTGGTGGCGGGAAATATGCAAAAGCCATGGAAAAAATGAAATTCAACGAGGAAGTCAAAACCCACGCAAATTAGAAAATACATAAAGAATATATGTGAGGGATGAGGCATCAAAAATTACAGAGCTCAGGAAAGCGGAGTTTGTAAAGTGAAAGACTAGAGAGAATCAAAAATAAAAGTGACGGAAAAATGCAAGTCCGAGGGGAAATTTAAATCCACACAAGGTTGAAAGGACGCATAATGAAGAAAAACATAAAATCCATGGGGAAAGGAGATCCATGGTACAAAATAAAATACTCCACGAAGAAGTGAAACAAGCCACGTGAGAAAAAATGAAGTCATAGAACAATAAGGAAATCAAGGATCGAAAGCAAGAGGCCAAGAACAAAGATGTAGACCATTACAAAACTACCAAAAAAGAAAATTAGTCAAAGACAACTATAAAATATCCACCGAATGAAGATTTTTTTGCATGAATCAGTTTAAATATTCAACAGCCAACATTAAATCTTGTATTGTGCAGCCCTCATTCCGAGATGATTTGATAGTGTGCTTATAACAATCTCCGGTGCATCTCCTTGGTTTACACCATTGAATATTGATTGCCCCTCGGTGGTTGGAGAAGTGGTTTTGTTTTCTTCATTACTAGGTGTTATCTAATCTCTTCTCTTTCTTTCCCTATCTCATTTAAAAGCAAATGTAAGGGAATAAGCAAAGGGTCTTTTCATCTAGTTTTAGAGATTTTCCTTTTGATCACTAAGTCAATGCTCGTGGACCTTTGTAACGTGTTTGATAATTTTTCACATGTCTTGACTATTTGGAATTATGAATGACTAAGTTATTGATATTTTTGCAAGTGTGGTATCTTTCCTTTGAATACATACATGTTTAATGTGAATTTCTTAGTCCTCTTACAATATTTATGTCTTATTTTGATCATTATTATTATATTTTCTTGTGAATTTTTGTAACTTTACATGATAAGTTACATTTGTGTCTCTTAGATTCGAATCGAACCCTATTGTTAGTTTGGTGCATCACTGTCTTTATTTCGATATTTCATCCTTTTAAACATTGGTACCTTGAAAATATTAGGTTAGAACTAGTTGGTAGTGGTTTTAGTGTTGGTTATATTAGTCGTAGTAAGATAGAATATAAAAACCAACCTTCTCTCAGTATATTGACCTTAAAAGGTTCCATTTTCACACACTTTAAATGTCATTCTATGTTTCCTAGGTGTTGATATTAGCCTTAAAAAAGGGTGCAATCTCATATGACAACAATATTTTGCACACTCGGTGGGACATCTTGAGTCATTTAAAATTTTCAATAAGAATGGTGTGTGTTTTAGTGGTATCTCACCTTCGAAGTCATCATCTCAACATGCAAGGTGAGTCCAATGGTCCAAAAATTACATTCTTATCATCTACAAACTAGTTTCATTTCCATTTTCACTCATATTCTTCCTGTTTGATGAAGTTATGTAGTTGTTTCTTCCTTTTCCCTTCATTGTAATTCTTATGTGCAATCACGAAATCCCCCTCTTCCACCTTCATTCACTCCCAACTTCCCTTCAAATCGATACATGAATCTTATTACAATGACTTCGCATATGCCACAAACCCTATTGATTTATATTATTATCCTATAGAATGTGATGGTTTGTAGGAGCAAGAGTATTCTTATGATGGGGACAACTTAAATCATGATGTTGATTTTTAGTTGTCGCTTTAATATGTGGAGGAGAACATTCAAAGATAATTCCATATTTTGGATGAAAGGACATCTCAACATCCTAGTATAAAAGGATATTGTTTGTGGGATTACCCTTTTCCATACTCCTTTAACCCTCAATATAAGATTTAAATCATACAATTAGATATGAGAGAAAATACAAGAGCTGGAGGAAATATTTAATGCTTTGTAGTCTAGTATAAGTATCCTTATCCATGAGGAAATATTCACCATACCCACCTTTCCATCCTACTCCATATTTTGAGGCCATTCCCTATCCTCAATCTGAATGTGATGTTTCTCATCATTTTTGGATCCCCATGAGAGCTATTCTCCTTCCTAAAATAAAATCCACTTTCCTTCATTTGAGCCTCTACAAGACCAAGTCAAGTTTTCATCCTTACCTCACTACTTGGATTATGATATATATGGATATCTAAAAGATCATTTCCATTATTTCTATTTTCTGCAATATACCTCTTCTCTACCCTCAAATCAAGGGTTATCTAGTTCCATTGATAATTATAATAATATTCACCATCCCTTCATAAGCATCCAAGTTCATTTGTGACAATTAAAGATGTTCCTCATCCTTATGAACATGGAAATGCACAAACACACTTGAAGAGGTAGTATGAAGAAGAGATAAATAAATAATATAAACTATAAATTCTAAGAGCTTATAATGATATTGAATCCAAACAAATATCTCAAAAGCTATGCAACAACCCCTCTCCTCCAAATGAATCAATATCAGTTGAGGTATGTACCATTGTTGAAAACCATATATTGGAATGAATCGAGTCTAAAAATTAAGAAACCATAGCTATTTTCCTTGAAGAGGTTCCTACTACTATTATTGATCAATCCATTGTTGAGGATGTTTTAAATGAGATTACAAATGAACATAAGGAAATTTTTGATGCCAAGGGTGATTAATCTGAGACCAAAATCCAAGAAAATCACACGGATATCCTTGGAGGCAACATCCTTGATCATGGAAAGGTGTTTTCTAGGTTATAATATTAGATAGGGGTGTTGGTTGTTATTTTGAATACCATAAAAGAAGAAGAGGGATATTTATTGGAAAATATTGCATGTGAAAGGTAGAAAGAGGGTGAATTATCCTTTGTACTTGATAATTTTGAAAGTTTCATGATTTTTGTTGGAGAGGAAACTTGTGATCTGAATATATTTTCACTTGTTGAGGATTCATGGGAAGAAATCATGGATTTTTTAAAGTGTTAGGGGTATGAATAACCATTTAATAGATTTGGTTATGAAGCTAAATGTGAAAGAAATGGGAAAATCATAAAGAATAATCCATTGGTTTTAAGTGTTGGGTGTCTAATAAGATATCTAGCTAGATCAGATATAGGATCAAAGTTTCCACTTGTCATATTCACGTCATAATGTGAGGAAGATCATTAGAGAATCAAATATAAGCCTATAAAACTCCACAAACAAATTCTAGATTACATAGAGGTATATTTTTCTCTTGAGGATGATATTTTGAAGGTAACAATGGTGTAAACTATGTTTGGAATCTTACCACTAACCCTTATGGAAAAATTGATATCATGGCCACTTTTTATCAAGAAGGTAAGTTACTTCTCCCAAAAATCTAGTGGTCTTGTCTATATTTATTTTCCAAACTTTAGTAGAGTAGGAGTAGATTAGTTTTTTATTAGTAGAACAAGTGTTGATCACACTATATATGTCTCCATTTGGACCATGTATGATTTTAAATCTTTGTAAAAAGTTTTTGTGAGATATTTTCAACTATGCACAATCCACATCAGCCACATTCATGAGTAATTTTAGATCCATAGCATAAAATATATAATGTAGGGATAAGTTCAAAAGATCGACACTTTTGGGGTGAGTTTTCAAAGTTTCGGGATCAATTCTTAAGGTTATATGAAGAGTTAGTTTCCAATGGATGAAAAGGACCAATAGTTCCATTCATCTAATGAGTATATGTTTTGTATAAGTCACCAAAATGTTTTCAAATAAGCATTCATGCTTAAATAGACAACTTACTTCAAATTCTAGACTTAGGCAGCTTCAAGTAAAAGATGCGAGAAATAGTAGGCTATAGATCAAAGGATCGATGTACCGTGGGAAAAAATGTGGAACAAAGGAAAAATGTGGAGAGTTGGTGACAGGAAATATGTAAAATCCATAGGACAAATGAAATTACATGGGGAAGTCAAAAACCCACACGAAGTAGAAAATCCATGGAGAATATACACTATGGAAGAGGCGTAAAAGCCACACAAAATTGTAGGGTACAAAAAAGTGGAGGCCATGGAGTGAAAGAAAATAGTGGAGTGCATGAGAATAATAAACAAAAATTGTAGGAAACATGAAATTCCACGGGGAAGTTTAAACCTGCACAAGGTTGAAAGGCCACGAAAAAATAAAAACATAAAATCCAAAGGAAAGGAGATCCATGGTAAAAAATGAAAGCCAAAATAAACGATGGATTCCATGAAGAAGAGGAAAAGGCTGTGGGAGGTAAAGTAAATTCATTAAATAATAAGGAAATCATTGATAAAAAGTAAGAGGCCATGAGCAAAGCCACACACCATTGCAAAACTGTCAAAAATATGAAAAGTAGTCAAAGACAATTATAGAAGATCAGATCGTCAAAAATATTTTGAATGAAGCTAATCCATCCCCAACTCAACTTAAATGTTCAACCACTCCTAATAACCAACATTAAACCTTGTACTACCTTTCCCTCATTCCCGTATGGTTTAAGAGATTCTGATTCAAACAACTTCTAACACCCAAACATGATTTAGAAAATTTAATACCATTGGCCCTTAGTAATTGGCAAAGAGGTTGGTTTTATTCATTACTGGGTGTTATTCGATCTCTTCTCTTTCTTTCTCTATCTCATAGAAAATAAAATTTAAGGGTGTAAACTAAGGGTCTTTTTTGCTAGTTTTAGATCTCTTCCCTTTTGAGTGCTAATTTAATACTTTTGGACCTCTGTAGCATGTTTGTGAAGTTTTCATGCACCTTGTATCTATGGAATTGTGAACAAATAATTATTTATAGTTTTTACAAGTGTGATCTCTTTCCTTTGAGTGCATACGTATTTGATGTGAATATCCTAGCCCTCTTGCAATATTTCGATATTATTGTGATAATTCTATTTAGAGTTTTTGTGCACATCTCTAGAACTTCACATGCTAAGTTACATATATGTATCTTAGAGTTAGAATTGAACTCTAATGTTATTTTAGTGCATCACCATTATTTATTTTAGCATTTCATTCTTATGAACCTCGATCCTTAGGAAATCTTAGGTTAGAATAGTTAGTAGTAGTTTTTAGTGCTTTGGTTGGATTAGTTGGAGTAAACTAGAATAGAAGGAACCAACCTTCTTTGATGATTTACATTACACGGTGAAATTGTCCAAAACTTGTAAGGTTATTCCATATTTAATTGAAGTGTTGATCTCATCCTCAATAAAGGGTGTAATCTCGGTGAAAACAATGTTTGGAAAACTAAGTGGGACCTCTTATTTGTATCTCATTTCACTAAGAATGGTGTGTGTCTTAATGGTATATCACCTTTAGAGTCATCATCTCAACACACCTAGTGATTCCATGAATAAAAAAGACCCATTTATGTCATATGTAGACTAGTTTCATTTCCATATTTAACTCATATTCTTCATATTGGATGAAGTTATACAACCATGGCTTCCTTTCCTCTCACCGGAATTATTATGTTTAGTCACAAAATGCTCTTCTTCCACCTTCATTCACTCCCAACTTCCTTACACATAAAACACATGAACCTTATTATGATGAATTCACATATGCCACAAGCCTTATGATTTATATGGTCATCCTACCGACTATGATGGTTTGCATGAACAAGAGTATGTTTATGATGGGGACAACATTAACTCTAATGTTGATTTTTAGTTGTAGGTTCAAGACGTGGAGGAGAGAATGAAAATAGCACATCATATTTTCAATGAAAGGAAAATACAAATCTGTTATATACGTACCTTGGCTGTGGGATTATATTTTTCCATACCCCTTCAACCCTCAATACAAGATTCAAATCATATAATGAATATGAATAAAATACAAAGGATGGAGGTAATATTTGATGCTCTGTAGTCTAGTATTAAGGATCCCTATATATGGGAGAACCTTCACCATACCCACCTTGACATCCTACTCCATCTTTTAAGGCCATGCCCCATCCTCAAACTAAATTTAATTATTCTAATCGTTTCTTGGATCCTTGTGAGAGATATTCTCCTTCCCAAAATCAAATCCTCTTTACCTTAATCAAGCTTATACAAGAATAGTATAAGTTTCCATCCTTCCCTCACTACTTGGATTTTGATCTATATGGCTATCCAAAAGATCCTTTCCTTTATTTATTTTTTCTACTACAATATGCCCCTTCTCCATCCTTAAATAAAGGGTTATCTAGTTCTAATGAGATTTATAAAAATATTTAGCTATCCATCATAAGCATATTGGTTCATTTGTGGCAAGTAAAGATGTTCTGAAGAGGAAACACGAGGAAGATCCAAAAAAATAAGATCATATACAAAGTATCAGATATTTGAAGAAGTATTTTGAAGCTAAATAAATCCATCAAAAGCTATGGAGAAGTCACTTTCCTTCAAATTAATCAAGATCAGCTGAGGTATTTATTATTGTTGAAAATTGTAAGATACTCATTTCATATTGGAATGAATCGAGTTTAATAATGAAGAAACCATATCTATTTTCCTTAAAGAGATTCATGTTATTATTATTCATCAATCCATTATTGAGGATGTTTTAAATTAGCCTCCAAATGAACATGAGGAAATTATTGATACCAAGGGTGATCAATTTGAGAATGAAAGCTAGGAAAATCATGTTGATATCCGTAGAGGAAAAACCCCTAATCATGCAAAGGTGTTTTTGAGTTAGAATATTAGAAAGGGGGATTGGTTGCTATTTTGAATACCATAGAAGAAGAAGTGGAACATTTAGTGGAAAATATTGCATGTAAAAGGCATAAAGAGGGTGAATTATCCTTTTTACTTAATGATTTCAAAATTTTAATGATATCTCGGTAGAGAAGGCTTGTGATCCAAACTTGTTTTCACTTGCTAAGCCATCATTGGAAGAAATCATGGATTTTTCAAAGTGTGAGGGGAAGGATAAAGGATATGATAGCTCTAATTATGAAGCTAAATGTGAAAGAAATGGGGAAATTAAAAAAGAATAATCCATTGGTAATAAGTGTTAGGTGTCCAATAAGATATCTAGCTAAATTAGAGTTGTACTTGTCATGTTCACATCAAAACATGGAGAATATCTTCATAGAATCAAAGGTTAGACTCAACACCTCCAAAAACAAAGTCTATATCACACAAAGGTATATTTTCTCTTGAGGGTGATATTTTGAAGGTAAAGATAATGGTGTGGACTATGTTTTCACTCTTACTAATAAACCTTATGGAAAAATTGATCTCACAACCACTTTTTATCAAGAAGGGAAGTTACTTTTCCCAACTAGTTAGTGGATTTTTCTAGACTAATTTATCACTCTTGGTTAGAGTAGGAGTAGATTAGTTTTTTTAATAGAACACGTGTTGATCACACTCTACATTTATCCATTTGGAGAATGTATGATGTTCACTCTTTATACATATTTTTTGTGATCTCTTATCATTTTTGCATAATCCACATTAATCACATGAAAAATTTCATATCCAGAGCATCAAAGAGACAATGCAGAACAAGTTCAAAAGATCGTATTGTTTGAGGGTGAGTTTTCAAAGTTTCGTGGTCAATTCTTAAGATTATATGTTGATTCCATGCCCAATGGATGCAAAGAACCACTGATTCAATTCATCTAGTAGGAAAACGTCCTATATAATTCACCAAAGTGTTTTCAAATAAGCACTCATAATTTATTGGATAAATTATTTAAAATTCTAGACTTGGATCGCTTCATGTGAAAATCCACAAGAATTAGTAGAAATCGATCAAAGGAGTGGTATACCACACAAAACAAAAAATCTACGAACAAAGGAAAAATAGTGGAGAGTTGGTGATGGGAAATATGTAAAATCCACAAGACAAATGAAATTTCATGGGGAAGTCAAAAATTGCATGACGTAGAAAATCCATAGAGAATACACATTGCGAAAAAGTTATCAAAGCCACACAAAATTGTGGAGTGTAGGAAAGTAGAGTTTATTGAGTGAAAGAAAAGAGTGGAGTGTGGGAGAAGAAAAAAATATCCACACATGACAAATGAAATTCCATGAGTAAATTTAAACTGCGTATGGTTAAACGGGCATGGAACAAGAAAAACACAAAATATTTGGGGAAAGGAGATCCATGGTACAAAATGAAAATCATGAAAAACAAGGACTCCACGAAAAAGTGGAAAGGCTATGGGAGGAAAAGGAAGTCACGATACAAAAAGGAAATCAAATATCAAAATCAAGAGGCCATGAAAAATTTGCAGAGGCAGTGTAAAACTACCAAAAGTGTGAAATGTAGTCAATGACAACTATTAAAGATCATGGATCATAAAAATATTCCAAATGAAGCACATTCATCCCCAACTTAGTATAAACGTTCAACCACCCTAACAACCAACATTAAACCTTGTCTTTGCACAACCCTCATACCTATACAATCTGATAGAGTGTGATTCAAACAAAATTTGGCGCTGATTTCACCGAGTTTTCAATTTAAGAATGTTCTATTTAACAATAATGACAAATATGAATAATTTTACAATTGATTATTTTGATTTAATTAACTTCCAATATTAATTTCACAAATCAAAATAACACTTTTCAAGTTACAAATTATCTAACAATGATAAAAAGATAAAAGAGAGAGTGTGCACCTAGTTGATTCTATGTGTATATGGAGGAGTTTGAGTGATATAAGTGTATGAATAAGAATATATGGAACTATAAATGCTTCATCTATGAAATTGTGACCTAAAACCTATCTTGGTAAAATACCATACAACTCATTTAATAGCATGCATAAAATCTTGACCCTTTTGTATGGTCTTGGAATTGCTTGAAATCTAGGTCTAAAATTTCTTGAGTGATTCACCTACCTTGAAATGTGTTTCATTTTTTTTTTTCCGTCTTCTTTCTCACCTTCGGGGTGATTCTATAAACTCTTCTCAAACCCTCAAACCATTATAGTGCAAGAAGGAGTTCCTACAAAATAAATTTATTCAGGTTGTGGGATCCCTTGTGTACTAACAATGTCGCCATTACTCGAAGAGGGCTCAAACCACATGTCATTATCCTAGCATGTGATATCTACCATAGTGTAATTAGAATTTAACAATCATACTTTGACAATACTTTGATTGAGTTTCACACTTTCTCAAATGCTTGGGAAGGGTCACTTTTATTTCTTGTAGGATGATAATAAAGACTCCTAAACCTATAAGGATACTTCAAACAAGTAGAGGGTGCTTCTCTAATGGATTTTCATGAGTTATTTTGTTGTTGAGGAGATTTGGGTGCCTTTTGTGCTAGCGTTTTCATGAGAATTTCATAAAGTGCCAGGTTTTTAAATGAGGTATGTTTTACATATATTTGCTTCCAAAGGTTGTTATGACATGAAAGGCCAACCAAATGGGTTTGTTTTTGTATGAAGGTGATGGAATTGAAATAATTGATGTATAACATGTTGGTATAAAATCGTGCAATAGGGTCGATATGTAACTTTACAACTTGAATGAAACCGACATTTTTGGATAGGAGGGAGAAAAGCACATTTTGACTTTATGTGTCTAAGAATGGATGTTTATAGATGTGTTTTGTGAAATTATATTTCAAAAATTGACAAAAAAAAATAGGTGTGCAAAGATAAAAAGAACAGAAGTGCTATCAAGGAGTATTAAGTAAGAGTGAGGTAGTGCATTTTTCCATAAAAATGTGCAATGTCAAGATCAATAATGTCAAAGAATAGATTGTCAAATTTGAGTATCTATAGGTTCCCATACTTGGTCTATAAAATTGAATGTCAATTCACCCTTGGTGGTTGGTGAAGTGGTTGATTTTATTCATTATTGGGCACCATTTGATTTCTTTTCTTTCTTTCTCTATCTCATATAAAAGAAAATGTAAGGGCATAAGCTATGGGTGTTTTTTTCTAGTTTAGGGATCCTCTCTTTTGATTGCTAAGCTAGTGATCACTTACCTATGCAACATGTTTGTGAAGTTTTCACATGCCTTGGCTCTGTGGAATTGTGAAGAATAAATTTTTGATATTTTTTACAAGTGTGATCTCTTTCCTTTGAATGCATATGTGTTTGATGTGAATATCTTAGTCCTCTTGCAATATTTTAGTCTTATTGTGATCATTACATTTAGAGTTTTTGTGTGTATTTTTGGAACTTCACATGTTAAATTAAATTTGTATATCTTATAGTTAGAATTGAACCCTATTCTAGTTTGGTGCATCACATTTCTTTATTTCATTATTTCATCCTTCTCAACCTAGGTACCTTGGAACTTCTTAGGTTAGAACTAGTTGGTAGCATTTTGTTGTGTTGGATAGATTAGTTGAAGTAAGCTAGAATAGAAAGAACCAAATTCTATGAATATTGACCTTAAATGATGCTATTATCCCACACATCGAATTCCATTTCATGTTTCATTGAGGTCTTGAGTTTGACCTTAACAAAGGGTGCAATCTCGGCACAATAGTTATTAGTATAATTAGGGTGTCAAATTTTCTTGTTTTCACGTCACCATCTTGTCAAGTATGATCATATCCACACCCAACCATGTCATGTGTCCACGTGCCATAGGATATTTTTATGTGTCAAGTTATGTTTAATTGTTTGTTTCTTGATGATGATTGTTGATAAAAAATATTATGCATGTATTACTATTACATTATGCCTCTAGTATGTTGTTATATGTATGATTCCTAAGTGAGAAGATTATATATTTGTGACACCTCTCTTAGTCTTATTTATTTTGATTGATTTTAACATTGTCTTATGTTTTTCTTCGTGTCACAAGGGTATTTGTCTCTACCCATGGTATGCTTTATTTTTCTTTTCTTAGGGAAAATAACATATAGTAAGGATAATAATGCCCACCACCATTCTCCCTTCATGGCACTTTTGTCCACTCTTACTTATATTTTAATTTACCACTTGAATCCTAATTTTTTACCTTTTTAATTCCTATTTCATGTTTGGGGTCAGAATTTGGTGTCACTAAGTGTCGAAATTAAAGCAAAGGAATCATATATATACACACATAACCTGCTAACTATTATAATGGGAATAAGACTATTATTATTTATCTACTACTTGGGAAAAAAGGAGAAACTTCAGGATTGTATTTGGCCTATATCATTCATTTTATAGGAAGGTAAAATTTTGAATTTCATGACACACATTATCTTAACAACAAAGTAGCTATATCCCTCTATCTTGGTGCAACTTGCATAAGGAAAATATAGTTTCAAGGGAAATGATTTCATCACATTATAGACACAAAATCACGCACTTGGGTACATTTCTAGGTCCTAATAGCATACTAGCATTTACATGATTCCTAAGTGAGAAAACTAGTAATTGATAACTATCGTTGGCCTCTTTTATGTGTCTTTTATGTTCTCTTTGGTCTTATAACCCCTACATCCCAATCAGAAATTTACTCTTTTTTATCGTTTATGACTTCAAACACCATTTCCCAACCAAGACACCAGTGGCCAAGTGCCCTCATTCCCGTTGGGCACACCTGACCTCTTCTATCTTTCTTGTTTCTTTTGGGTCTCTTTTATCTTTTGAGAATATTTTATACTTATGGGTTAGCCTTACAATTGTCAATTACGAAATTCAAATAAGGGAATCATATAAATACATAGATATATGATCAAAATTATGGACCAAGATCTAAAAATACTTACTATCACCTAAGCTTGCATGCAAAACACTCAAAGGCATCCATCTAGCATCCATCTAACATCCATTCAAGGGATAAAGGACTACATTTTCCACATACAATACATAGGAATGGGAATTCTATTTTATTTCTTCCACACATTTGCATATTCTAGCAAATATATCCCTCTATCTAGTGTATCTTTCATAAGGGCATCCTACCACATAATTATTTCACAAACTCACAAAACTACATGGAGTCCGAGATGTAGTGCAATGTTCAATCATAATTTCATCTCAATTGGGTGACCGTGACACTATCGAGGTCACCCAAATCCACATATTACATATTTATTTTATTGGATTTGATGTGGTATTGTGGTTTTTGTAGGTGAACATATCTTTTACAAAGGTGTATATTCAACGACAAAGGTACAACATACATATGATCAAAAGGATATATTTGTGACATTTGTGTGACATAGTGAAAACTAGGTTCTAACCATTTTTGTAATCATGGGTGCCTAGTAGAAAAATTTGGCACCGAAGTGCCCCTGACCCAATCCAAACGCCCATGTCCAACCTATTTTGTGACATACATAATTTATTTTGAGCATTGATGACATAGATCACCTCTTGTTCAACAATTTTCCTAGTTCAACACATTTCAGGGATAAGGCATAAATTAGCTAAGTCCTTCCCTCTCTCTCTTGCACTTAGGGTTTCATATTTTATTAGCTTATTGCTTATGTCAAACTATATCTAGCAATGATATATCATTTTTTACATTTAGTTACTATGTAATTAGGGTTTAACATTAACCTATTGTTTGTTAAATCACACACACACACACACACACACACACTAGAACTAAATTGAGTTTAAAATGTAATGTAGAGCTCAAAGTGATAATCACATTAGGGTGACGTTGAGGCTAATCCAACTCAAGCATTTACATATTTTATTTATTCTAATGTGCGCTCTATTCTTGTGCAAGTAGTTAGGGTTTGTTTTGCAGGTACAAGATGCGACATAGAGTGAAGTGAAGAACTAGATCTTTACCCATCACTAGGACACTAGTGTCAATTAAAACACTATCGCCAAGGAAATGTTGTCCCCTTCAAGGTGGTATTATTATCTAGCACAACTTTTAGATCCTTTTCTTCTAGATGAAACATACATAGCTCAAACCAATTTTGTTCCATCATCATTCCATCCTAAATCCAATTCAAGCAACTAGATATCAACTAAGTCATTCCTATCATATTTTTCGTTGCAATTGCTCATCATCAGTATGTTGGTGTATTATGTGTTTCGATATATTTAATTTATTCCAGTCTTCCGATTAATATTTAATTTTTTAAAACCATTTAATTAAATTGCTTATTGATCAAACCCTAGATTGCCATAGGATCCCTCATGTTTTTTATTTGTTTATTTCTAATGGCTTTCCAAAAGATGTGTGATCATTTTTCGAACCCTCTTCTACATAAGTATGATTATTTTCCTATGAATGGTCTTCAACCATGTTTTTCAAATGCACAAGAAGAATCCAAATTTTATTGTAATGTATATGGCCCTAGCGATAGGAATGACCTTCATTTTCCTATAAAAACTCATAGCACATGATACGATGTTTCACGAATACCATCTATCGACACTACTAGTTCTTTTAGTAGTGATAGTGATATTAGTTCTCTTTCTTCAAATGATACATGTGTATAAATTTTGGTTAATTTTTTTGATGAGGAATGTTTTGATGACCATGCTTTTGATAACTATACATTAAAATTTCCTAAGTTCTAATGTTGTAGTAGATGTTATTCTAAATTGTAATAGTTTTTGTTTCTTCTTCCATGCATTCTCCACTTACATATACACAATTAGTTATGGCTGACCTTGTTTTTACTCGCTCCTCCCATGGTTCCACCAATTGTTGATAATGATGTTAATGTCCCTCTCTTTCTTCTCAACAAGGTGCTTTTGAATTGACTATTGTGCCCCAAAATACATATCTTTCTTCCTCTCCTACTTGTGTATGACATGGTGATGTTAGTACTCATTCATCTTCTCATGATGTGTTAGAATCTAAAAAGGTAAATTATGTATGTAGTTCTACTCTTAATGCTCAAAAGGATAGTGTACATAGTGATGACCACAAAGGTAGTGTTCATGTTTATTGTATTCCTTCATCTAATGGGCTTGTTGATAAAAGTGTGAAAACTTATATTTATATTGATCCTTCTCATAGATCTCCATTAGCAGATCCTAAGATTAACTTCGACCAAATAATGTACCTATGGCTACTCATAATGGTAAGACACAACTACTCAATGAACCTCTTAATGGTTATGCCATTCCTTCACAAGAAGTTATGTGTCTTATGCATGTTGTAGGTGATTTATAATTAAATATTCATATGCTTACTCTTGAGAGTAGGGAATATTATGATGGTACTTGATAATAAATTTATTCATGGAAATCATATTCCTAAGAAGATATACAAATGACTTTTTCCTAAGGATTTTACCATGCCCAATTTTACACTCATTGATGGAATTGTGTAGTGCCCACACTTTTTATTGCTCATTAGCTTGTTGTTTCTTTGCTCATAGACATGTTTTGACAGTGATTGGTTATATCTTATACATTATATTTAGATATTTGAACTTATTAGACATGTGTGGACATTTAGGCGTATAGCACCAATTTAGCTTAATTTCTATGGTTGTCGCATTTTCTTATGATGTCATGGATACTAATGGATATGATGCTATTGTTGGAACATAATTATATTGATGGATACTTAGTTGTTGCATGTTGGGATTCTATGTCACTTTATCATCTTGTCTAACTTTGGAGAATTGAGTATAATTGTGCACGTTGTCGCATTTTGATTTCAGTAGGATGTTAGGCTAGTTTAGAACTCATTGATATCTTGTTGAGTCATTGATTTATATTTATCGAGACAGGTGTGGTTAATGTGTGCAATGAGTGTGCAGGTGACAGGTTTACAGGAGGACGTGGGACTCAGGCCAGCTACACAATCTTGCACAAGCAACCCATGGGCTGAGTCCTAGCCATGTTCATTGTGTGAAGCCTTAGTATAGGAGATTATTATTTTGGGCACTATGAGTGACCCCAATTTTTGTAATGTATTGTGCCTTGAATTATTAATTTTGTTTAGGGTTATTAGTGGAGTTGTAAACTTGTTTTGGGAATTAATAATCCCACTTTCATTAAATGTTGATTTTGTTTAATGAGTCACTTAATCACAAGGGTTTAGGGTCACATGTGAGACCCTTGGGTGGTCCCCACACCCTCTACCCTTGTGCCAAAAATGCAAAACCCGAAATTAGGTTATTTTGGGCATTTTTGGGGACCTCCTTTTAGCTTGGGAGTTCCCCTAACATAAAAATGAGCCCTTGGACCCTACCTAATGGGTAGGGGGATTATTTTCAAGGCTAGAGGGAGTTTTCCTCCCTTTTTACCTCTTGTTTGGTCACATCCATGTAAGGGATGTGGATTTGAGTGCTTATTAAAAGTTTCACTAATTTTGTCTTGCTAACATTTAGGGGATTTTGGGAGAAGAGGGAAAAAGACAATTTTACCCTTTCTCTCTTTTGTTTTGGCATCTTTGACCTTGAAGAAGGAGAGGGGTGACACATGTCACCCCCTCATTTGTGAGGATTCTTGCTTGCTCCTCTTCAAATTCCCATTCATGGGAAAAGAGAGGGACTTTTTCTTTTGGGAACTTCTTGCTTGGATGCTTGGGTGATTTGGAGCTTGTGATTTGCTTGAGTCAAGAGTGGAGAAATTTGAAGTTGGAAAGATTTTTGGAGAGCTTTCTTTGAGGTAGGCTCTTATGTCTTATTGTTTGTGTTGTTTTCTTTTAGTTGTTAGATTGGTTGCTTGAAATTGTTATTGTTGTATGTAGATTTTGGTTGTTTTTTGCTTTTTTACTCCCTCCATCATATGGCATGATGGAGTTTTGGAGTTGTGGGGGAAGAGAGAGGGATTTTCCTCTCAATCCTCAAGGCTTGATGGACAAGCCTTGTAGGGTCTTAGTGTTTCCCCTCAAATGGTTGAGGTGGGGAAGTTGATTCATTTGGCTTGAATCTCCTTCCCCATTCTTGGTAAGGAAACCCCTTTGGGGTTTGAAAATCCTTCCAAGAAGGACTTGGAGAAAGGGTGGAGGAATAAGGAGGGTTTTGATTGAATTAGGAGCAATAAGGAGGATATGGAGATTTTTGTTTTGTGCAAGTAATTTTGAATATAACTTTTGGAGAACTCTTCTCCTCTCTTCCCCACCTTGGAGGTAGAACATGGGATTCTCCTCTTTGTGAAACTTGGTGTCTTGATTTACACTTGCTTTGTTTTCCATGTGAATGTGTTTTGGTTGTTTCACCTACTTCCTGTGCAAGTTGTGGATGTTGTCCTCTTTCCCATGGGCTTGGGGGAGGCTAGCATGCATCCCAACCTTGGGAGTGGCATGTAATGATGCCTATGGTTGGGAGGCAAACAAGCTCTTTCTCCTTGTTGGAATTCTTGAAGGCATGAAGGATGTATCTCAAGCTTGGAATCTCTTGTCATCTTGGTGCTCATTGTCTTCTTCACTTTGTTGGCATTTCTCTCTTTATGTCTCTAAAATTATGGCTCTTTGGAAGGTTCCTTGTTTTGTAAAGTACCCTCTGGTGATTTGGAACCACTTGTAAGATTGGTAGTCCATTGTATTTGGAGACTTTCTTCAACCTTGGAAAGGAATTTTGTTGGACTATTGTCTTGTATTTTTAGCACGCTTGTGAAATATGAAGCATTGAGTTATTGAGAAGTTTGTGCAAAAGAAGATTTGTCAAATAATGTGTCTCTCTTGTTTATAATACATATAGTAGAAGCATTCCTTTTACATTCTCTTATCATGCTTGTAGTTGGAATATTTATTTGACAAAAAAATAAAAATCCCTTGCATTGCATTTGAAAGGCATAATATTTCCTTGTTGAGAGCTTTATGAATAATATACTCCTTTGCAAAATTTAATAGCAATTAGAAATTCTTTATTTTTTATCTTTTAAAATTCTTATGTTTTCCCCTTATAACAAATCTAAAAATCATTGAATGTGAATAGTGGGTGCATACTGTTCATTTTTGTATTAGTAATAAGACTAAAATCGATAATTATTTTAAATTGAAAACAGCTTTGTTATCCTTGTTGCAAAAAAAAAATTATATATGTATATAACCAGAGTTATATGTGTGTAATGTGAATATTATTTCTCTTTCCTTAGTTACCTAAATAAGAAAACATATGCATATTATATATAGATATTTTTATATTAAATAAATCATTTAAAGTAATTTTATAATATATATACATATATTATATGATTTAAAAATAATAAAAAGAAAAAAACATATGCAATGGTGGGGAGGTCGGCCCCCACCCTCGCTGCTCCCTTGGCCACTATCCCGCCGTTGCCCCCACACGCCCTACTTGTGACCCCACCCCATGCCTCCTCTCGCCCCTTCCGCCTCGTCCTCCTCCCTTCCTACACTCGCCCCCTTTGGGCTTGTCCCACCCCTCTCAACCGACACCTCCTCCTCCTCACCCCCCTTCGTGCCCCTATCGCGCCGGGCCACCACGACCCTCCCCCATACACCCTTCTCTCTCAGTGCACAACCCTTCACTCAATCCCCCGCAACACACAAGTAATCCACCCATACTCATAAACAATATATATATATATATATATATATATATATATAGATATATACATACATACATACATACATACATACATACATACATACATACATACATACATACATACATACATACATACATACATACATATCTGTGTGTGTGTGTGTGTGTACATTTTTTACTTCCTAACCAGGACAATACAACAAGGATACTACAAAAAAAAAGAAACAATAATAATAATAAAAATAGCCTCCATAGCTTCTCCCAAATAACTTGCAAATGCCTCAAATCCAAAATGAAAGGAAAGAGATGGAAAAGAGAAGAGATAAGGGAGTTAGGGCACAAATTTAGATCTAGGGTTGAGGATTGTTTAATCCTAGGGCTCAAATTAAACCCTATTCACTTTAAGTCATGGGCTTTGGTGGGAATGTTCCTTTTTAAAATAAAAATAAAAAAGAAAATATGGATCAATATATTTATTGGGAATGTCTTTACCTAAGAATGAATAATTCTATTCCCATGTGGTGAAATTAGGTAAGTAAATACAGATGTGTATAAACATTAAATGTGCGTAATTTAATCAAAGCTAAGATAAAATTAAATTGAATTATTGTCTTAAACAACCATGAAGTTTTTTTTTTTAAAATCAATAAGAATTAAGGGTTAATGGAAAGAGCTAAATAAAACGTTAGTTTGCTACTTCAAAAAAAAAAATTACCAATTTTTTAGCCTGTTTCCTGGTGTCTCGAGGGGCATGACAAATTGGTAATCCTTACATTAATATTATGGATTTTAGATTAATTATGGATTCTCATTATAATCATAGATTATTTCTAAAATCATTTCCTAGTAGTCTTAATGGTATTACTTCATATTGGTTTCATCATTTGCTTAGTGGATCTATTAGTACTTATATTGATATGAAAGAAGCATTTCTTAACAATTTTATTTCTAACAATGGTCCTAAAGTTACGTTTGAGAATTTGCATTATTTACATCAAGGAAAGAATGAACATGTTACTGATTATATATTACATTTTAAATCTTGCATGTATCATTTAATTTATAATCCTTTTGATTTAGAAATGAAATATATTTTTTTATCGTGGCTTGATTTTTCCTTTTAAAATAAAATTTATTACATGACACGTGTGAATCCTTTATAGTTCTTTGATTTAAATTTATTAACTTAGAACAAGAGATGATTAATTTACATTCTATTGGATATGATTCTAGCTCTTCCACTCCTCCACCTACTACATCTTATATTCCTCCTATTGCACCACCTCTATGTTCCCCATCCGCACATAGACATGCTCATAGTAATTCATCCCATTTTTGTTCACCTCCAAGTTGAACTCCACCACACTTTACTCCCCCTCGTAAGCATGAACCCTTATAATTTTCACATTCGCTAGGCCTCATGATATTTAGAAATTGATTTGGTTACCTTCTAATGAGTATCATCCTATTCATCTGTTATAATAGAATCATAACCAACCTTTTTGCTATTTTCATAGGATTAATGGACAAGGAATGATGATTGTTATGAACTTCATAATAATAATGAGTTGCTTGAGGAAAAGGTGTGATATCATTTCACGAGATGTCATTATGATCGATAACATTCTCCCACATTGCGATGCCGAACACCAGAAATTTTTACTTTGACTACCTCTCATCCTCTTAAGGATATTTTGTCTATTCCTCCATCAGCTTCGACTACCCATGAGATAAATTCTCCACTTATTATATTACCTAAGGATAAATTGGTCCAAAGGACCACCACTCACCACTACATGATTCACATATTCCTAGTGTTGCTATGATCACTTCATGCTTATATTTTGGCATTTATGCTCATGATACTACATTATCATCACTTGAGACACTTGTGTGTGGTCGTCTCATTGTTTATAGATAAATATGATATGTTCTTCATTACTATATGATTTTATATACGTGTACCTTCATTTATTTTTTGTCTTTACACTCTTATCAAACTACCAAACCTTATCATGTTATCATCATCATTGTTATTATCTATGATATGAGCACAAATTGATCATCATACCACATTCCTCACTATACCGCTATCATCATCATACTATTATCATAACTATGTTATAATCCTCATCATACTACTATCATCACTATGATATCTCCATGTGTAATCTACTCTACAACATCATCAAAAATCAAAATCTATAACCATCCCCAATCATAAGCTTGACAACGTCATATAATCAAATAATCCAAAGCTCACACATATAAAGTACACATCATCACATAGTACAAAAAATGATCTCATCATATATATCTCTCAAATGTTTTAATATTCAAATTTGGGGGCAATGACCTCTCCAATATACATCATGCATCATCATATAACTATTACTATATGAACCTATGGGAGTTATTAAACTCAAAGCTTCATCATTCAACCTCTGTCGTCTCTCGTACTCGGAAGTGTTACTATTATAAACGAATCTATTACAATGCTTCCTTAGAACCCACATGTGTGTATCGAACCTTGAGCTCTATGTATCGTGTAAACATATATTGTGTTAAGGACCATCCTCCCATGGTCTCCTAGCTCGATATCATCACTCATCACGCTTGAATCGTAGTACCACACATGCGGAGTCTGCTACCACTACGAGATAAAAGAGATGAGAATGTGCACGTGCTATGTGATCAAACTCTCTCCAATAATACCTTTCCAATGAAGAAATCTGGGAGTATGTTGAGGGTCAATGTGTGTACCAACATGGCCACCATCATGCTCCAATACTTGTCACTTGTAAGATATCAATCATATTAACACATTATAGCTATGTTATTATCCAAATACAAATCATATTATGTAATACTTATGTCATGCTATGAACCATTACTACATCATCCTCAAGGATAGGTCCCTATTCTCCTACTCCCTCTCCTCTTCCCATGGGCCCACTTGGTGACCCTCTTAAAAATATACCACCACTAGAAACAATAATAACCATAAGTAATCATCCCACCACCGAGTATAGGTTGATTTACACCCCACATAATCCACCTAAATAGTCAATATATCGGGATCCATCTCATCTACAAGTGGTGGGAGTGCCTAGGCTCATGTGGGTCTGGCCTCACTCCCACTCTCCTCTTTGCAAGTATTGATTGTTTCCATATGTATGGCTCAGGGGGCACATCCCAAGATATCCCACAATGTTGTGAAACCCTCTCATACTTGGAAGATCTTATCCACTCCTAAAAATCTATTCTCAAACCGCATGGTCCGACATATACAACGAAGCTTAACCTAGTCCTCTACCCCCCACCATAGTCTCTATAAGGCCTTCATATAATAACACCTATCCCCGTCCGACATAGGATTGATCTTTAATTCAATTATCAAACCATAGACTCCTCGGGATAGTACACCTTTCCGCAAATATCATTGGTCATGCCCAGTCCACTCATGGACCCCTAAGGGTCCTCACCACTATAATGTGCTCATATGCCCATATGTATAATAATGTGATGGCTCTAATACTACCTTTGTGGTCCGCCTATGTATTTATCTATAAATATTCATGTACATGTGTAATAATAAAAAGGACTCTATGAATAACAATCCATGTGATGCTCAATAATCTCACATATCTCATGCATGCAGTAAGATATGGCTACCCAACCTCCATCCACAGACACAAAATATTTTAGAATCACTTTAATGAATTTTCAAAAACATGGAACCAAAAATATAACTATATCATCCCAAGTCACTCTCAACTATGCATGGACATGGGAACCTCTACAACACCACTTAGATGATCTCATATTATGTTGTACATATCCCGAGAGCATCACTTGGACCCGCTCCTCTACCACCATAAATTTCAAGATGTGATACACGTCCTCTGAGTCATTGACATCTTCCTATAGGGAGCTAAAAGGTACACGTGTCAACACACCATCTCTTATAAAGATTTGTGATCAAGTATATATTATGGGGCACCTCCTAAAATCTGCTCACATGATGTATACTAGACCAATCAAAAAAATCTCACTCATCCTCCTCAAGGCCTAATCCCAATAGAGTGGTCAAATTTCTCCCCTATGAAACTCCTAAGAATGTACATCCTTCTGCAAAACACAAATAAAATACGAAGACACACATTAGTTTATCATCTAACAAAAATTCCCCACAAGAATTAGTAAACAAATTTGCACATATGGGATAAAACAATCCAATATCAAGGAAACTTTCACCCAATATTAGATAGTATCACCTAGAATCAAATGGTACCATCCTAGGGATGAAATCAGCCCGATCAATTCCATCTAGGTTAGAAATGCCTAGATTTTAAAAAATGAAAAATCGCTAAAAACATCAAAACTCCTATACTATGACCTATTATAGTCTCAAAAAGCACCACTTATTGGCCGATCCGTTGTCAGGTCGTTATGGCCTCGATGGCCCTCTCAAATCTCTTCGGGTAACCTCTCATACACATGGCATGGTCATAACCCGAGTTCAAGTTGTTATCACTCGATTTATAAATTAAATTACTATTCACTTTTTCCTATTTCCTATTTATAGTAATTACTTTGTTGTTGACATAATCCTTGAATTCCTATAGTCCCTCCTATGACAACTAATATGATGACACATTTTGATCCATATCTTGATCCTTGTTCATCCTTTTTTGGTGCCATCAACAGCGTTAGGATCATATTTTTGCATCTATTACATTTTACATTCAATTATACACATATCAATGGTTTATTACATGTTTTTATTGTGAATCTCTCATATTTCTCTATCCTACTATACATGTCTCTATTTCATATCCGATCCATCTACCTACTTTCTTTTCACTCATGGTTCAATGGTTCTCCCCTCATCCTTTTGCTAAAAGCGGGAAAACATTTGGGGTCATCCTATCACCCCTACTTTGGTGAAACTAAGCATTAAAAAAATTACAATTTGTGACAGAAATCACACTATATACCACTACTCTATTGCAGAAAAAAAACTAAAATCCGACAAATTCATCACTCAAAATTGCAAGTCTCAATCTATTCCAATCATGATATTGTCCTTCATTCTCGATTACTACAAAATCCACCCTCTAACAACCTAATCTAGGGGAAATTCGGTTTTCTAAAGAAACTTTGAATCAATCAACTACTATTGTTCAATCGATATGTGTTGTTTCTAATTCTATTTCAATGATATCATATTTTCTCCCAAATGACCTAACCGAGGCATTAATCCATACCATTTAATCAAACATTTTTCTATTTTTCCAATTTTACACCCTTTTATGGTAAAGTGGGGGCAATGAGGTGTCATTTCCTATTTCTATCCATTTTATGGGGGTTTTTATGACTAGTAGGAAAGTTAACAATTGGTTCATTTCCATCTGCAGTGGTAGAACCTCTTTTGGGGAAGTGTCATGGATGGAGAGCAAAGATGACTACTCTCCCAACACTCTTCCTCTAGAATCATGATACCCAAATCCTAAGAGTATGCACATCCATTCGGGAATTGATCACTTTTCACCCCTCCTACCATTTCCAAGGTTAAAAAATTTCTACATATCCACATCATATTTCTATCTCGACTATGCATTTTTATGATACACTTACTCCGAATGTGTCGGAGCGATGATCCATGGTTCACCGCACTATGATTATTATTTATGACGTGCCTTTGACTACATCTTATTCATCCCTTCATAAGTATACTTTTCTTATATCCTTTATACTATTGAATTTCATTCAAATAACATAAAGGGGGAAATGTAGACACAAAATTATGCACTTATCAAAATTACATTATTCCTCTAGTATGTTGTTATAAGTATGATTCCTTAAGTGAGAATATTATATACTAGTGACATATCTCTTAGTCCTACCGATTTTGACTAGTTTTAACATTGTCTTATGTTTTCTAGATTTATGATTTTTGGTCATGTAACAAGGATCCTTGTCTCTACCCATGGTCTAGTTTATTTGTATTGTCTTAGGGAAAATATCACCTAGTAAGAACAATAGTGTTTGCTGCTATTGTCCCTTCTTGGTGATTTTTTCCATTCTTTCTTATATATTAATTTACCACTTGGTTCCTAAGTTTAAACCTTTTCTAATTCCTGTTTCATTTTTTGGGTGATCCTTTGGTGTCACTAAGTGTCAAAATTCAAGAAAAAGAATCATATATATACAAATTACTAACTATTCTAAGGGGCACTAAGATATTATTCTTTATCTACTACTTGGGAAAAAATGAACAACTTAATGACTACATTTAGGATGCATCATTCTCTGCATAAGAAGGAAAAATTATAAATTTCATGAAACATATTATCTTGGGATAAAATTAGTTGTAGCCTGCTATATTGGTGCAATTTGCATAAGGGTAACATAGTGTCAAGGGACACGATTTCATCACACACACACACACCAAAAATACATTGAGTCTAAAATGTAGTACAACGCTCAGTGACAATCACATTGCGGTGACCAAGGTCATCCCAACTCAAGCATTTACATATTTTATTTATTATAATGTGTGCTTGAGGCCCTTGCAAGTACGATTAGGGTTTTATTTTCAAGCACATGTGTGACAAGATAACTATGAAACGAAGTGGATGTGACACAAATTCAAATGAAGGTGACATTATTAGACACTGAAAGAACCAGATCTACACCCATCACTAGGACACTAGCACCCAATTTAGACTCTAGAGCCTAGGTGATGTTGTCCCATTTTGGATGATATTGTCTAGAATAAATTTCAAATAATTTCTTTCCGTGATGAAGCACACATAACCCAAATTGATCATGTTCCATCATTATTCCATCCTAGATCTAGTTCAAAATCGAGATATCAGCCTAAGTCATTCCTCTCCTCATGTTAGTTTCACTTTCTCATCATTGTATGTCGGTAAATTGAATGTTTCGATATATCTTATTTAGTCCAATCCTCGATTAAGATTTACTTTTTTATATCAATGATCCTTATTACAATTTTTATATACATGTTTGTTTCCATGATCTATATCACACGTCTTCTTATGATGCTTATGTTACTATTATTATACTAATGTTTCCTTGATATTTATTATGCATTTTGAAATATTCTTTGTTATGTGCTTCATTATTGTGCTTTGACGATTGTTTATCTTGATTTCTAAAAATGTTCATTTATGAATTATCTTTTGATGATATGTTTTAGACTTATTTACTATTGACAAATTTTTACTATGATTGTATATCCAACCATGTTTTATTTACATGTTTTATATGGTTTAATTTTTTTAACACATGCATACGGGGTGTGATCTTTTCCACCCAATTTTTTATGATTAGCACTATACCTCATTATTAATATATGGATATGCTTTTCAATAATAATAAAAAACTTTTTTGAGATGAGTGACATACATGCATTGTTTATTTTCCTCTCATCCCAAAAAGGGGGAATATAGTGGGATTATATCAGAAATTTAGATTTTGTTAGATAGAATACTCACATACAATCATATTCAATGACATCCTACATGAATTCTAATTTTTCAATACCAAATCCTTATACCAATATTACCAAGTTTCTACCATGTTTCCAAAATTTTCAGCCAATTTACCAAGAGGCACTAATATTACTAATTTTAAACCATTTGGGTTTTCTTAATCTTCAATGAGAAAACTTGGTCAAAATAGCCTCAGCATAATTATTTGGCTAAAACTTATCCCTTGCATAGTTATTTGGTCACAATAACCTTTTTCCTATGTCACCTAATTTCCATAAAGTAAAATTCAAAACCTCTAATTTACAAACATTTCCATACTAATGAGCAATTTCGCATGAGCTCCTCCCTAAATAATTTCACCTTACCATACCAATGAGAAGTTGTGGGTAAAGGTTGCATCTCCATCTTGAGTGCATATTCAGATATTGAAACATTTCCCAACATGGGATTTTTGACAAAGGTTTTATTTAGTAAAACAAAATACAAAATATGTGCAATCATAGGATTATAAATAGTACTTATTCTTGGTATTTACTACCACACCCTTTGATTCTTGGTGCCCCATTTTACACCAATACCCATATTTTTATTGGTATATTAGTACAAATATTATAAATAAAATTACACTTATATAGAATTGCACTTATTATATACTTCCTTAACAATGTGATTCCCCTATGGGTACCTCATTTCATGGTTCAAAAGTTACGCAATCTAGGGCATGCACACTATTTACACCCCACATAAGCCTCCAAGATGTTACTATTATGGAAGTATAGTTTTATATTCCAATTAGGTATGGTCATTCTTGTGCTCACTCATTTTAATTTCTAAAATTAAATTATTTCAAAATTCAAGTGTATACATCTTTTTTGGGCATTGATCTACTTTCACTTTATATGTGTTTACACATAAAAAAATTGGATTGACGTGACTTTAAGTTACATCAT
The DNA here is from genome assembly GCA_018340775.1 of Taxus wallichiana var. yunnanensis. Taxonomy (NCBI): domain Eukaryota; kingdom Viridiplantae; phylum Streptophyta; class Pinopsida; order Cupressales; family Taxaceae; genus Taxus; species Taxus wallichiana. Next base: position 109,433,953 of record CM031235.1, on the reverse strand, counting down.
CTTATGATAGAAAATTTTCAAGTTTGCATTTTTATATTATCCTTTTATCCAACAATTTGAAATACTATATTACAAAAGAGGTAATTTGTACCTTAAATTTGGTTCTTGATGCACTTGAACAACAACAATTTTTACACCTTTTTTGACAGCTTGGATTTAGTCACATATATTTCCTCATTATAAACCCCCTCTAATCCACTAGTTGTCCCTATTCTCTAACTTAACACTATCAAAATCATGTGGAGTCTATATGGATCATTTGGACTTCACTTGAATAAACTTTGGAGATCATTGTGGGAGAGCTACTTGTGGTTTTAGTTCTCTTTGAAGTAGTGGTATATAAACAATGCCCATCCACCATGGGGGCACATATGTCGAGGTTAATTCAACACAAAGAGCTAACCCATTCTTAAAGGTGATTTATAGCCAACAATGCATTGTAATAATTTGGCACATGGAGAAGACATTCCAATACTTTCGTAGGATATGATGGCAATCTAGAAATATAATATATATTATAGAGTATAAGAGAACTTACATTAGAGAATTGAGCATCACCACATCATCCTATAATATATTTCTAGCCCTTATATAGGTGTGGCTATGAAAGCATCTAAGACATGAATTTGGTTATGAAATAGTCCAATATTCACACAACTCATTTACAGATACAAACATTTTATGTATCCCTTGAAAAACACCAATTGAGATTCCACATGACATATGAACATATTGTTTAATACAAGCCAAATTGAGCTAGTTTGTGCCTCTTACATGCTTTCACTCCTTTTCCCACATTTAGAATGAGTAAACTCTTCTATTCATCAAACTCACATAACTCACATATGATTAAAATATTATAGCTTCTAATTATATTATTTGAATGTCTTAGGGTGCAATTTAATTAACATACAAACGAAAACATACTTTATCAAATTCATGGGGGTTCACTTAGTAAAAGTATGGAATATCACTTTGTTTGAAGGGTATTAAAGAATACCCTTCATGTTAGTTTTTACTTCTAATTAATCAATTGATAATGCCCCTCCCATGATATTAATTAGAATAAAAATACCCATATTTTTTCCATGCACCTTACTTACCCATTTTTATATTACAACTTATTTACCCCTTTTTATTTATACCCTAATATATCAAATTATATATATATATATATATATATATATATATATATATATATATATATATATCAATGATAGTTGTATGTCAATAGTCTTTAAGAAGGTGAGTGAACGAGAAGAAAACACTCAAGAACTCTGTGCAAAAAATCTGAGTCCATTTTTTCTAGGGTTTTACACTTGGTACCTCCATATCGTGCAACCTTTTCGGGCACTACGGGAATTTATTTCTATATTTTATCCTAGGGTTTCTCACCCTCTGAAATCCCCTATATAATGGCCTCGCCATCTTTAAACCTGGTTGTTTCAACCGTGGCTAGAGATAGTGGAGCTTTGAGCAATGGCACTGCCAGAAAAGTGACTCAAGATGTTCATCCTGAAAGTATTCCATGAGGTACTATTTATCCTCTTGATGTGGTTCTGCCCATTCCTAAATTTAATGTTGCATGTCAATGGTTAGATTATTTTTGTCTCATTGGCTGGAAAAGTGACTCAAGAAGTTCATCCTGAAAGTATTCCACGAGGTAATATTTATCCTCTTGATGTGGTTCTGCCCATTCTTGAATTTAATGTTGCATGTCAATGGTTAGAGTAGTTTTGTCTCATTGGGTATTTTGGGGGTTGCATCCCCTGTGAAGGCATGCTAAAATCTTGGGTGAACACTATCTAGACTCCTTATGGAGTCAAACTCAAAAGTATTCAAAACATGACCAAGGGTTTCTTCCTCTTTTACTTCTCTGATACCACCAACACACCCAATATGTTGGCTAAGAAAGCCACTTAGTATGTTCGCAACTCGCTACTTGTATTAACCCCATGGTACAAGGACTTCGTGGTATCTGAATATACTACCCTTGAAGTTCTTTTCCGGTTGAATTCCCTGGCCTTCCTTTTCCATGTGTGCCTTTTTTGTTAGAAATTGCCACTTCTCTTAGCCGGGTAGTTTTCCTTGGTGAGAGGGTTTTACCATGCTTGGTTGTAGAAACGCAGTATGTGTTGAGATTGATCTCTGTCGGGATCTAAAATATTTTAGGGATATATAGAGGGGAGAAAACGTTACTCTCAGTGGGTCATGTATATCAATTTTCCTAACACATGCTTCCATTGTCAGTATTCTAATCAAAAGATAAAATATTTTCTACTTTATGTACCCCACAACCACACTTTGTGGCCAAAGCATCTCTTGAACCCATCAAACCCCCATAGGAGGAAGGTGGGCAAGTTCTTTGGGGCCAATGAAATAAGAACAAAGCCCAACATTCCAAGGCCTCTAGCTTTAATGGCCATTGTGAGCCAATTGTTTAGGAACAACCACATACTATGCATGCTAAACAGCTAATTACTACTGCTAAAGAACTAACTACCGCTGCCAACTCGGTTACCATGTTGCCAAAGTACTCGAACACACCCCTCGTGGCTTCGGTTCTCATGGACTAGAAAAATGTAACACCCTGATTTTTGTAAGTTATCATAGTGATTACTTTTCATAATGTTGTAACTGCTGAAATGAAGGAAAACATGTTAAGATATATTTTTGATCTTAAAGGAATGTGTTGCTAATTTTGATTCTTGCATACTATAATTTGTTTACATGGGACAACAGTTATTATTGCTTGTATGTTTGCTGATGTGACAACAGATCTATCGTATGCTTGATGAACTCTATTCGCTGATTGACAACACACCTTGAATCAATTCCATTGATCCAAGGTATGTTGTGGTCTTCTTGTGATCGCTTTGTCGATTTACTTTTAAACCAGACTGAAGGTTGATATAAATGTTGCAGCACCTGATTTCAGGTATGAATAGCTAGCACGTAGATGCCAACGAAAAAGGTTCGATTCTCGAACCATACATTGTTGTAACGCTAGACCCCGTAAGGCAATAAAATACTAGATGCGGGTGGCTCAGGCATGTGAAACGTGGGATGAAATGTCCTGCTTAACGTTAATATAACTGACAGTCGAAGGACTTGATTGGAAATTGATTAATTAAGTGTTAGGGGAATTAGACCCTAATCTACCCCTAAGTTCTACCTTATATCCTAACTACTATCCTATGTGGATTTTTAAATTCTAAGGGTGAAAATAGACCTAAGTTCTATTAACCTATGACCTAGGTATGAACACTATTGTAAATCCTAAACTAATCCTAACCTAAGGAAGGGGACGCACAGACCCATGGGGGATGGAAAGGATAAGGATGGAAGGAAATTTAATGGGCATTGAATGTGGTCCTTGCATGGACAGCGCCAAGTTTGGCGGGAACAGGAAAAAGCTAGAGGCATTCAGTTAGTCATGGGACTAAACTTGGTTTTCATGCAAAATTTGAATTTGGCAATTCGCCAACCCGAGTCGGCGGTGGCGTGAGGAAATAGGAAAAGGCAGAGCCTTCAATGCATTTAATTTTCTTGGTCTTCGCGACCAGCCCACCTTGGAAAGAGTATGGAGGAAATTTTGTTGTTTATTGTGTTCGTTCGATTTTTGGAAGTTGCTCTGCATTTGGTTTTTCATGGTTCTGTCGAACCAGTTGTGTTTGATTGTTATCACTGTTCTTTGGAAGATCTAAGGCTATTTCTGAGCCTGTAGAGGAAGGTGATTGTTTGGGAAGCTTGTTGCTGTCGCCGTGGAAGGAAATAACTCCTGTAGGCGCGGTTTTCTTCGAGCTTCAAGGAAGATTATCAGGCATGTTAAGCCCTTCTCTTTAAACTGCTTGCTTTGCTTAAACGTCTCATTAAAACAACCCTGCTCTTCTGATGAAGGGGGTTTTGGGTTTATTTGATTTGCTGTCATGATTGAGATGATTTGGGTAGAGTCGTTTTCTTTGCTGTTGCGATTTGAACTGTCCTTGCATAAGTATTAAGTTAAAATACAGTCTATGTTGTGTTGAATTGATTCAAAATATTGGGAATTCGTTCTTTATATTATGATATCGTGCATGTTGTGCGAGTTGTTTTGACATTGTTTCTTTACTGAAATTTGTTTAAGGAAATGAGTTCCTTTTCCTTCTGCTGTTTTAGATTTTGAAGGAAATGGTAATTGGGTTTTATTGAGCATTATGGGCTCGGTTTGATGGAAGTGATAGTAATATTCTTAGTGTTGTGCTTTTCTTTTGTAAAAGTGGAAGGATGAATATGGCATGAGTATTCGTGGAAGTAGAAGAAAGTAATTGTTTTCTTCTGAAATTATAAAAGAACTATGTTTCTCCTTGCTGTGATGGAAAGTTGATTCTATTGTGTTTTGTGGTTGCAGTTTGATCTTCTGATTCGAACTGTCTTCGTGAAAACGAACTTGGCTTTGAATTCTTTGTGCAAATAAATGAAATATATGGGAATTAGCTTGTTGTTTGAGACTGTTTTGACTGTACCTTGCTTGTGCATCTGATATCCTATGCGGGTTTTCATTAATAAAGGTATTGTTATATGAATATTGTATTCTGGGTTCTGCACATCATTGTGAAAAAGAAGAATGGGATTTCGGGTTGAAATGATTGTTGAGAAAGAACTCGAACTGGGTATTTCTTGTAAATGGGTACATTGAATGAAAATTATACATGTTGTGTGAGTTTGTCTGACATTGTTGAACAATCGTTCTATTGTCAATATGGGTTTGAGCTGTCATTATAAAGCAAACACGACTTGGGTGTTCTTATTACATTTTGAAGAAAATGATTGTTTCTTTACTGAAATTATAAGGAAACGAGTTCTTCTTCTTTCTGCTGTTTTAAATTCTGAAGAAATGGCAATTGAGTTTTATTGAGCATTTTGGATTCGGCTTGACGGAAGTGACAGTGATATTTAGACTATTTTTCTGAGTGTTGTTTTCTTTCTGTACAAACGGAAGATTTAAATGTTTCGTGTGATCTCTGATTTTGCACTGTCATTCAAAAAAAAAAATGAACTCGACTTGAGTGATTCTTGTTGTGTTTGAAGAAAATGGATGTTTTCTTATGGAAATAGTTAAAGGTATGAATTTTCTCTTCTTGTTGTTTGAATTCTGGAAATAGCATCAATAGAACTTCACTGTACACCCGGGTTGGACTTGCTGTAGGTAACAACAATGTGCAAATGGTTATTTATGAACTGTGTGCATTCATGGATATAGAAAGTCGTGTGAATAATTGATTAAGTGACTGTATAACTGTTTATTTGGTTAAAATACAGTGAAAGAAGTATGAATTCTTCTAGTACAGTAAGTACATAGTATGCATTCTTTATATTGCTTGTTCTATGATGGATACGATGTTTTACCAACTTGTTTTTGGTATTCGTATGTGCCTGATTTAAAGGAAGTATTGATATGGATGATAAATTCTTCCTTGTTTTCATTTAAAGCTGAGTATGAGTGGAATTATTCCTTGCTGTTGGAAAGTGAATTCTGAATGGATTTTGTAAGTTTCACTCTGAACTGTTATCTTTGATTGATGTCTCATTTGGATTTAACTTTCAGTACAGTCATGAGGAAAGGAATAGGAGTGTGGATGGATAACTTGGAATAATGATCATTTCTTCTCTCATACAGTTGGAAATCTGTAATCGTTAAGAAACGAATTTTGTATTGCTTGGGATTAAGCATCTATATTTTATTGTTGTTTACTTTTCTCATCTGTACTTGATTGCTTGAAATCAAATGAGATGCATGAACTGAAAGGAAAGTAATTGGTTTATATTTTCAGTCAAATTTTATCCTTTGAATTTATTACTAATGTAAGGGAAGGAAATTGATAGCATTTAATGTTATAACAGCAGTATGCATACGTGTGTTCCTAGTTTTTACAGATGTTGTAATCTAGAACTGTTTGAAGGAAATTACTTTTGTAATGATCATTTAGGAAAAAGGACAGTAGTTCTTTGACTGATTGGGATGGTATTTAGATGATTCAGTTGTCATGCTGTTCATTCTTTTTGATACTTAATTCTGATTGATGTTCATATTGTCGTTTCATAAAAGCAGGGTTCTTTTATTGAGACAGTTAATTAGAAGCACCTCATTTTAATGACAAGTGCTTAATATGCTCAGTTCAATGAACTGACCCGTGCAAGTAATTTTGCAGATGGAATTTGAGTAAAACGAAGACATGGTTGTTTTCTGATACTTCTTTTGATTGACTGAAGATGGATTGTATTTGATAGTTATTATTCCTCTACGAGGAATTGAGAAAAGAAGAAATTACATTCTTCTATCTTATGAGTTGTAATGTTGTTTAATATAAACAAAGTCCAGTCATTTGGACTGGCAAATGTATGGATTATGAAATGGATTGATGAATACAAATACAAGTGTGATATTTTAATGACTGTATCAGTTTGATATTGTTGATTAAGTTGGGAATATAACATTAATTCTTGATTTGGAATTATTCAAATGTTCTTGGATGGATTTAAAAGGAACTGACATCTATTCTTACCTAAATACAACTTTTACGTTGGAATGTGCAATTAGTTCATACTTGGGTTAAGATGAATTTTTAATTGACATTAAAAAGGATTAGGAAGAACATGATTTCTTAACTGATAGGTATTCGGGATTAGCTTGAAAGCTAAGGAATATCAAATAACTTAGGAGCAACCGAACTTCGTATTCGGACTCCGTTAATAGCCTCGAATGTTAAATTCAGAAAGTAAGGATATGGGATAAATATATCCAGGGCTAACAGACCTTAACTATGTAAGGTTAAGGAGAATAAATGAATATATTCATTGAGAATTAGACCTCGTTTTAATGACGTCTAATAAGCTGGAATTCTGAATTTGTTTTCAGTTGTGGAAAAACTTGGTTAAGTTTAATAGGTTAAACTTATTAAGTCTATCGGTAATGGGCTGTTTAATCCAAGGATTAAGAAAAGAACCAAGTAGAGAAAATGCAACCCTTCGGTACGAAGGAGAAGATGCATAGTAAGCTAGAAGATGCAGATTTAGTCTCTCTTAGCTACATTCAACTGTAACAAGAATGAGGATAAAGGATCAGCATGGCTGCTGAAAGTTGATCTTAAATATTAAGATCATAACCAAATCATTTGAGCTGGATGTGTACTCTCGATGGGAGGATTCCGTAGGACATTGACATACGCCAGCTACAGCATGGTGTCTTCATGAAGGTGGGGCCTTCATGATGACACAATGTTATAGCTGACATATTACAATGCCCTCCCGAATTAAATCATCAAGATTACATAAGCTGAATATTAAGTTCTTGGCTGGGGATAGGAGTGTGATCACGTATACGGAGTGACTCCGGAGGACTAAAGGTAACTAGACACACGGAGTCATCTGGGGACGACACCGTATGTCTGCGTACTTTTAGTTCCCATGAGTAGCTTCCTATACTCGTTCATATTGCTAGTTGGAGTTAGAGTTTGACCCTAAATTGGAAGGACTGGTAGGAACCAGGAAAGACCATTCTAGATAACAGACGAAGTGAGGTGAAGGACGTATTCCATTGGTGTGTATCACATCCAGGAATATGATCATGCAAAGCATGTGAAAATCTTTGGCCAAAGTATCGCAAGTGCTGGTTGCGTTGTCCTAATCACCTAATTTAAGATGCAGGATGTCAGATGAATATCAGTAACAGATATTCAGATAGGCTTCTTAAATGGATCACTTCGATAACCGGAAACGGTAAGAGAACCTTGTATATATATTATACTATGCATGAATGAACATGAAGGATCGGTAAGTTGCCGAGTCATGAAATGAGAGATCGTTGAAACTCCGAGCCATGAAAATGGGAGATCGGTAGTTCTTCGAGTCATTTACAGCAGCATATGGAATCTGTTATATGATTGAATGGCACTGAATGTGTGTTCCATATTGCAAATATGTGAACAGAGAACATTAGTTTTAAAAGGAAATTGTGTGATCCAAACTGCATTGTTTGGGTAGAGAACAATTATTAAAACTTGAACGTGTGTTTGAATTATATAATTCATAACAGGGAACGTTGTATAAAAAAATAAAAAATATTTCCCTTGTTCTAGTATCTTAAAATGGGGATGTTACATCTTGGTATCAGAGCTGAAGGTTGCAGCTCTTGGACCTAATGAGTCCACAATATTAATAAGGTTTACATTTTCTTATTGAACAGAAAATGGTCAGAACAAGAGGGAATGCTTCGAACAACCCGTTACTGGGTGGAGAAGCAGCTACTGCTCAAAAGCTGGATGAAATCCTTGCTGCCCTACTAGATACGAGAGATCGTTTGACTGTTCTGGAACAGCAGTCAATGGGCAATGAAGAGGAGGAAGAAGAAGCTGATATAAATGATCAGCCACCTCCTATGGACAACACCAATGGAGGGAATCCGGGTGTTGATAATAATAATGTGAATGCTCCTAATCATCCTGAAAATAAAAGGGCAAGATTAGCAGTTGAACTTACAAATGACATAAAGAGAATAAGTCCTCCAAAGTTTGATGGAACAACCCTTGGGGACGGAGCTGAGAATTGGCTCAGTGAAATGGAGAAATAATTTGCAATAAGAAACTTCTCCGAAGAGACCAAAGCGATATGGGGAGCATATCAGCTTTCTCATGAAGCATCATCATGGTGGGACAACCGTAAGGTTGAGTTGAATATTGTCGAATCAGACATAACTTGGGATCAATTTAAGGGTTACTTTAGGCAACAATGGCTGCCTCAACTCTATTTTGATAGGAAAATGACTGAATTTCAGAACTGGTCGCAAGGAAGGCTGACGGTGACAGAATACTGGGAAGGGTTTACTAAACTCCTTAAGTATGTGCCGCAGCATGCAAGTCGACGAGAAGTTCGAATACGAAAATTCATAATGGGATTGAATCCCATCATTGGTGGCAAAGTGGATGTCCACGGCCCACCACCATGGAAGGAGTTATCGAAAAGGCAATTAGACAGGAACATGTAAATTGAGAGCGGTTTTACTGCTCACGGGGGAAGAGATAAGGAAGAAGATTCCCAATTCTTCTTCATCTCTCGCACCTAAAAGGGGGCCTTGGAAAAGGTTTGGTGTGAAAAACAAAATTTTTGTGGATAACAACAAGAAATCTTGATGAACAAACCTGTAAATAGTGTGTGGAACAGCTTCACAAAAGTTAGTGGCAATGGACAAAAGTCCTATGGAAGCCAGAATGATAACTTCAAAGCTGGTAACAAATTTGAGCCTAGGAAAGGGCCAGTTGGAGGATGCTTCAACTGTGGAAAGGACCACTACGCGAATCACTGTCCTCTGAAGAAGGATGATCGCAATCAGTAGCATAGGATACATGCTGCAGTGGCTAACAGACAAGCTGAAAAGCAAGTTACGCCTATAGAAGTTCCGGGTAAGTTATTCGGTACACCTGTAGTCATACTTTTTGATACTGGAGCTACTGAATGCTTTATTTCTGCTAAACTTGCAATGAAATTAAAAAGAAAGGTGGAATGAATGGATAAAACATGGACAGTGCATTATGGGAATAATGTTGTCCATACAGTCGAAATGTGCCTTTTTGGGGCAATTCTTGACTTGCCCAGTTTCTCCACCGAAGTTGACTTGTATGTCACTCCTTTAGGATCATATGATATCATTATTGGAGTTAACTGGTTGGCTGAACATAAGGCAAAGGTCGACTATTATGAAAAACAAATTTGTTGTTTTGATGACCTGCAGAAAGCAACAGTCATTCAAGGTGTAAAACGTGAAGTTGCAGTTAGGAAACTGACAGCTATGCAACTAAAAAGGGCTAAAAATAGAGGCTGCACCTTGTATGTAGTAAAAATGACAGAAAATGCTGAGGAAGATAATGATTTCATGGAAAGATATCCATTGTTAAGGGGTTTCAGTGATGTGTTTCCGGAGGAATTGCCAGGTCTTCCACCCAAACGAGAGTTTGACTTTGCAATAGAAATCAAGCCGGGAACTGAACCCATATCTAAGGCACCTTATAGAATGACCACCATCGAGTTGGTAGAGCTAAAGGCTCAGTTACAAGAACTTTTGACTAAGGGGCTGATAAGACCGAGCGTCTCACCTTGGGGAGCGCCGGTAATTTTTGTAAAGAAAAAGGATGGCACATTGAGGCTGTGCATTGATTACAGAATGCTGAACAAGGAAACTATTAAAAATTGATACCCACTTCCTAGGATTGATGATCTGTTCGATCAGATGTGAGGAGCATCAGTCTATTCAAAAATAGATCTTCAATCTGGGTACCATCAGCTGAGAATAAAGGAAGAAGATATTCATAAAACAACTTTTAGAACAAGGTACGGGCATTATGAGTTCACGGTGTTACCTTTTGGGTTGACCAATGCACCTGCCGCCTTCATGAATCTGATGAACAATATTTTTCAAGAATACTTAGACAAGTTTGTGCTTGTATTCTTAGACGACATTCTTATATACTCTAAAAATGTCGAAGAGCACCAAGAACATCTAAGGATAGTGCTGGAAATTTTAAGAAAGAGGAAGTTGTATGGTAAACTGTCTAAATGTTCCTTTTATGATGCAGAGGTGCATTATTTGGGACACGTTATAAGCAAGAATGGAATAGCTGTAGACCCTTCAAAGATTACAGCTATAACCGAGTGGCCTGCGCCTAAGAACGTGCACGAAGTGAGAAGCTTCATGGGCTTGGCAGGATATTATCGAAAGTTCGTTAAGGACTTTTCAAAAATTGCTGCCCCAATCACTTCGCTGCAAAAGAAGGATAAGAAATTTGTCTGGACGGACAAATGTGAATCTGCCTTTAAAAATTTAAAGGAACAGTTAACTACAGCACCTATTTTAATTGTACCAGACCCAAATGAAAATTTTATGGTTGTATTAGATGCATCAGAAGGCCTTGGAGGTATTCATTGCAGAATAACCATGTCATAGCTTATGAAAGCGAAATCTTAAGTTACATGAACAAAATTATGCTCCACATGACCTAGAGCTCGCTGCCATTGTTCATGCACTTCAAATGTGGAGGCATTACCTTTTAGGAAAACCTTTTGAGTTAAAAACTGACCATCCGCGATTGAAGTATATTTTTACTCGGCAAATCTGAATGTGAGGCGGTGAAGATGGTTAGAATTTCTATCTTAGTATGATTTTGATATAAGCTACATCAAAGGCAAGGAAAATAGAGTGGCAGATGCTCTGATTCGAAGGAAGCATATCTCTGCTCTTATAACGTTAAGAACTCAGTTTAAGGATGAGGTGAAAGATGCCTTGGAATCAGATCCTTATTTCCAACAAGTCAAAGCAACGACTTGCTTTGCAGATCCAAAGGATGTCAGGTATAAAGGATTTCGTTTCGACAATGAAGGAATTTTGAGGTTCGAAAACAGGGTATATATACCTTTGGCAAATGACTTAAGAAGGAAATTGTTAACTGAATTTCATAATTCACCTTTTTCTGGACACCCTGGCATTACGAAAATGCTTGCTGATCTTAAGCAGCAATACTTCTAGAAGGGAATGAAAAAGGATGTGGTGGAATTTGTAACACACTGCTTAGAATGTCAGCGTGTTAAGGTGGAACATATGCATCCCACTGGATTATTGTATCCCCACAACATTCCATAGTACAAATGGAAAGTGATAACGATGGATTTCGTTCAAGGATTGCCTATGTCAAGAAATAAACATGATATTATCTTGGTTGTCGTCGACAAATTGACCAAAGTGGCACACTTCATTGCTGGTAATTTGAAAGACGATGCACCAGTGTTAGCAAGAAGATTTGTACATGAAATTTTCAGATTGCATGGAATACCCAAATTAATCATATCAGACAGAGATCCGAGGATGACATCAAGGTTTTGGCAAATGCTTAATGCGGCCTTGGGAACTAAATTAAACTTCAGCTCTGCATATCATCCAGAGACGGATGGACAGACCGAGAGAGTCAATCAAGTTTTAGAGGACATGTTAAGGATGTATTGCATGGACTAGCAGTATAAATGGGAGGAATACCTTCCGCTGGTAGAATTTGCCTACAATAATACATACCATGCCTCTTTAAAAATGGCGCCCTTTGAAGCATTGTATGGAAGAAAATGCAGAACCCCTGTCAGCTTGGGACAACGTAGAGGACAAAGAGGTAATTGGGCCAGAAATTCTTACGGAAATGGAACAACAAATCAAAATGATTCAGGAACATCTAAAGGAGGTTGCTAATAGGCAAAAGAGTTATGTAGACTTAAAGCGGGTTGATAGGAATTATAAACTAGGAGAGAAGGTCTTTCTTCGGGTGAAGCCGAAAAAGAGCTCAATAACTTTTGGCAAGGCTGCCAAGTTGTCGCCACGATACGTGGGACCTTTTGAAATTGTTGAAATAATCAACCCTGTAGCTTATCGTCTAGCATTACCTCCTGCTTTATCTCAAATGCATGATATTTTTCATATTTATTTGCTTAAGAAATACGTAATGAGTTATCACATGTGCTGAATTGGAATTCCTTGCAGGTCCAAGACCCAGAATAATCGTGGTTAAGCCCATTTGAGTGCTAGGAACTCACCAGTTGTACTTAAGAAATCGCAAAGTGAATCAATGTAAGGTCTAGTGGGACTAGTTTAGCGAAGAAAGTGCAACTTGGGAAAATCTCGAAGAAATGAGATCTGCTTTTCCATATTTGTTTGATCGAAATTGAAATTCGAAAAACTGATAATTCTACCAAATTTAGACAATTATTAGTCTATTTTACAGTTGTCTTAAAACACTGTTTTTAAGAGTGAATCATTTTTGGTATGAACTTATAAATGGAAGGACAATAACTGAACTTTGTCCTAGAAACTCCTTGATTTGGTTAATTTGATCATCGGGACGATGATTCTTTAAGGAGGGAGGAATGTAACGCCCTGATTTTTGTAAGTTATCATGGTGATTACTTTTCATAATGTTGTAACTGCTGAAATGAAGGAAAACATGTTAAGATATATTTTTGATCTTAAAGGAATGTGTTGCTAATCTGGATTCTTGCATACTGTAATTTGTTTACATGGGACAACAGTTATTATTGCTTGTATGTTTGCTGATGTGACAACAGATCTGTCGTATGCTTGATGAACTCTATTCGCTGATTGACAGCACACCTTGAATCAATTCCATTGATCCAAGGTATGTTGTGGCCTTCTTGTGATCACTTTGTCGATTTACTTTTAAACCAGACTGAAGGTTGATATAAATGTTGCAAAGCACGATTTCGGGTATGAATAGCTGGCACGTAGATGCCAACGGAAAAGGTTCGATTCTCGAACCATACACTGTTGTAACGCCAGACCCCGTAAGGTGATAAAGGCCTGGATGCGGGTGGCTCAGGCATGTGAAACGTGGGACGAAATGTCCTGCTTAACGTTAATATAACTGACAGTCGGAAGGACTTGATTGGAAATTGATTAATTAAGTGTTAGGGGAATTAGACCCTAATCTACCCCTAAGTTCTACCTTATATCCTAACTACTATCCTATGTGGATTTTTAAATTCTAAGGGTGAAAATAGAACTAAGTTCTATTAACCTATGACCTAGGTATGAACACTATTGTAAATCCTAAACTAATCCTAACCTAAGGAAGGGGATGCACAGACCCATGGGGGATGGAAAGGATAAGGATGGAAGGAAATTTAATGGGCATTGAATGTGGTCCTTGCGTGGACAGCGCCAAGTTTGGCGGGAACAGGGAAAAAGCTAGAGGCATTCAGTTAGTCATGGGACTAAACTTGGTTTTCATGCAAAATTTGAATTTGGCAATTCGCCAACCCGAGTCGGCGGTGGCGTGAGGAAATAGGAAAAGGTAGAGCCTTCAATGCATTTAATTTTCTTGGTCTTCGCGACCAGCCCGCCTTGGAAAGAGTATGGAGGAAATTTTTTGTTCATTGTGTTCGTTCAAATATTTGGAAGTTGTTCTCGCATTTGGTTTTTCATGGTTCTGTTAAACCAGATTGTGTTTGATTGTTATCACTGTTCTTTGGAAGATCTAAGGCTATTTCTGAGCCTGTAGAGGAAGGTGATTGTTTGGGAAGCTTGTTCTTGTCGCCGTGGAAGGAAATAACTCCTGTAGGCATGGTTTTCTTCGAGCTTCAAGGAAGATTATCAGGCATGTTAAGCCCTTCTCTTTAAACTGCTTGCTTTGCTTAAACGTCTCATTAAAACAACCCTGCTCTTCTGATGAAGGGGGTTTTGGGTTTATTTGATTTGCTGTCATGATTGAGATGATTTGGGTAGAGTCATTTTCTTTCTTTGTTGTGATTTGAACTGTCCTTGCATAAGTATTAAGTTAAAATACAGTCTATGCTGTGTTGAATTGATTCGACAATATTGGGGAATTCATTCTTTATATTATGATATCGTGCATGTTGTGCGAGTTGTTTTGACATTGTTTCTTTACTAAAATTTGTTTAAGGAAACGAGTTCCTTTTCCTTCTGCTATTTTAGATTTTGAAGGAAATGGTAATTGGGTTTTATTGAGCATTATGGGCTCGGTTTGATGGAAGTGATAATAATATTCTGAGTGTTGTGCTTTTCTTTTGTAAAAGTGGAAGGATGAATACGGCATGAGTATTCGTGGAAGTAGAAGAAAGTAATTGTTTTTCTTCTGAAATTATAAAGGAACTATGTTTCTCCTTGCTGTGATGGAAAGTTGATTCTATTGTGTTTTGTGGTTGCGGTTTGATCTTCTGATTCGAACTGTCTTTGTGAAAATGAACTTGGCTTTGAATTGCTATGCAAATAAATGAAATATATGGGAATTAGCTTGCTGTTTGAGACTGTTTTGACTGTACCTTGCTTGTGCATCTGATATCCTATGCGGGTTTTCATTAATAAAGGTATTGTTATATGAATATTGTATTCTGGGTTCTGCACATCATTGTGAAAAAGAAGAATGGGATTTCGGGTTGAAATGATTGTTGAGAAAGAACTCGAATAGGTATTTCTTGTAAATGGGTACATTGAATGAAAATTATACATGTTGTGTGAGTTTGTGCAAAATTGTTGAACAATCGTTCTATTGTCAATATGGGTTTGAGCTGCCATTATAAAGCAAACACGACTTGGGTGTCTTATTACATTTTGAAGAAAATGATTTTTTCTTTACTAAAATTATAAGGAAACGAGTTCTTCTTCTTTCTGTTGTTTTAAATTCTAAAGAAATGGCAATTGAGTTTTATTGAGCATTTTGGATTCGGCTTGACGGAAGTGACAGTGATATTTAGACTATTTTTCTGAGTGTTGTTTTCTTTACGTACAATCGAAGATTTAAATGTTTAGTGTGATCTCTGATTTTGCACTGTCATTCAAAAAAAAGAATGAACTCGACTTGAGTGATTCTTGTTGTGTTTGAAGAAAATGGATGTTTTCTTATGGAAATAGTTAAAGGTATGAATTTTCTCTTCTTCTGTTTGAATTCTGGAAATAGCATCAATAGAGCTTCACTTTGTACACCCGGATTGGACTTGTTGTAGGTAACAACAATGTGCAAATGGTTATTTATGAACTGTGTGCATTCATGGATATAGAAAGTCGTGTGAATAATTGATTAAGTGACTGTATAACTATTTATTTGGTTAAAATACAGTGAAAGAAGTATGAATTCTTCTAGTACAGTAAGTACATAGTATGCATTCTTTATATTGCTTGTTCTATGATGGATACGATGTTTTACCAACTTGTTTTTGGTATTCGTATGTGCCTGATTTAAAGGAAGTATTGATATGGATGATAAATTCTTCCTTGTTTTCATTTAAAGTGAGTATGAGTGGAATTATTCCTTCTTTGTTGGAAAGTGAATTCTGAATGGATTTTGTAAGTTTCACTCTGAACTGTTATCTTTGATTGATGTCTCGTTTGGATTTAACTTTCAGTACAGTCATGAGGAAAGGAATAGGAGTGTGGATGGATAACTTGGAATAATGATCATTTCTTCTCTCATACAGTTGGAAATCTGTAATTGTTAAGAAACGAATTTTGTATTGCTTGGGATTAAGCATCTATATTTTATTGTTGTTTACTTTTCTCATCTGTACTTGATTGCTTGAAATCAAATGAGATGCATGAACTGAAAGGAAAGTAATTGGTTTATATTTTCAGTCAAATTTTATCCTTTGAATTTATTACTAATGTAAGGGAAGGAAATTGACAGCATTTAATGTTATAACAACAGTATGCATACGTGTGTTCCTAGTTTTTACAGATGTTGTAATCTGGAACTGTTTGAAGGAAATTACTTTTGTAATGATCATTTAGGAAAAAGGACAGTAGTTCTTTGACTGATTGGGATGGTATTTAGATGATTCAGTTGTCATGTTGTTCATTCTTTTTTATACTTAATTCTTGATTGATGTTCATATTGACGTTTCATAAAAGCAGGGTTCTTTTATTGAGACAATTAATTAGAAGCACCTCATTTTAATGACAAGTGCTTAATATGCTCAGTTCAATGAACTAACCCATGTGCAAGTAATTTTGCAGATGGAATTTGAGTAAAACGAAGACATGGTTGTTTTCTGATACTTCTTTTGATTGACTGAAGATGGATTGTATTTGATAGTTATTATTCCTCTACGAGGAATTGAGAAAAGAAGAAATTACATTCTTCTATCTTATGAGTTGTAATGTTGTTTAATATAAACAAAGTCCAGTCATTTGGATTGGCAAATGTATGGATTATGAAATGGATTGATGAATACAAATACAAGTGTGATATTTTAATGACTGTATCAGTTTGATATTGTTGATTAAGTTGGGAATATAACATTAATTCTTGATTTGGAATTATTCAAATGTTCTTGGATGGATTTAAAAGGAACTGACATCTATTCTTACCTAAATGCAACTTTTACGTTGAAATGTGCAATTAGTTCATACTTGGGTTAAGATGAATTTTTAATTGACATTAAAAAGGATTAGGAAGAACATGATCTCATAACTGATAGGTATTCGGGATTAGCTTGAAAGCTAAGGAATATCAAATAACTTAGGAGCAACCGAACTTCGTATTCGGACTCCGTTAATAGCCTCGAATGTTAAATTCAGAAAGTAAGGATATGGGAAAAATATATCCAGGGCTAATAGACCTTAACTATGTAAGGTTAAGGAGAATAAATGAATATATTCATTGAGAATTAGACCTCGTTTTAATGACGTCTAATAAGCTGGAATTCTGAATTTGTTTTCAGTTGTGGAAAAACTTGGTTAAGTTTAATAGGTTAAACTTATTAATTCTATCGGTAATGGGCTTTTTAATCCAAGGATTAAGAAAAGAACCAAGTAGAGAAAATGCAACCCTTCGGTACGAAGGAGAAGATGCATAGTAAGCTAGAAGACGGATTTAGTCTCTCTTAGCTACATACAACTGTAACAAGAACGAGGATAAAGGATCAGCAAGGAAGAGAACCTTGTATATATATTATACTATGCATGAATGAACATGAAGGATCGGTAAGTTGCCGAGTCATGAAATGAGAGATCGTTGAAACTCCGAGCCATGAAAATGGGAGATCGGTAGTTATTCGAGTCATTTACAGCAAGATATGGAATCATTATATGATTGAATGACATCAATGTGTGTTCCATATTGCAAATATGTGAGCAGAGAACATTAGTTTTAAAAGGAAATTGTGTGATCCAAACTGCATTGCATTGTTTGGGCGAGAAACAATTATTAAAACTTGAACGTGTGTTTGAATTATATAATTCATAATAGAGAACGTTGTATAAAAAAATAAAAATTCCCTTGTTCTAGTATCTTAAAATGGGGATGTTACAAATTTGTTTACAATGTTCCCATCCAACATTCAAAGTTATTACTCTATCAAGTAATTCAAGAGGGTCCTCTAAATGTCCCCAAAGCCCATCTCGCATCTCTCGGGACGATAGCCACCTTGTAGTGTGGACTCAATCAAGAAGAGTAAAAATTGAGTACCTTTGAATGGAAAAAGTTGATTTGCGGGATTTTTCTGACAAGACAATATTGTTTGATTCCTACAAAATAAATATCATGATTTTGATGGCTTAGAGGATGGGGATATGGCTCTTGACCATCATTTCTAATGAATTGTTTATCTTGGAATGTTCGGGGTCTTATAGACTCCTGTCACAAATATGTTGTGAGTGAAACTCAACAACGTTTCACAAATTTGGATGTTTTATTTTTGTAGGAAGTGAAAATTATAGGTTTTTAGTTATAGATGGTTTGTAATTCCATCTAGTCTGACAACTTGGCTTTCTATAGCAATCATGAAGTAGGGTGTGGGGATTAATTCCATTTTTTTCTCCCAAATGGTGGCCTCTATTAATTGACCATGGCATCGACCCCACTAATTGCACCATATGGGTCTTATTTAATGTTGATGGTCGTCCTTATGGTCTTATTAATATTTACACCTCTAATGATGCGTCCAAAAGAGCCGATATTTGGCGGTGGATCGCCAACTCCATTCCCAATGCTTTTTGGGTCATAAGTGGAGACTTTAATATGGTGGAGTCACCTAATGATAAATGTGGCCACTTGCTAATGAGGTGGACACTTGGCGAAAGGGAAGCATGGTACTTTATGCATAATAAGTTTGGATTCTTTGATCCTAACACATCTCACTTTCCCACCTCTGCAGTTTGGTATACGTGGACTAATCTACATGGAGGGACAGATCGCGTACTTAAATGGATCGAAAAAGCCATGCTTTTAGCTCAATATTATTTTGAGTTTGATAGCATTTATTCCCTACCAAAGGTGGAGTATATGCGTGATTTTTTCCTTTCAGGTCATTCTTCAATACGATTTTGTATCACTTGGTAGGATTCATGCCCTTTACACCATAAAGGCCATTTATTTATTAATATTACCTTAATGCAACATGGCCCCACCATAAATCATATCAATCGTGTTTTGAATTTAATTCCATGTCCTAGTCACTTCAAGTGGTATCATCCACCTATGCAAGCCAACTGGATTCAAAAGTGGGAGGATGTGATGACTCGGACAACTAGATTCCTCAAAATCTATGGCAGACAGTTGGCCACAATTGTCACCGCTCATACTCCACTAGCACATTAGGCCTTAGTCGAGTGGTGGTGGCTCTTCAAAATTATCTATTCTCTAAAATCTTGCAACTTCATGTTGCGATAATTTGTCAACAAATCCAAATTGCGTCTGACTACAATTCTAAGGGAGCACAGATCCGAGCCCGTATGCACTGGCTCAAAATTAGAGATCGGGTCTCAAAAGAATTTTTCTTTCTCTCAGAGCCAAGAAACCTTCCCAAAAAATTCAGGATATCATGGAGGGTGGTGCTCGGATTACAGACCCACAACTTATGTTGTAAGATTTTGTGTGCCACTACAAGCTCGTGTTCCAAGCTCAATAACCTTCTACAACTTGCCAAGCTTCTCTTAATCAATGTCTGGGTGTTGTGTTGTGTAAATTGTCCGAGGCTCAGAAGGTGATCTACGACAGAATGCTCACCATCGAGGACCTCCATGAAGCCACCATGCATATGGCCAATGATAAAGTTCCGAGATGTGATGTTTTCCCCTATGAATTCTATAAATCCCTTTGGGCTTCATTAGGAACGACATGTTCCAAGTTTACCTTGAATGGTTTCAAAATCAATCCTTAGGGCCTCAAATCAATAAGCGAAATATCAAATTCATCCCCAAATAAGGAGAACCTAAAAAAATCACTTGTTGGCAACCGATCACTTTGTTGAATGTCTCATATAAAATCATCACACTGCTTGGCTTTGGATATGCGGCTACGCACTATCCTTCTGGATGTTATTCAGCAAGAACAAACATGACTTATATAGGGTAGATATATCCTAAATAACATTGTTGTTGTGTGGGAAGGCATGGAATGGGATTGCATATCTAATCGGGATGTCATGTTTATAAAAATTGATTTCGAGAAAGCCTACGATAGAATTGAATGGCCTTTTATTCTTTCAATGCTTCAAGCCCTTGGCTTTGGCCCCATTTTTATTCAATCCATCAATATGCTTTTTGTGGATGCCTCTTCTCATATTTCTATCATTGGAATTAGCTCAAAACCATTTGGAATTTTTCGTTCTATTTGGCAAGGCTTCCCTCTAGCCCCTATATTGTATGTGCTCTTGACCAAAGGATTTGGGTATTTATTATTCCCCACTAAATCCCAGGGTCTTATTAGGGGAATATCACTTCATGTTGTGCCCAAATATCAAATTCTCAATGGGTATTTGTAGATGAAACTTTTCTTACACTCATTGAAGACAAAGCTAACATTCACAATGTTATGTAATGCCCGGATACTTTTTGCTAGCTTCCTCGGCTCATTCATTCAATGGCAAAAACACACGGTGTTATCAATAATCTTTCCTTCCTACACCCGATTGGCCAACCACTTTTGAATGGAAGCTATTAACACATGGTGAGATATTTAAGTTTTTGGGTATTCCTTTTTACTTTCAAGGTTCCCTTCGAGCTCGACAATATGTTATCAATGGGTGGAAAAAATGGAGTCTTTGCTCACTAGACCCTTATCTTTGGCTAACAAATTCCAAATTTGTTCCAAAGTTCTTATGGCCACACACATTTATTATTCGTCATGTTGGGTTCCTTCCAAAGCTTCCATTCAGAAGCTAGAAAATCTGCTCAAAGCCTTTCTATGGGATAATGCTTCTACAGGAAAAGGATTTCATTGGATGGTGGGATATATGTTTCCTTCCCCGCAACTCTGGAGGACTCAACCTTATTGACATTCAACGTCAAGGGTAGGCACTTTGCATAAAATGGATAATCAGAAGCATTACTTGGCCAAGAAGCTTGGAAAGTTCTCATATGACACGGTATTGCTGAAGGTTCTCCTTATGGCCGCCCTATGTGGAAAGGATTGGGGTTTTTCAATCTACTCATCACTCCCGTGCCTATCAAAATTGTCGACACTTTTGTGCTTAAGAGCATTTGGAAAGCTTGGGAATGCATTAAGCCCTAGATTTTATGGAAAAGAGATGGCTTCCAGATGGGATTTTTGTTAATCATCAATCTCTCTAATGGTCACTGAGTTTTCAAGTGCAAGATAAGTGCTTAGTATAATTCCTAATAATCTCCGCATTTAAATTCTTCAAATACGGAATTCACACCATTGAGGACTTATTCTGCAAAAATATGCAATCCTAGTTCTATTGGCTGACATTTAAAACTCATTTTCAGCTCTCTAACCAAGACTAGGATACTTTTACCATAGTGATTGGCTTGGTTCCTGACCACATGTTATACAAGATTGTTTTACATTCCTCTCGCTTGTGGTGGAAAAAATAGAAATGGTATACTGAACACCCCATTTTACAATTACAAAGCTAGTAAAGGCTACCATTGGATTTCACCTCATTTTCTTGTGGTGGATAAACTCAACTTGCGATGGGGAATTCACTCATCTCTGTCTACTTGGAGTAGGTGATTTTCCATTATGTGGACTCTTTGTGTGGAACCCAAAATCGCCCACTTCCTCTGGTGTATTTTACACCAAGGGCTTCCTATCAAGGCTTATCTTGTTCAAATTGGTATTCCAACCCCCAAGTGCCCATTTTGCGGTCACTTGAAACTATCTTGCATATCTTTTGGTTTTGTCCCAAATATCAAATTTCCTAGAATTGGATTCAATCATTTTTTTCCCTTTAAGGCCACATTGTTTTACTTGGCAGCATATCCTTTTGGGAGATAATCCCAAGCTTCTACCTATGTTTACCCAGATTTGGCATGTTTTCAAAGGGAAGATTCTATTTTGGATTTGGAAAGAAAGAAATGTTTTTTTTTCTTTGCTAATTCTGTAGTTGATCAATCTTTATCAGTTTATAACAAGTCTATGGTGATCTCCAATGTGCTTATGTAGATTCAAATCCAAGCCAACAAGGTGGCGCTAGAGGTGGATCACTTCTAAAACTTTCCGCAATACGAGGGGAAGCCCCATGT
The DNA here is from genome assembly GCA_018340775.1 of Taxus wallichiana var. yunnanensis. NCBI lineage: Eukaryota > Viridiplantae > Streptophyta > Pinopsida > Cupressales > Taxaceae > Taxus > Taxus wallichiana. Next base: position 109,411,926 of record CM031235.1, on the reverse strand, counting down.
AATGTTGCTCATGTCCCTCCATCTCCTACTAGGTGCTCCTACTTCCGGACCGTGGTGGCGACGTTGCCACTCACAATGGCATGCATTCATTCATGCTTGCCGCTCCTCGGCCTTCTACACCAACGAAGCTACTCGTCGCTCTTGGCCATGGCTAGGGCTCGTCACCTCGTCATCACAGAGTCTTACACCAGGTACTGGCGCCAGGATGGAGATCAATGCCTTGCCACCAAAGATGGGGCTCTCCTCTTATCAATGTGCCTCATATTGTTGATGGTTTGAACCCACCCCCGACACCGCCATCAACCGACAAGTTCCCTCACCTCATCCTTGACACTCCTACTTGCGAGGAGGTGGATCGGGAGGAAGAAGTTGTTGTTTGCTAGGATGTCCCATATCTTTGGAAAAGATGTACACAGCTCCAAGTTGGCCGAATGATCATGATCTACCCACTTAGGGCATGTTTGTTGCTGATGCGTGATTTGGTTGTTTTTCTATTTTTGGGCGATGCCTACTTTTTATAATCTCCTAGGATTGACCTAGTTTATAGTCCTTGTTTTGTTCGTGGTTTTGGGGTGTGGTCTTATACCACTCACTTTTTGCTAAAATTTAGCTTGTATCATATTGAATTAATGTAATATAAGATCATTTTCATCAAAAAAATGCATTTATATCATATTTCCCACTCAATTATTATTTTCTTAATGCGTCTTTTCTCTACAAAGAGCATTTGAAGCCATTCAATATATATTATTAATTACCTTAATGTTAAGCTTTAATCATTTATGGATACTTCTTCAAATAACTTATATTGTGAAATAATATTATTTGTGTTGAAAATCATACTCAATATTAATTCTCAATACTCAATACTAATTAAAAGTTTAACCTAAGAAGAGAAAAATGCTCTGCAACTCTGGCGCAAAACTAGAGTTGGCTTTTCTAGGGTTTATCATTTGTAACCACCATACCGCGGCCTTTTTGGGCTCTGCGGGAATTTATTGCTATAGTTTCTCCTAGGGTTTCTCACCCTCTGGGCATCCCCTATATAATGTCCTCGCCATCTTCAAACCTAGTTGATTCAATCGTAGTAGGAGACAATGGAGTGAGCAATGGCACCACCGTCGAAGCGACCCAGAACTTCGTCTCAAAGGTATTCAAAAAGGCAATCTTTCTCCTCCTTGTGTGGTTTTGCCCATTCCTAAATTTAATGTTTCTTGTCAATGGTTAGAGCAATTTTTCCTCATTGGGTATTTTGTGGGTCGAATCCCCTTTGAAAGCATGCTCAAATCCTGGGTTAACACAGTCTGGACTCCTCATGGAGTCCACTTGGATAACATTCAAAACATGACCAAGGGATTTTTTTTTTTTTGTCCGACCTTGCTAATGCGTTCAATATTCAAGCTAAGCAAACCACTTGATATGTCCACAACTCGTTGCTTGTGTTAACAATGGTATAAGGACTTTATGGTATCTGAATATATTGCCCTTAAAGTGCCTATTTGGGTTGAATTTCCTAGTCTTCCTCTGCCATGTGTGCCTTTTTCGTAAATTACCACTTCGCTTGGTAGGGTAGTTTCCCCGAAGTCGATAATTTTTACCATGCTCGGCCATGCGAAGTGATTATGCATTGAGATTAATCTCTTGTAGGATCTCAAGGAATTTGTGGATATCCATATGGGTGATAAACGCTATTCCCAGTAGGTCATGTATATCAATCTACCTAACACTTGCTTCGATTTCTAGGCATCGATCACAAGATCAAGGATTATCCATTTTATGTATCCCACAAACCGCCATGTGGCCAAAATAACTTCCAAGCCATTCAAACCCCAACAGGAGGAAGGTTGGAAAGTTTCCAATGGCCATGAAATAAGAACAAATCCTAGCAATTCAAAGCCTCTGGCTCCCATGGCCCTCGAGAGCCAGCTGTTAAGGAAAAATCTCTCAGTATCCCCGCTAAGGATCCTATAACTGCTGCTAAAAAACCAACTGTTGTTTCCATCTTGGTTACTCTGTTGCCAAAGTATTCTAGCACACCCCTTGCGGTGTCGGTTCTCATGGACCAGAAAAGTCTTTTTTCTCGTGTTCCCATCTAGCACTCAATATCATTGCTTTTGCAAAGCAACTTACAAGGGTCATCCAAATGGCCTCGAAGTCCTTCTTGCATCTCTCGGGACCATAACCCAACACGCAACGTGGATTCCACCGAAGGGGAATACAAAATTGAGTACGTCGATCGAAAAAAGTTGATCTACAAGACTTTTTTTAGCACAATGTTGTTCATTTCCTACGCAATCAATATGATGCCCTTGATGGCTTGGAGGATGGGGATATGGCTCTGGACCAACGTTTCTCATGAATTTTTATCTTGGAATGTTCGAGGTCTTACAAACTCTTGTCGTAAGTATGTTGTGCATGAAACTTGACAACAATGTGTAAATTTGGACATTTTGTTTTTATATGAAGTAAAAGTTACAGGTTTTCAGTTACAGATGGTTTGCAAATCCATCTAGCATGACAACTTGGCTTTTTGTAGCAATCATGAAGCAAGGCATGGGGGATTAATTTCATTTTTTTCCCCAAATGGCGGCCTTTATTAATTGACCATGGTATTGACCCCACCAACCGTGTCATTTGGGTCCTATTTAATATTGATGGCCGGCCTTTTGGGCTCATAAATATTTTCGCCTTGAATAATGAGGCCGAAAGGGTCGATCTATGGTGGTGGATAGCCAACTCCATTCCCGATGCTTACTGGGTAATAAGTGGATATTTTAATATGGTTGAGTCACCTAATGATAAATGTGGCCACTTTCCCATGAGGTGGACACTTGGCAAAAGGGAAGTGTGGTACTTCATGTGTAATAAATTGGTATTTTTTTATCCTAACGCATCTCGCTTTCCCACCTCTAAAACTTGGTACACGTGGACTAATCTATGTGGAGGGACAGATCACATTCTTAAATGGCTTGACAAGGCCATGTTGTCAGCTCAAGATTTTTTTGAGTTTGATAGCATTTATTCTATGCTAGTGGAGGTCACACCTGACTTTGTCCTTTCAGATCATTCTCCAATATGATGTTGTATTTGTTGGCATGATGCGTGCCCCTTTTGTCATAAAGGTCAATTCTTTCTTAATATTTCCTTGATACAACATGGCCCCCACTATCAACCATATCAAACGAGTTTAGAATTTAATTCCACGACCCAGTGAATGTTAGTGATTTCATCCACCTATGTAAGGAAGATGGATTTAGTGGTGGGAAGACATGCTGACTCAGACAACTAGATTTCTTAGAATCTACGACTGATAACTGGCCAAAATTCGGTGCCACTCATACTCTGCTAACACCTCATCTCTCGGTCAGTGTGAATGGCACTTCAAGGCGATCCCTTTTACGTACCCTGCAACCGCAAGTTGCAACGCTTTGAAAACAAATCCAAATTACGGATAACTATAATGTCGGGGCGCACAGATCCGGGCTTGGATGCATTAGCTCAAAATTGGAGATCGGGTCTTAAAAGAATTCTTTCTTTCTCTCAAAACTAGAAATCCTTCCCAACAGATCTGGGCTATCATGGACAATGAAGCTTGAATTACAGACCCACAAATTATGTTGCAAGCCTTTGTACACCATTACAAGATTTTTTTCAAGCTCAACCACCCTCTGTAACTCACCAAGATGCTCTTGATCAATGTTTTGGTGTTGTGCCGTGCAAACTATTAGAGGCTCAGAAGTTGATCCAGAGAATGCTCACCATTGAAGACCTCCATGAAGCCACTATGCAAATGGCTAATGATAAAACGTCGAGCTACGATGGTTTCCCTTGTGAATTCTATAAATCCCTTTGGGATTCTGTCGAGACAAGACTTGTTTCAGGTTTATCTTGAAGGATTTCAGAAACAATCCCTAGGGCTATGCATTAATAAGGGAAACATAAAATTTATCCCTAGCAAGGAGACCCCGAAAATCACCTGTTGGCGGCTGATTATGCTATTGAATGTATCCTATAAAATCATTGCCAAAGTGTTAGCTCTGTGATTACAAAATCTTACAGTTACTATCATTCAATCAGAGCAAATTGATTTATATAGGGATGATTCATCCTGGATGACATCATCGCGGTGTGGGAAGGCATGGAATGGGCTTGTAGGTCTAATTAGGTTGCCATGTTTATCAAAATCGATTTTGAGAAGGCTTATGATTGGATTGAATGGCCATTCATTCTCGTCATGCTTTAAGCCCTTGGCTTTGGTCCCATTTTTATTCAATTCGTCACTATGCGTTTTTTAGATGCCTCTACTCAAATTTCTATTAATGGCCTTGGCTCAAGCCTTTTGGGATTTTTCGTTCTATTCGGAAATTTTGTCCTCTTTCCCTTGCACTTTATGTGCTTGTGGCTGAAGATTTTGGTTATCTCTTATCTCATGCCAAAGCACAGGGTCTTGTTCGAGGAATCTCGCTACCTGCTGAGCCCAACTCTCAACTCCTTAATGGGCATTTTTCAAACAATTCCTTTCTTACGCTCATTGAAGATAAAACCAACATTTGCAATGCTATGAAATGTTTGGATACTTTCTACCTAGCTTTTGGCTCATCCATTCAATGGCGAAAAACCCAGTGTTATCGGCAATCTTTCCTTCCCGCACTAGACTGACTTGCCACTTTTTATTGGAAAATCTTGACACATGGTGAGATTTTTAAATTCTTAGGTATTCCTTTTTCTTTTTAAGCCTCCTCAGCTGAGTTATGGCAATATGTCATTCAACGGGTGGAAAAATAGCTAGAATATTGGATCACTAGGCCTTTATCCCTGGCTAGCAAGTTCCAAATCTGCTCCAAAGTTCTTGCAGCCACACATGTTTACTACTTGTTGTGTTGGGTTCCTTCCAAAGCTTCCATTCAGAAGTTGGAAAAACTTAGAGATTTCTTGTGGGCTAATGCTTCTACACAGGAAATACTTTTCATTAGGTAGCCTGGGACATATGTTGTTTTCCTTGAAATTCTGGAGGCCTCGGTCTTATTCACATTCAATGCCAAGGACAAGATCTTTGTGCTAAATGGATTATCAGAAGCATTACTGGCCAAGAATCTTAGAAATTTCTCATATGACATGGTATTGCGAAGGTTCTCCTTATGTTTGCCCTATGTGGAAAGGCTTAGGGTTTGTCAATTTGCTCATCACCCCAGTGCCCATCAAAATTGTTGGCACCTTTGTGCTTAAGAGTATTTGGAAAGCATGGGAATGTGTTAAACCCTGGATTTTGTGGAAGGGGATGGCTTTCGTAATGGGCTTTTTGTCAACCAATAGTCTCTCTGGTGGTCACCGATTTTTCAATCTCAAGATAAATGCTTAGCAGAGGTCTCGGGAATCTCCACGCTCAAATTCTTCAAACACAGAATTCACACCATCGAGGACTTCTTTTGCAAAAACATTCTCATCCTTGGTTCTTGGCCCAATTTTAAATATCTCTGTTTAGGTTTCCAACCAGGATCAGGATACTTTTACTACTGTGATCAATTCAGTTCCTAACCATATGTTGCATAAGATTGTTGTGCATTCCTCTCGCCCATGGTGGACGGATTGGGAGTGGTATGTCGATACCCCATTCTGTAATTACAAAGCCAACAAAGGCTATCTTTGGCTCTCGCCCCATTTGCCCATGGTGGAAAAACTTAATACACATTGTGGAATTCATTTCACTCTGTCTACACGGGGGAGACGATTTGAAATCTATTTAGACTCTATGTGTGGAGCCCAAGATTGCTCATTTCCTTTCAGTGTATTCTACACCAAGGCCTTCCTATCGGGGCTCATCTTGTTCAAATTGGGATCCCAACTCCCAAATGCCCTTTTTGTGGACATCTGGAAACGATCTTGCATGTTTTTTGGTTATGTCCCAAAGCTCAAAATGCTTGGAACTAGATCCATTCATTTTTCTTTCCTTCAGGCCTCATTACTTCACTTGACAACATATCCTTTTGGGATATAATCCCAAACTTCTATCTATGTTCACCTAGATTTGGCATGTTTTCGAGGGGGCTTCTATTTTAGATATGGAAAGAAAGAAAGGTTTTTTCCTTTGCTAATTCTGTAGTTGATCAATCTTTCTCAGTTTATAATAAATCTATGGTGATCTCCAATGTACTTCTGCAGATACAAGTTCAGGCCAACAAGGTTGCGCTGGAGGTGGATCACCTCCAGACCCTGTTGCTATGCCACTAGGGAGAAGCCCCATGCAATGTTGCCAGAGTGCCTCCATCTCCCACTAGGCATTCCTCGCCTTCCGCTCGTGGTGGCGGCGTAGCCAATCTCAACATCGTGCTTTCAATTGCGCTCATCGCTCCCCATGGCCATTACATCGGTGCAGCAGTTGTTCACCGGCTCACCATCGTGGCTAGGGCTCACCTCCGCATTCGCTCGCTCATCGGCGGGGATGGGGCTCGCCACCTCGCCAACATGGGTGGGGCTCTCCTCCTACCGCTGCTTCGCATCAAGATGCTTGGAACCCACCCACCTCTGCCACCATCAGACAAATTCCCTCGCCTCATCCTTGCCATTCCTACTCACGGGAAGCGGACCGGAGGAAGAAATTGTTCTGGTTGGGAACTTCCAGATGCTTGGCAAGGACTTTCCTGGTTCGGGGTGGCCAGATGATCAGGATCCGCTTGCCTTGGGCATGTTTGTTGTTGTTGCTTGATTGTATTTTTGTCTACTTTTAGGTGATGTCTTTTTTATTGTACTCTCCTAGACTCGGCCTAGTTTGACTCTCGTTGCTTTAGGCTCGACCTAGCTTGCTTTGTGGTTTTGGGGCATGCTCTCATACCACCCGCTTTTTTGTTGAAAGTTATCTTGTATCATATTGAATTGAATTAATATAATATAAGATCCTTTTCATCAAAAATATTTTCTACCATCTTATTATTTCTTAATTAAGAATCTTCTAGTTAGAATTTCCTTAATAAAAAAAAATTATAATTTAATTTTATGATCAAATTTAAAAAATTATAAACAACATTAAATAGAGAATCCTATGGCTTAACAACACATTACCTCACAAAACACTTCTTGGAACTTCCTTGTGTGGTTTAGTGCCATGATCACCAAGAGCTGTCAATAATACTTTTATGTAATAATGCATGAAGCATGCAATTGGCCATGAAATAGGCTAGGCTTAACTCACCGCTTAGGTTAGATCAACGCAATAAATGTGAGAGAAGACACCAAAATTCCTACCAAGATCTCACATACTGGTGGTATGGAAAGATTAAAGGACAGAAAAAAATCTAAAACTCTACTGGACCCCAAAGCCTCATCAGTCCTCCGTTCAGTTACTTATTTTTAAAAAGAAAGAGCATATGTCGGTAAATAGGCAAGCAAGTTAGTTTTGGAATTTTAATGGTGCATATGATGTAATTATAGGAATATGTAGGCGTAAGGATAGTTGGTATTTAGTTTAATCCGGTTTCTTTTTGTTCTTAACACAGATGTGAAATTTGAAATTAGTGTGGTTATCAAAGGACTGTGTCTTAATCAACGGAGTTCTTTTTATGGTTTTCAAATTTTTCCATCTTTTGTCATTTTTGAGTATGCATCAAGGAATTTGTGTGTTGAGAAGATATCATACGTAATGTTATATTTTAATTTGTATTGTTGTTATTATGTTATTTGCAGTTTCAATGAGGTTGAACCTTACAAAGATCTGAGGAGGAATGTAGAGCTATAATAATTCATGTATTATTTGAGGTATGAAAGCATTATGAAGAAGCCTTTCAAAATAACACGAGTTAAAATGGTTAATTATCATCTTGGAGCGTGGGTCATTTACAAAAATGTTAAGACTTGTTTCTATGTAACTTTTCCTATTTTCCTTTTATTTTCATTTTTCTATCAAATTTTTTTTTTTAAATTTTTAATGAAATTTAATTAACTTTATATATATATATATATATATATATATATATATATATATATATAAAACCAAATAAATTTCATTTCAACACACACCCTTATGTTTACTATTTTATATTGTGAGGACTTTAAGGCTATAGACCTAATAAATTTATTAACAGTACTTGCAAGGCCATGTCTTGAAGCTTGTGTCAATGATATGCCCAATAATAAGAGCTGAAATGTTTTAGCTCTTCCAATTTGAGAAATCAATGGATATCAAAATTTGTTCAACAGCCCAAAAATACAGGACAATTTTTAATTAGCACACATAAACTCGATAAAATCCGTGCTCTGCACCAATCAACAAATTAATAAAAAACAGCATTTTTTTTATTTTGATTTTTTTATTGGTACAAAACATGGATCCCATCAAATTTGTGCCCCTAGTTACAGTCAGCTAAAATACAAAAGTCTTACACAGGGCAAACCCTGTATAAGATCTATTGTCATTACTATCCACACAACTACCATTTATCAAAGATGAAAACATTGCTTTCTAACTGTTTTCATGCATTGTTAATAAGCTCTAAAAACTCAAAACACAAATGATGGCAATTGATCTGGCTCCTCATTATAAAGCACAATACATACACTACTCTGGATTTGGTTCCTCATTATAAAGCAGGAATTATGTTTTGATATCTTGGAAATGCATAGGCATAGGCATACGACATGAACCCTCAATTTATTATAAATCTAAGCCGTCCATAGAATTAAAACCAAATGCAGAGGCATACAACTTGAACACTCAATTTACTGTAAATCTAAGCTGGCCATAGGTCTTAATGTAAATCTTAGCAGAGAATGAAATGAAAATGGAATAGAGAGAAAGGCATGGGCCTTCCCTTGCCGTTGTATTTTGACTTGCCGGATTAATACTCCCTAATCTTCCAATCACCATTACATATCTGGGAAAATATTAATGGTGATCATGGCTTGGGAACTCAGATCTCTTTAACTGTGTCTTCTTCCTCCTCTTCAATTTCATCATCTCCATACACACAGCAAATACATCTGCACACCATATTCTTGGAGAACTATAATCTATGAAAGAGCAGAAAAAATACCCAGTTAATGAAATCTGAATACAGCCTATTACTATAAATACCAGTGACAGGAGAACAACTGAGGCCCCATGGATTGTTATAAAAAAATATCATTGCAGGAAGAATAAAGCAATTGTAGCTGGCTAGTTATACCTACCTACAAATAGAATTCTCATTAAAATATTTCAATGCTTATCATCAGAATTGTTTATTTCACTGTTTACACAGTAGTGTGTGAATATGTGCTTGCTTTTTCTCTGTACGTAGCTTTAATTTTCCACTTTAGATCTAATCAAATCCTCACCACAGCGATTGGTCGGCAGAAGTCGCCATAGTATTCATTGTTTATGATATTTGTCTATTTATATCTCATTGTTTATAGGTATTTGTCTATTTATATCATCTTTTTCCTAGTTTGGGGTCCGTTTTTTTCTATTGTTAAGACATATGGCTTTGTCAAACCGCACTAATTTTGGTAGCAACAAAATCAATAGACTAAAAGCCTACATGATGATGTTTGCAAGTCAATGCATGATGAAAGGCCCACAAGTTTTAGAATCTTTACAGTTAAGGTTTATTATTATTTTTGTGAGTTGTTTTCATGGTATATATATTTTTATGGAGATACTCACAAAATAAGTTTTATAGTCTATAATGTTGGATTGTTTGTTTTTGGGTCTATACGTGATTTATGTATATGGGATTATTTTATATTCGGTTTTGGGGTTTTCTAAACAGTTTATTTACTGTTTATAGTATACGAGACTATCTCATTTTGAGTTTGGGTCTATTAGTGGCTTATAGCATATGGGATTACCTCATTTTGGATTTGGTTTCATAGGTGACTTATAACATATGGGACTACTTCAATTTAAATTTGGGTCTACAAACAACTTATAACATATGAGACTACATACGTAACATGTAATAGGCACTTAACCTGTACTTTAAATATGAGGTAAACATATCTTTAGTGGATTATAAAATTCAATTAGTAACCTCACCGTCAACAACACAAATCTTTCACTATTAAACCAACTCAAAAATACAAACATTAACTATTTTAAAATTTTGATTAATATTTTTATTGTATTTGTGGGCTTTTTGATTTGATATTTACTTCCATGGCATCTTATTGTAAGAGACTTGTGTGTCTCTAGAGCTTTACTTTTAATGATTTTAATAATATTAGATATTTGGTATTTATCCATTAAAGATATTTTGGGTTTGTACTTATTTTATACCTAATCATGTTTCATAAAAGGAGTAATACTCTATTATTTTGGACACTTAAAAAGGATGGAATAATGGACACTTAAAAGGGATGGAATGGGCTCGTTCATGTTTGATTTTGAGAAGACTTTATAGACTCTGCATACAAATCATACTAACTAGCAATCGCATGAGCACAATGTAATGTGAACGTCGAATGGTATATATTATTTGATTTAGAGGGGTAGTTAATTATTTGGGTGAAATTGTGTTAGTGTTGCAACATGCTTGAGACGATGGTTGCATCGGTTTTTTTGTCAGCTTTTGTTGAAAAAGTTTTTTTGTGATTGATAGTGTAAGTGTAGAAATATAGATGAAGCATTACATTGAAAGGTTCTATCTGTACATTTCAAATTTGTTACAAATTCGTACATATACATTTGCAAATCTTATATCATGAGTGGTAGCTTTTTGCAGACTATTTTATTTGAACTAAACATGAATACATGAAGACTTCCGTACATTTGCAGATTTTATATCATAAGTGGTAGCCTTTTGTGGCCAATTTTATTTGCACTAAACATGAATACATTTGATATCGCTTTGGATACAAGAAGTTTGAGTAAAGTAGTAGTGGAGGTGCTATCAAAGTAGAGGGTAGTATTTATGATGGGTTGTTTTGGTTGAGTGATAGTAGTCTTGACTCCTTCTTTCTTCTAGCTCTAAGTGTTGATACGTACACCATTTATCCATTAAAGATATTTTGGGTTTGTACTTATTTTATACTCAATCATGTTTCATAAAAGAAGTAATATGTTAGACTCTATTATTTTGGACACTTCAAAAGGATGGAATAATGGACACTTAAAAGGAATAGAATGGGCTCGTTCATGTTTAATTTTGAGAATACTTTATAGACTCTTCATACTAACCATACTAATTAGCTTATTCAAATTTAATATTTTGATTATTTATTTATATATATATCATCCAAACCCTTTTCTTCTATGCCTCTTCCCATTCAACTATTAATGGTTAAAAATTTAAGTGCTTTGGATTTTCTCCTATCTTGATCAAAAAGGGCTGTCGATGTATCCCTCCCTTGCACGTTCTTGGTCCTGAAGATTTTAGTTACCTCTTACCATGTAAAGCCAAGAAAAGTCTTATCAAAGTGATTAATCTCCTTCTGAACGGGCACTACATGAGAACAAGTTCTCATTTGACAAACCCTCTCTTACATTGATACATGTTTTGTAAGGTTCCTAGCTCAAACATTCAATGGGTGGAAACTTAATGTTACTTAGATCTTGATGTAGAGCATGGTTAGATATTTTACTCCGTAATTGATTCAAGGAGGATATCTCTTAGCATGCGAACCCAAAGAAAAGTCTTATCAAATAGATTGATCTCCATCATATGAAGATTCAACTTCTTAATGGAAATTTTATAGATATTCATTTCTCATGGTCAATGAAAACAAGTTCTTATCATACAAACAAACACCTCTTGCATTGATACATGTTTGCAAGGCTTCGAGCTCAAACATTTAGTAGAAGAAAATTCAATGTTACTCAGATCTTGATGCCTTCCATCTAGCGGTTTGATAATTTTAATTAACTTACTGGATTCAACTAGGAGAAATGCTGAAGTTCTTTGGCATCCCTTTTTTTTATTGAAGAGCTCTCATTCCTATCAATAGTAGTTTGTTCTTCAGATGGTCGAGAGGAAGATTGTTTTTTAAATTACCGAGCCCATGTCTCCGGCTACAAAATTCTAAATATCACCGAGCTGTATCAAGGATGGGCTCCCATCCAGGTTTCTTCTCGGTTATTGTTGTTGCTGTTGTTGATCAACATTACCAAAATGCTGAGAAGGAGAAATGGTAAGAGATAGCCGCGAGAATTTTTCCTACTATGGGGCAAACCACCCCGGATCTGCCAAGGCGACCAAAAATCCCATCTTGAGAAGGGGAGGAGGTCCGAGACCGAGGGACCATCATTGTTGAGCAGAGGAGCTCCACTGACTTTGGGAGCGACGCCTTTGTGAAACCCTTGTCCACGGGGAGGAGGCGGGAGGGATGCAGCCGAGATGGCAAGTGGCGGTGAGCAGGAGCATCGGGTGAAACTCGATTGATCGCATAGGGGCGGTGGCCCAATGGTCGAGCAAGCGTTGGAGGTGTTCAACCTCCAAATGAACCTTCTTAGCTTTGGTTTTGAATTTAAAGAAACATAGTGAAGAGAATAGCTTCTCCCAATTTCTTTCCCTGGAAGATGGTTCTTTTGGGGGACTCTCTGTTACCTGTAATTTACAGAAAATTTTGGCACATATTCAGATATTTTATTTCACCTATGGAAAGATAGAAATAATGCCATATTTAACAATGTTCCTATGGATAGAATTTTTGTTGTTATGTCACTTGTTTTCAAATAGTATCTTCTTTGAAACTACATGTTTATAGTTTATTGTTTTATCATAGAAATTTTAAAATTATATTGGTATACAATTAATTTTTTTGTGTTTTGATATATATACATTTTATTGTTATTTAATTAACTAGTAATGAATTTAACTATAACATGCAAATTCATCAAAAAAATTATAATTTATCTTTTAATAGTATTTAATTAATTATTAATAACTAGTAATATATTTTACAATATCAAATGATAATTTAATAATTAAATTTTAAATTATTATCTCAATTAAGATTAATTATTGAAAATAATTAAATTAGTATTAATTAAATTAACAATACATTTAATTTTTTTAATGGTCTATTGGTTTTATTTTAATTTTTAAAAGTAAACATATATGATATCACATGAATATATTTGTTCATATCAAATTAATTCATGTTCCCAAAAAACAAATATATTAATATAATAGGAAATATTTACATAAAAACTAATAATTTAGTGTAAACGATATGGGTCCAATAATGCCTCTAATATTTTCCTCATCCATTTAAGAATTGTGACTAAATTATTGTTATTATAAATATCAATATAATTAATATATGTGTTTTAAATAAATAAAAGATATTGAGAGATAATATTCTCACGGTTCTTATTATATGCATGCTACAAATCTAACGTGGGCACCTTGAGAATGATGTGGGTCTTTTACACACATTTATTTAAGATATGTATATTAGTAATTGAGTGTTGTATTTTTCAAACCATTTGATAAAAAAGAAATATATAATATATACATCATATTAAAAGATATTTAAAAAGCATTTGAAAACACTCCAGATATATAATAATGAAAAACAATGAACCATTTGACAATCCAAATGTTCCATACACATAATATAAAATTATCAAATAATGTTCTTCTATTATAATCAGTGCAAATTTTCATTTCTGAAAATAAATGAATCTTAGTGTGGAATTATTTGTTGGTGGCTCGATCTAATCCAATATTGATTGTTATGGTTAATAACTTCCAATCATTAATTGTTGGATTTGTATTTCCCATACTTTTGAGAAGTTGATGAAACCCTGGTTTGTCCCCACTTTCTGCTTATTTATCTTATCTAAAATAATATTATTTTAAATTCTTCCCACACTAATTTTGCATTTCTATTACTACCATATAACGGTATATCACTTATGGAAAACATAATTTATATGTCCCAAATATTTCATCAAAATCATAGATATACAACCAATACTTATGTCTTCATTTTATCGAATGAAATTCATTTCTTTAATCGATATCTATTTTTTTGTGGAGGATTTCTTTTTGGAATGTTGTGTATTGTCTTGCTCTAATTCAACAAAATCCATGATTGGGATTAAAAATTGTGGACCTGTCATTGAATTTGCAATATAAAATATTGCAACTACATTTGGTTTAGAAAATTGAAGTGGAGAACACTTTGGGAATGTTGCATCTTGAAGAGATAGATGAAAGTCACAAATTATAAATTATTTTCTCATTCTTATCAGTTCCTTGAATTAGATCAAGCATAATATCAAGACAATTTAACATTGGCGATAATGTGCCACAATTTTATTACTCATTTTTATTTAACATATATAATATAATTGAATAATTCATATTTGGTGTTATAATATATCACTACCGTAACATGTTTCTTGTCCTTTGATGTCTCTTTGTACAATTACTTAAGTTTGTTATTGCATTTTGATTTTATCGATAAAATGGGATAACCAATAAATTTTTCATGAAAAACATGTTTATGTCCCATTCTTCATCCAAGGATTGCTTTAACAATGCCTTACTTACTTCTGAATCGGTTTTGAGGTCTCGTTAAGCCAAGTTTTCCCCTCCTCCGAGATTAATTTTAACAACTCTTTTAAATTGCACTTAGCACTTTGTATATAATCTTGGGATGTTCAAACGACCGTGAAATTACCCCTTCCAAAAGCACTTGGTCATTGGCATTTAAAAACCCATGGGAGACTAAGTTATAAAGCATTGGCAAATTCCTTTAAAAAGTCGATTGACGTTCATTTTTCTGTGTTGTCACCCATTCCAAAATTGTGCAATTTTTGAATTTTTTTTTTTTTTTGGTTAAGTGACCATTTTCCCTAATGCATTCACCTCTGTGAAGTTCATTAAGGTGGAAAATTCAATTGTTAATTTATTTTGGGTTAATTTCTTGTCGTATATGACTCTTGCAGAGTTTGGCTATGTTCCTCCTATTCCCCACATCCCCACGTTACCGACAATGCATTTGATTTTAACGTTGTCCGAATTTTTGTTTATCCATGGAACTTGTTCCACTCGGGCCATCATTCTCCGCAAACCATTGATCTCCATGGCTCATTATTCCCCTCATAATACTCTTCTACTCGCAAAGTGCAAAATTCACTTATGACCATCTTTTGCGGGATTTTAGGAACTCACAAAAGTGTTTCGTTGGGTCTTTGTTCTTTACATCTCTTTATCTTCCACACCATATAGAGAAGTCTCAAGAATAAGATGAAACTGGAATTTGGTGGCCTTGAGCTGTGACTCTACATAAATTTCCAAATGATAACATTTCGATATTTTGTGTGAGACACCATCATTCAAGTTACGAAATGATGCTTTGATTTTGATGATTTCCAAAAGGTAGCAGTCTGAAAATGGTGAAACTAGTAAAAAGGGGACGAAAAATCTAGATTTTATATTCAAATAGGGTATTATTGTTGTTGTTTATTCTCATACCAACATGGGAGGATACATTGAAAGGAACGATAACCAAATCGTACTAAGCCAAGAACACAGATGCTAATCAAACACCACGATCAATAAGATGAAAGAAATTCACCATAATAACTTTACATAAACCTTTGCAAACAAATGAGAAGCAATATCATATATTATTATGGAACTCAATGCAATACATTGAGAATGGGCCTTGCTTAAATAGGCAAGGAATAACAAATCTAAGAACCACCAAGGTCGTAGATCAAGCCATAAATCAAGGAAATAACTAGTCATCAAAGAACTAGTCAAGACCATAGATTTAGGAGAGAACTAGACATTAAGGATCTAGTCAATACCATAGATCTAGGAAAGAACTAGTCAATACCATAGATTAAGGAAAGAACTATACCTAACAACTAGATAATATCTCCTAATATCTAAATAAATAAAAGAAATATCCACACACATAAGTGGGTGAGGATAAATATAATAAAGGTAAATAATGTACCTAGGTGAACATGAGCTAAGGTAAATACCTACTCTAACACCCCCCCTCAAGTGAAGCTAGGGGCCAAAATAGAAGTGGCATGTCCACCGTATAAGTCCCAAAGAACTAGGCTCCGACGAGGTACTCATGTACAATAACTGGGAAAAAAGGGACACTGCAAGGTACCCAAAACTAGTAACAATAAAGTAAATACCCTCTTCAAGGCATCCTAAGAAGCTTGGCTCAAAAACTCGTACAATACTGAAGAATTTTGGTGTGCACTATAGTCTGAATCCACTGCTTGATCACAAAACTCAAAAAAAAAAGCTGACACTGGGCTCCACCAGAATAGCTCCATACAAGGAGACTATCAATGGAGTGATGTCGAAAGTGTAAAAAAACACCAAACATAATTCGATCAAGTGCTGTAAATAGGTGTGCCACGATCCAAGAACAATAACCAAAGCAATAAGGCAATGACACAAAATCCAGAGTGTCATGATCCAAGAAAAGCCAAGGTAACAAGGCAAAGACACAAAACTCGAAGAAGCAGGATCAACACCACACCCTCCCATACTGCTGAATGGGTGGAGTGACGCTACAAATTTGTATGAGTTGTCAAAACAACTACTCGAACACTGACAAACTAACACTGGGATCCACTAGAATAGCTCCCCCACAAGAGAGACTGTCAACATTCCAAAAGTGTCAAAAATACGATACAAAATCTCTCAACAAATAAGAGAGATACACTACATCTCTAAAGAAAAATTCTCAAAACAAGAAGCATCACAATGCAAAGGTATAAAAAGTGGAGCAAGAGGCCGAATGGTGGAGGAGCCATGCCTATAGAGTCCTCTCAACGAATGCCTATGTCGTCCATGAGTGATCAAATATCCACCCCAAATCAACACGGATGGATGAAGAAGATGCCTGCATATGACTTGGTGTAAAATGCACAATGGGTGAATGTAAAAGAACATCGAATGTGTGTTAGGTTGATCATGTTTGTAACTGAAATCTCAGGTTTCTCAAGCTTGAGTGAAGGTGCAGAACTCATGTGTTGCTCATGATCCTCAGAAAGAGTCGAGTGAAAAAAAAGGAGCTCTATCAATGTGTGATCCCAATGAAGTATCTTCGAAAACCAATGTTATGACGAGAATTTCACTTAACATGTGGAATAGATGAAACAATACCCTATGAATGTCTGCCAATGACTCCTCTAGTGAGACCCATAGAATGGAGCATGCGAGAACTAAATGCAATGGTATGCTTCTTAAAAAAACCATGTAGCTGAGCAGAAGTAGGATACACAACATGTGGTACTGTAATAGGCACAAATGTGGAAGAGCATGCAATAACAAGCCTCACATGTTTAGAAGCATCAAAATTAGTTTCAGGCTCAAAGACTGACAAATCAATGTCAGTGGGTACAAGAGCAACAATTGCAAGTGGACTAGGAGCATGGATATGGTTGTCCACAATATGATGGTGATGTTGTAGGCTAGCAAGTTTTTTCTGCAGGGAGTGTATTATTGTATCCTTATCATGAATGAGTGATTGTAGAAGAGAATTTCGCTTCTTGAGTGATTTATTTTCTTCCACAAATTTTACAATATCCTCTTGAAGTCCACATACTTCAGAGAAAAGCATATCATTCTCAGAATCCATGATAGGTACAAACTGCAACTCCCAAAATTTTAGGACATCAGGCTCAGCCGAAATTACGTCCACAATTGATTACAACACTCCTCCATATTTGGCACTTTATAATTATAGTGCAATTCTCAAAATAAATATTTCCAATGGAAAGAGCATGAAAAAATAAGCACTTTTGCAAAAACGACACTCAAAACCGAGTTACCGATCAAAAGTTACAAGCTTTTTAATATTTTGCTCTGTTATTTATTTTAGGTGCCACTAAAACAAAATAAAATGTTGTTGCCTTCACCACACAAATAAAATTAAAGGGGGCTGAAGTTAAGCACCTACTAGTAGGAATCACAAGCTTTAAGCCCTCATATGACCATACCATATGACCAAGGGCTAAGGATTTTAATGGGTCTTTGCACAACTTACTATTTTGGGGGTGTCGCGTGTTTTCGAGAAAGTCACATCCAACTACCGCTTCTGGTAAAAATTACTATTTCTGGACTGTGTAGACAGTGACCTTGATTACCAAAAATAGCAACCTACAAATTTTCCCAAAATAGCAAAAAAGTGTACAGCATCCATGGACCCCTGCCAAAAAAGGAAAGATCCGAAAACCTTCCTACGCATAAACCGAGATAAATACGCCACAACAGAAAATTGCTCTATGTAGATCTCGAAAAAAACAACAGACCCAAAAAAATCCCATGATTTCTTTTCTTGTGTAGAAACGACCGAGTTTATAGTCGATCTTAGGGTTTTCACACCTTCCAGATCCAATGGAAGCCTCTATTTTACATAAAAATGCATGCAACAACAAAATACGACCAAATCCCAAATATATGAATACACAAATAATTTATTTGCAAAATAAAACTTACAGATGGATGTCAATAACAATCTCTGCTCTGATACCATGAAAGGAACGATAACCAAATCATACCAAGCCAAGAACATAGATGTTAATCAAACACCACGATCAATAAGATGAAATAAATTTGCCAGAATAACTTTACATAAACCTTTGCAAACAAATGAGAAGCAATATCATATATTATTATGGAACTCAATGCAATACATTGAGAATGGGCCTTACTTAAATAGGCAAGGAATAACAAATCTAAGAACCACCAAGGTCATAGATCAAGCCATAAATCAAGGAAATAACTAGTCATCAAAGAACTAGTCAAGACCATAGATTTAGGAGAGAACTAGACATCAAGGATCTAGTCAATACCATAGATCTAGGAAAGAACTAGTCAATACCATAGATCAAGGAAAGAACTATACCTAACGACTAGATAATATCTCCTATTATCTAAATAAATAAAAAGAAATATCCACACACATAACTCGGGTGAGGATAAATACAATAAAGGTAAATAATGTACCTAGGTGAACATGAGCTAAGGTAAATACCTACTTTAACATACATTTTATCATGGTATGTGAAGAAAATTATTGAAACCAATCCATATTTACTTGATTCAAAGCCCGGTGGTATGGGTAAGATTGTAGAAATTTCGGGACTCGAGAATAGACACATGCAACACCATGCTTGACTTCAATTCTCATTAGCTTTCACCAACAATTAGTGAAATTGATACTTTGATTCGAAGCCATATCAAGAGGAGACTTGCATTTGAAAGCATTTGACAATGAAAGGACATGGAGATCGAATAGTAGGAAATGACATGTAATTTGATGATAACAGATTATGCCCGACATGGGAGAAATGTGTATTTGCTTGGGTGATACAAGATCATAGTAACTTTCTAAAAAGGTTTTTTTCCCTCTTGATGTGGCCGCTTGTTGAAATATTGGAATTAAATCGGTTAAGGTGGACTTTTATGGAACTAACAAAACCGTTCTAAAGTTCCTTGTGTTCTCTCATGGGAAATAATCTCGATGCGTGTAATTCATTTTGGTTGAATTTCATTTTAGGTCCTTGTAGGTTGCATGGAATAGGAGAATTATTTTAATTTCCTTTGTTCCACCTATTTATTGGTCATCGCATCTCGAACCTTTTGAACATTCCACTATTCTAGATGACTTGATTTCCCGAATAGGCTAATGGAGGTTGTGTGTGAAAACTTCACCCCGTCATGGATGACTCCTATTTGGTCCCCCTAGAACTGGAAAAATGATACTCATGATGGCTGAAGCCAAATAAGAAGAAGTGAATTTCACTAAATATCAATAATTACATCAAAGTGGTTTGGTGGAATGAAAAAGTAAATCAAGGCAATATTCACTTGAGCTAACGGGATAACTCCAAGTGTAATTTTTATTGATGAGATGAACAATCGACTACACGAACATGGCCTTCCAACCTGTTGAAATTAGGCACATAAAATAACAACTAAAAAAATAAAATAAAGAATTGTAAATAAAACATATTATTGCAAACTCAGATCAACACTTATGTGCATATATTTCTTCTTCTAGTTCTAGAGCTTCGGCTCAATACAATATCTTTAAATTTTTTTGATATATCAAAACACTTACAACTGCCTCTAATAAATAGACAGATTCATCTAACAATAAAACACTCAACTCATAAAAATAGAGCTAAAAAGAACATGCTTTTGTGTAATACAAAGATTTTGATTTATTTTCTTTATTAGCTTTTCCTAAACTTAAGAACATCTAAAACTAAACTAAAAATAAAAGCATGTAAAAATAAATCGCTTTTTGCTTTTCTAGGGGAAAAATTACTCTTTTTCTAACACTCCCCTTAATTTTGACCTTCAAGCTTTTATTTTTCTAGAGCTGAGTGTGCACTTCCAGATCTAACATATTCGGATCACAAACTCCCAAACAAGTTCTCAAATACTCAAAAACTTCATTTCCCAAATATTTCGTAAAGATATCAAAGCAACCGATCTTCGGATCTACAAAATTCAAGACAAATTTCCTTGTTGTTAACCAACTCCCTAATGAAGTGATACCTCATGTCTATGTGCTTGCTCCTCTTGTGAAAAACATGATTTTTGGACAATACTATTGCTGAATTGTTGTCACAAAAATATGTGTAGCATCCTCTTGATTCTGCCTCAAATCTTTCAACACTCTTCTCATCCAAACATCCTAACATGTTGTTCTTGTTGCTGCTACATACTCTGCTTCATTGAAGATAATGTGACTATGGGATGCTTCTTCGATGCCCATGAAACTACACTTGTTCCAAAGTGAAAAGCATAGCTGGATGTGCATTTTTGTCATCTATACTTCCAACATTGTCATTGTCTGTGTAACCTATGAGTTTGAACTCATCTAATGTTGAATACAAAATTCCATGATTCTTAGTTCCACATACATACCTTAAAATCATTTTTCCATCTTGCCAATGTGAATCTTTTGGATATTCCATGAACCTTGAGATGAGGCTCACACCATACATAATATCTAGCCTTGTGGCCGTCAAATACATGAGACTTCCAACTAGTCTTTTGAACAATGTTGGATCTACAAATGATCTCTCATTGTCATCTTTTCTTAACTTCAAACCTATTGCAATAGGTGTTGGCGTTGACTTGCAATTCAACATGTTAAATATATTCAAAACATCATTAGCATACCTTGCTTGTGAAATAAAAACTCTAGCTTCTAATTGTTGAACTTCTATGCCCAAAACATCTGTCATCTCAAATTCTTTCTTCATAGCTGGTTTGAATGAATTTGTAGATAGATTTCCAGTGATGATTAAATCATCCACATAAAAAAACAATCAAAATTTTACCTTGTTCATTGATCTTGATGTATAAGGTAGGCTCACTGTTGTTCCTACTTGAAACCATTATGTATCAAATAAGAATCAATCCTATTGTACCATACTCTAGGTGTTTGTTTGAGACCATAGAGTGTTTTTTCTTATATCCTTCAATCTCATAACCTTATGGTTGATTCACATAAAATTCTTCTTCAATAAAACCATTCAAGAATGTTGATTTTACATCCATATGATAAATAAGCCATTTGTTTTGAGCTGCAATTGCTAAAACCATTCTTACCGTGTCTAAACATGCTACAGGTGCAAATGTCTCATTGTAATCTACTCCATATTGTTGTGAAAAACCTCTGGCAACCAACCTTGCTTTATGTTTCTGTACTTTACCATCAGTAGTATATTTGGTCTTATAGACCCACTTCACTCCTATCATGTCCTTTCCTTCTAGAAGATCTACCAATTCCCATGTCTGATTCTTCTCTATGAAATCTATCTCATCATCCATGTCTTGAACCCAAACTTCATTGTCTATAGCCTCTTCAAATTATATTGGATCTGCAGCTTGAGAAAACAATGCAAAAACTAAAAAATCATTAGTTGTATCAACATTATAAATCTCACTAAGACTCCTTGTTTTCCGCTGCAAAGGGCTATCTGATGATGGATTGTTTTGTACTAAAGGAGTATCTTCTGGTGTTCTTTGTGGTGTCTGTTGGATGGTTGAAGATGACTGAAATCTTGGAGATCTCCTAGATGTAGATGGAGGTGTAGCTTGTGCTACAACTTGTGGTGCATGTCCAAGATTTGAAGAAGATACAATACCTTGTTTCTCTATGCTTTCATCTACCATATCATCATGAGGAATAGTTGTTGCTACACTAACTATTTTCTCAATACTTCCATCCCATGCCTCATTTTCAACAAATTGTACATCTCTGTTGATTATGACCTTTCTGGTAATTGGATTGAACAACTTGTAAGCTTTTGTATTCTCTGAATATCCAACAAATATGCATTTTTCTCCTTTGTTTTCTAACTTCTTCCTTAGCTCATCAGGCACATGTGTGTATGCCACACAACCAAAAAACTATAAAATGAGAAACACTATGTTTCCTCTTAGTCAAATCTTGTTGAGGAACCATGTTTCAAAAAAATTGTTGGACACCTATTTATGATGTAAACAAAGAAGCTTACTTGCTTCTTCCCAATATTCATTTGAAAGATGTTTTTCCTTCATCATACTTCTCTCCATCTCCATGATGGTTCCATTCTTTCTCTCTCGCCACATCATTTTTTTGTGGTGTATACCGTATTAACTTTCTTGTGTATACCATGATATTCTCAAAAACTTAGAAAAGAATTGGAAACATACTCACCTCCTCTGTCTGTCCTCAGAACTTTGATGTAGTACCCACTTTTCTTTTCCACTAAAGCCTTGAACTGCTGAAATATATCAAAAGCATCTGATTTATCTCTCAAAAATACACCCATGTCTTCCTTGTATAGTCATCAATGAATGTCATAAAATATGAGCAACCTCCAATATAAGTCGTTTGCATCGGTCCACATAAATGCGAGTGAACAATCTCAAGTGGAGCACTTGTTCTTCTTAATTTTGCAACAGGAAGGAATCTCTATGTTGCTTCCCCAAAATATAACCTTCACAAACTCTATCTAGTTTTTGAATCAAAGGAAAACCTTTCACCATATTTTTTGTGTAATAAATTCAAACCACTAAAGTTTAAATGACCAAACATGAGATGTCATAGCCACGATTCATATTTTTCAACTGATTAAAAAGTTGATTCAATCTCCTTAGCTTCGATTGATCTATAATATGAGCTCCGGATGTGGCTAGTATAATCTTCAAAGGAAACATTTTGTTTCTTGTCATCTTCACTTTAGCAATCACTTGGGTACTTGGAGCTTTATTCATGATCACACATTCATTGTCTTCAATGTAAACTTTGTATCCTTTTGTACCAATTGACCAATGCTCATAATATTGTGCTTCAAACCTGCAACATAATAAACATCCTGCATAATATTCTTCTCCCCATTTTTAGTTAGAATGTTGATTGTTCCTTTGCTTTTTATAGTCACTATATTATTATTCCCAAGGGTAACTGTACGTACCCAAAATTGTAGGGTGCTTTGCACCGTCGAATACAAGTCTCCTCCCAAGGTGTTTGGGATCTGGAAAAGCTCCCCAAGTATGCATTAACATCCCACATGCCCCGCATAACCCATGCGTGCTTTGTTTTTCTCGTTTCCCCTCTTTTTTTTTGCATTTTTCTCTTCGATTCGAAACCGCTTCCCCGACAAGGGCGGCGGTCTCGTGACCGCCGCCTGCATAGGCGGTGCGGCGGTCTCAGAACCGCCACCTTGCTCAGGGCGGCGGTCCTTCATGCATTTTCCAGAATGCTCTTTTAACGCGACTCACATAAAATTTTCAACGTTTACCAGCTTTTTTCACTGCCTTTGGCTTGCATTAATGATTTTGGTTCCCTAGAATAGTGTTTTGGCATTGTTTATGGTTTAAGAGATCAATTTGGTTTTTACCTTTGGGTAAATGGAAATGCTATAAATAGTTGGCTTGTGCTCAAGCAAATGGCCCCTCAAATTTGCCTCTCAATTTCTCATTTCAATAGCTTAGTCTTCCATTTTGTCTAGGATTCATAGTTTTTGTTCATTGCATGCTTAGTTAGTGTTATTTTTCTATTAGAAAGCCACATATCCATCTTGTGCAAGTGTTGTCATTACTTCATGCAATCCATTAAGGTAGAACAATTTAATTTTCAGTAGGAAGCCATTAAAGTTGCAGGTTTTACTCATCAAACAGATAGTTTCAGGTTCTGGACATTTTATGCTACATGACTCGCAATAAATCCCGCTAGGAATTACATAGGCCAAGCTCTGTACTCTTGCGCTATCCCTCTCCTACTCGCATTGTATTCAGTCTGCATCCTAAGCTGCCTTTGTTCCAATATCTACTTTTGTTGATGCTAGCATTACACGCTTTTCTGGATCCACGTGAGCACAAAGGAATGAGGAGATCACACTGAGGGGACAAAACCACACACACCATCGATTCACCACTATTTTGCAAAAATCTAGGTTCAAGCTTTCAAAATTCTAGTTAAAACATATCAAATAAAGTAGTCAATCATTTCATTTCAGCTAGTTTCACTTTCGATATTGCCAGGGAAGCTATGAGGATTGATAGTTTCTGAGAAACTATGATTCATTCCTCACTTCTGAGGTAGGATCGAGAGTCTTTCAAATAGAGTAGATCAGTTATCAGGTTATTTAGAATAGATCTATAAACTACACAGACAAGTAGCTATACTCGGTTGCTTTGTTTGTTTTAATTACATTATTAGTTTAGTTGTCAATTTTAGATACATTAGATAATTGTTCTTTAAATTGTTCAGTAGTTTATCCATAAACTATCAGATTTAGGAATATACATAGACATATCTTTCACGGTTAAATTATTCTGTCATTAGTTAGATTTGTATAATTTCCTTTTGTATGACAATCACGGGACCTAGGGAACCCAGAGAATACATATTCGAGCCAATCGTGCCTCAACCCAATCTAGTCACAGCAATAACCGACATAGATCAGAATCTTAGAATCCAAGTCTTCCAAACAACAACAGATTTAACAGATCAACTCACAGTTGAGCGGGTTAAACATAGAAGACGACCAAGCGCATACGTTTTGGTCAAATCAGCCAAACTACAGATTATCCTAGATAAATATCCACATGACTGTAGAAGGGCTTGAAAGAGAGAAATGTTCGGTTGTGATCCTTTGGTCCCACAACCAGACACAGGAGATACTCTCACAGACATAGATACTAGCTTAAGAATTCAGGTTGCACAAACGCCTGTGAGATACTCTGAGAAGATCGCACAACTATTAATTCTGAATATAGAGGCCGAGAAAGCATATGACTATTGGATACTAGGGATTAGGGACTGATTCCACACATGACCATAGCAGGTCCACAACAACCACGAATCTATGGTTGTGACCCACAAATCCCACATAGCCCAACGAATCCATAGGTGAATCAGATATAGATGTTGGCTTACGCACATTAGTATTCAGATCTACTCCACTTCCACCTATCATCATCGAACAATTATCCTTGTTAGACGTAGCAGCTAATATAGCTAAGGAGTTCTGGACTAGACCAGATAATCACCTGTAGAATCCACTTTGTACCCATCATCCACCCTATGACCCTGTTTGGAGACATACACAAAACTATCCCAGGTCATTTTCCACGCATATCCCACAACCCATAGACCGAATCACGCCAGAGCTCGATATTGATTGGAGCCTTCGAGCAGTCATCCTTGCCGATCGATCTATCACACCAGTTCAGGTTAGGAGGGCCTTCTTTGCCTTAGATTCATAGTTTCCACTAGTGCGCGTCGAAGACATAAGATTACCTAACTAGTTTGTCTGCATCCCACATGTATTCCATCCCCACCGGTTGTCTCGGCACGACCTCGGGAGGTCGGGTGCGAGGAAGAGTTACTTGTAGATTCCCACGCTCGCTTGTCACTTTTCCATCATACAAAATTGGTGAACCCAACGTGAACTTCCTACTTTCTAGTTCGGAGTCATATTTCTACTTGCTCTTCCAATTAAAATACTTTTCATCTTTTCTACCTCATCAGCTTTCACCATCAGCTTCACTAACAAAATTGGTGAACCTGACGTGAAGCACACAGTGCTTTTCCTTACCTCTTTCTTCCACCTTCGCTCCTTCCCATTATTCTGCGGGTATTCATATACCCCCCGAATATGTCGGGAGTCGATGCATATGGTAGACCTCTCTTAGGTCTTGAGGCATACTACGCTCAACTTGAATAGATAGTCATCACCCTCGCTCTCAGTATGGGGTGACAATTATTCAAACAACCGGTTGTCAACACAAACTCCACCTCCAAGGACTAGATATAGCTCATCCTTCCAAATAGAGGAGTTGGATCAGCTCACTCAAACACAACAAACAGAGCCTTCAGGCTCGAACAATATGACGTTCACAGGAGAATCTGGTTTGTCTCCTCAGATACTACTTAGACCACAAATTAGTAGACAATCAGACCCATACCTGGTTTTAGATGATGAACATTCAGTATGTTATGCCAGGAATGAACAACGCTCTCGGAGTATGTACCCACCCATAGGGAGTTTACAAACGCAACCCGAGGTCTCTTTTCAAGAAAATACCTCCATACCACTACATATAGGAAATGCCCTTGGGAAACTTGGCAGGGCAACGATCAGTTCATAGCGGGGTATCACAGGCCTATACAACATCAGGATATACAACAAATGCCACTAAGGCAAAATATCGTGACTTCACCAAATGAGGTCATTTCAACTTTAGTAGAAAAATTTAGGGGGTTGGAACTTGCTCAGAAAATCACCATTCTCAATTCATGCAGAGGAAATTCTAATCCTCCACACCATCCTAGCCAAGTAGACCTCCTCACAGGAATAGGCACGTTGGGCATGCCTCCTCAGTATTCACAACAAATGCCAACTAGAACCGCCATTTCTAACACCGTTCCGATACCTCCCGGTCTAGTACAAAATAATCCATTCCTGGACAATACCCCTTCATACTTAAACATGTACTCCAAATCACCACAAGGGGATATGTTCTCCTCTCCCGACATGGTTTCTCAAACACAGGGGTTTCCTTATGCCCCTGCCAATGCATACGCTATGCCATATCAACAACCCATTCCATCGCCACTCCCTCAGCAAGCACCATCAATGGTCGAAACCTATGCGATAGGAACTTATTCAAAATATTTGAAAGAGCCCTTAGATTTCACCATACGAAGCGTCATGCTTCCAAGACCTCTTCCTAATTTTCCCAAATACAAAGGTGAGGGAGATCCGAATGCACATATCAAGGCTTACGCCACAGCCATTCGAGAACTACTCCCTTGGGATGGGGTTGTTGCTAAAATATTCCCCAAAACTTTGGAAGGCATCGCTCTCGATTGGTATTATAGAATACCTGAGGCTTCCATCCATTCATTTAAACAACTTGTTTCAGAGTTCATTAAGGCATTTGACATGAACAAACTATTAAGAACAGGAATCAGGGAATTCTTGCACATTAAGCAGGAACACAATGAATTTGTCGCTCATTTCATCCAGAGGTGGCGTACAGTTCTTTATTCTTCAGCCAGTGCTCCAAATATGGACCAAATGGAACTATGATTTATTCCTTCATTCTCTCAGCAGAGAAGTAAAGGAAGAAGTCCAGAAGTTCCCACTAAGGACTTATGATGAAGTACTTGAGAGCACTCTCCGAATAGATCAAGCGGCAATAGATAGCGGTCGTAAGACATATGGAACAAATGGGAGGTTAATCACCTCCAACCAGAATACTACGGCTTATCCTACTACCACAAATGTCAATCCAGGACCTAAAATCCTCAATAAAAATCACGGAGTGACAACAGATGGAGTAACTGATCAGGCTAAAAAGGTAAATATTGTGAATGCTCCACCACTAATGAACAACCAACGAAACAACAACTTTACCCCAACAATCAATGCAGTGGATTTCAATCATCCACAACAACAACAACAATGAAACCCTACACACGGTCCAAGCCAAAACTCAACTAGTTGTCAAAACCAGAATCAAAACCAAAAACAACAAATGCAAAACTTTAATCCTAATAGGCAACGGTTTGATCAGAGTTTTGGGCCACAATATACACCAAGCCAACAAACTAGGAATTACAATCCTAACTCGTATTGTGGCTTCCACAAAATTCGGGGCCATGACACTAGAACATGCCATGACTACAATAAATTCATGCAACGTTTGCCAGAGGAACAAAGACAACTTTTCATAGATATGTTCTTGGCAGATCCTACGTCACCGGCACCAAATACTTTTACAGGGGTAGTTTCCCCTCAAAATGCACCCCTTAAGATCTTCAATGATCCACTCCCAAATCACAACAACAATAGGTTAAATCCGAATGGGACAAACAAGGGTGTAATGACAGGAAACAATGATCATGAAGCCTCAACTTCACTAAATCCATTAGTTGCACCACAATTAGGAAGTCAACCGCGACCCAAGATAGTCGGTTTAGTGGAGTTAGATGCATGAACTACCCATGGAAGCTATAACAAGGACACGAGAGTATTCCTCTCAGCCAAGTCCAAGTTACCTACCAGAGACAGATAACATCCAACAAATATTAGTAAAACCCGTAGGTGCCTATGATTTAATTAGTGATCTAACAAAAACCTTCTCGCACATTTCTTTTTTGGACTTACTAAAGAACTCTCCTACCCACAGGGCTGCTCTTTTAGAGGCATTAGGTTTAGGTCATTTAATTAACATCACTCCACCTCCCGAAACATAGGTAAACCATATAGACTTTGATATTCACCCTCCGGGGCAGCTGGATAGGGATATCGAATTTATATTTGAAATAAAAAAATGCCAACAGATGCTGAGATTGCACGCCGAGGTGATCCAGCCTTACATTTGCAAGTATGGGTTTATAACAATTATGTGAAACGCGCATGGTTGATGATGGGGCAGCAATTAACATAGTCCCCTTCTCTTTCCTTCAAAAGCTAGGGTATGGAGAAACGAATTGTTCCACGACTCGAAATACACTAAGAGGCTATGATAGCCTTAAAGCCACATCGATTGGAACTATAATACTACCGGTCACCTTAGGACCCAAAACAATCCTGACTGAGTTTTATATTATAGATCGGAAACCAACTATAATATGATCCTTGGCCGACCATGGATACATCGTATGAAGGCAATCCCTTCTACATTATTCCAAGAAGTAAGATTCTTGCATTTAGGAAAGGTGTTCATAGCCAAAGGTGATCCAAAACCATTCGATATACACCTAGCTGACTTAAAGAAAAGACCAGGCATTCACTCGAATTTGAACTCCCAACAAACCAACTTAATAAACCCACCGACACAAAACCTGGAGGAAAAGCTGGTACCTACGACAGATCTTGAGACTATGAGCCTAGTCAAGATGATCCCAACCCTCAAGGATGAGGCTAAGATTGTAGAAACAATATCATTAGGAACTACTACAAAAATTGTTGAATTGCTAGAACAGGATCTACCAATGTTCCTACCATTTGATTCTGTAGGCATGGGATATACCCTAGGTGTTGGTTCTCTTCCAGCAGAGGATCTCTGCATGGTAGAAGTAGAATATGTTAACACAACAAATATCCCAATGCCCATATTCCCAGCTAAATATTGGACTCTCCATTTTGATGGAGCTAGATGTCATTATGGAGCTGGGGTAGGTGTGTAATCTTTACTTCTCCCGAGGGAAAAGTCCTACCATTTGCCTTTAAACTAAATTTTGAATGTACAAACAATGGCGCTGAGTACGAAGCCCTCCTCCTTGGCCTCATCTTAGCTAAGAGGATCGGTGTTAATAACATCAGGGTGTTAGGAGACTCACAATTAGTAGCAAACCAAGTCTCTGAGGTGTATGAAACCAAAGCCGAACACTTACAGCTCTACAAAATAGCTGTATTGAATTTAAGCAAGGAGTTTGACTTCATATCAATTGAAGCAATCCCGCGAGAACAAAATCTTCTCACCGATTCAATAGCAACCTCAGCATCACGCTTCACTCCAAATAGTGAGTTGGAAGATACCCGTTTCATGGTATCCCTTCGTACCGAACCATTAGTGAAAAAATGTCAAACCCTCTTTTAACGAATAGAGATGAGAACAAATCTACTATCCTAGACCACATTGATAGTGATAGGGCCACTCTGAATTACTTAAACACCTATGCAGCATTACATCTCACCCATCACACAATAGATTTATCCTTAATCCCACATTCATCTTCCTACTTCGGAAATCCCATGATAGAGCTTCCCCCACAAAAGACCTCAGCATATACATAGTCGAGAATGGAGACAATCTGGAACTACCTCCAGCCCCGCCTAAGTTTGAAGAAGGTAACGCTTCTCTAATCAAAGAAACAATCGATATTAACATCGAAACAGAGGATGAACCAAGGATATTGAAGTTAGGATCCTCGTTAACTCCATCAGAAGTAGAAATACACACTCGAATCCTCAAAGAACATCAAAAGGCTTTCGCATTTAATTATAAAGAAATGACAGGGGTTGCACCACACATCGCGGTACATAACCTCGTCACTAAATCAGATGCAAAGCCGATTAAACAAAAATCAAGACCAATGAAACCTAAGGTAGCTCTCATGGTGAAAGAGGAGGTAATGAAACTCCTCCAAGTAGGATTCATCAAACCAGTCGATTACTCTCAGTGGGTATCTAATATCGTTCCCATTCTCAAAAAGAATGGGAAGATACGCATCTGCATAGACTTCCGAGACATTAACAAGGCATGTCCTAAGGATGACTTCCCGTTACCATCCATAGACATCATTGTTGATGCAACAACTGGATTTGAGCTTTTGTCTCTCATGGATGGATTCTCAGGATACAATCAAATCAGAATATCCGAACAAGATCAAGCTAAAACCACGTTTATAACTCCTTGGGGAACCTATTGCTATGTTGTTATGCCATTTGGTCTCAAGAACGCTAGTGCTACATACCAACGGGCTATGACATATATATTTCATGATCTTATTCATAAAATTGTGGAATCCTACGTAGATGACTTGTTGGCCAAGGCCAAGAAGCGTTGTGACCATCCGGAAGTGCTTCGCATCATTCTTTCACGTCTAATAGAATACGAGTCACGCTAAATCCAGAAAAATGCGTCTTTGGTGTAACAGAGGGAAGCTCCTAGGTTACATTGTATCGTCACGCGGGATCGATGTTGACCCAACCAAAATTAGGGTTGTTCTCGAAATGGTCCCACCTTCGGATGAATCTGGAATCAGGTCATTTCTCGGAAAGCTTGGTGCAATCCGAGATTCATCCCAGACTTAAGCTTTGCCATTCATCCAATCAACAATCTACTCAAAAATATTATAGTATTGATTGACCAAAGACTGCAATGAAGCTTTTGACGTAGTTAAGCATTTCTTGTTATCACCACCTACGCTAATGCCACCTAAGCCATCACCCATTAATTTTATATTCATGAGCTACCAATGTCTCACTAGCCTGTATGCTTGGCTCAAGAAGACGATGACAAGAGAGAACACATGATCTATTTCATTAGCCGAACATTGCTCGACTATGAAACACGTTATACACAGGCAGAACGAGAATGCCTTGCCATAATTTTTGCAACCAAACGCTTAAGACATTATATGCTAAATCAAGAAACAAGGGTCATTGTAAAGACAGACTATTTACGAACTTTCCTCACACAAGGGTCCTTGTCTAAAAAGGTTGGATGCTTTATAACCTTAATGGGGGAGTTCAAATTAACATTTGTAAATCAGAAATCCATTAAAGGACAAATCATCACGGATTGGTTAGCTGATAACCCACTAGACGGAGGCAATCTAGTAGATCTGGACTTTCCTGATGAATGCGTATACTACATCGAAACCAGACCTCCTATCTCTGAGTGTCCTTGGTATACTGATATTATTAATTATATCATGGACCATACGTATCCAGAAGGTGCTACACCACAACAAAGAAGGCGGTTACGCATTATCGTAGCTAAATACGTCATTATAGAGTAGGTGCTCTATCGTAAAGCATTCGATGGAATGCTTCTAAGATGTGTCGACATAGAAGAATCCAAGAAGATTCTCCACGAATCTCACAGTGGAATGTGTGGAGGCCACTTCGGTGGCCATGCCACCACTCGTAAAATACATCGATGGGCTATTTCTAGCCTACTCTAGAACACGACGACAATAGAGTTTGTACGAAGGTGTCATAAGTGCCAAGAATTCTCCCACGAGATCCACATGCCGGCACAAGCTCTACAACCAATCGCTACTCCATGGCCCTTTTCTACGTGGGGCCTAGATTTGATAGGGAAATTCTCTCCCTCATCTATAGATGGCCATAATTTCATAATCACGGCCACCGAATATTTTACCAAGTGGGTAGAGGCCATGCCTCTTACTACTGTACGGGTTCTGTAATCGCCAAGTTCATTTTGAACCAAATCATTTGCAGGTACGGTGTCCCGCAAATCATTATCTCGGATAATGGGACTTCTTTTAAGAATGACGAAGTTCACGAATTGTGCAATAAATTTAAAATAAGCCATCATACGGCCTCCTTGTATTACCCTCAAGCCAACGGACAAGCTGAAGCGACAAACAAAACATTAAAAGCCATTCTCCTTAAAACTGTGAAAGAAAACAAATGAGATTGGCATTTGAAGTTATATCCGGCCTTGTGGGCCCACCAAACCTCAATAAAAACACCAATAGGAGTGACTCCTTTCTCGCTGGTATTCGGGGCAGAAGTAGTTCTCCCGCTTGAGGTTGAAATACCCAGTCTCTGTATCTCATTACAAGGGATTCTGGATGAAGACGCTTATAGAGAAGCACGTCTCTCCCAACTAGAAAGTCTAGATGAAGCTAGGTTAGATGTTGAATAGTGGCATAGAGTCTATGCTGACCGGATGTGCCAGCAATATAACAAGAAGGTCTATGAATGAGACATATATGAAGGTGATCTAGTTCTAAGGCTAGACAATCGATCGATAAAAAGACCGGCGAAGGAAGGAAGTTTCGGCCCAAATGGTTGGGCCCATACCGAGTCACGAGAGACTATGGAAATGGTGCATATCTCTTATGTACACTAGAAGGTGAGGAATTTGGTGAAACAGTCAATTCCCTACACCTTAAACGATTCTACGCATAAGCGGCCAACATTATTTGTATAATTATATCTACATTGCATCTTCATATAATTAGGTTCATTTTGTCTGCTTGTTTCGTACAATTTTGTGATCAAGGAATTTATTCTTAAAAGCAATTCATTACAAACTTCTGATGGTATTGACATAAACACTCTAATCATACTTCTCCATTTCCATGATATCATCAACTGTTTGAATCATTTCATCACATAAAGCTAGATATGACAAAGTCTTAATGGTAACCATACCAAGGTCTGCATGCTTGTTCTCACTTTTGGTTTCTTCTTAGGATAGGTGTCTTACCTATGGTCTATTCTAGAAGCTTCATCATGTCACATCTATCCCGTATGTATATCTCTTTGGAAGTAAGAGCATGCTGACATTTTTCTCAAATAAGCAAGTCAAATATAAATCAAACAGAAAATTTTAAATTTTACACATTTCCTTGCCCTACCAACCTTCGGTGATGAGCTTGCATCTCTTACTAGTGATGTAAGGTTGGGAAAGGATGGAAATGCCCTTACTCACCTATGCCTTGTCCATGGTGATAAGCCCATACTTCTTACTAGTAGCATGGGGCAAGGTATAGGGGGTCCTATTGACAATAAATGTTGAAAGCAGTCAGTAATCAAATTCAAATGAACCTTTGAAATCTGAGTCAAAAACAAATGAATCAGATGCCCAAAATTCCAAGAGATTCAAAACCCTGAAACCCAGATTTTGTCTACCATGTGGCCATCTACGGATCTAAGTCTAGATAAACCGCAAAGCAAGTTACATCCCAAACTATGGAGTCACTCGAGTAGAGTAGGCTTGTAGCATCCTAATTTGGTTCCACCAAAGCTTTGTCTATCTTTCATCACTATCATTTCAATACATTTCATAACTTGTGCCCTTTCTAGCTCTCGGTGATAAGCCCTCGCATCTTACTAGTTGTGTGGAGTTAGGAGTGGGGCAAGTTTATCTACTCATCATACCGGTTTATCATCACACTTTGTCAAAACAAATATGAAGTACCAAGAATTGCTTATAGAAACTAAAATTCAAAATCACATTGTGTCTACATTATCACATATCAGCATCACGAAATACAAAAAGAAAGTAAACATTTGTATCATTTGTTCTCCATTGCATACATTCTAAAAAGCATATAAACATAACATCATAGTTTACATGTGGAAACGGAAACAAAGTCATAATACCAAGAATCTGATCCAAAAGAGTATATATATATATATATATATAAATGGTCAAAATTCCTGTACAATGCCATCATGCGCTAAGCATGGTCAAAATGCTCAAAGAGCCCGGGAGATACAAAATACATCATAAAAATAGTCCAAGAGAGCCAAGTGGCTTCTCAACCCCTATGAGATCCCTCTGAGGGTGCACACCCATGCCTAGGACTCCGGCTACGCCGGCGCTCTGAGTGCACGGAGGGCTCACGATCCCGAGGGGCAGCTGCGGTCTCACCATGAGAATGACTCCTCATCAAGCGCTCTGCTGTCCTATACCCTGCCAGCTCAGTATGGAGGGTAGATACCATCCTGGCCACATGCCATACGGGGAAAAGATGTCGGTATGTCTGCCAGCTGCTGAAGGCTCCCCTACATCCACAGATAGCTCTGCATGGGTCTTCTCCATAGGGATCATCAGGGTATCGGTGCATACCCGACGTGAATCAGGTCTCGCCACTCATCGGCGGTCTCTGCAAACAAAGGAGAAAATAAATTAGAAATAATCAAGAGATAAAAATAGATGTAAACAAAGGGAGAGATAGCAATTAAGGCAATCCTAACTCAAAGAAAACATTAAAAAGAAGGAAGATAACTCACTCGGATCACCGGGCCTCCAAGATGGATCTCTAGGGTCAACACCTACCACAGATGCCACCGCTGACTGAGGTACTCCTCCCATGGCTGGAGCAACATAGCATCCCGCTATGGACTCATCCTCCCCACCAAGGCCCTGGGAGAGTGGCTCCTCTAAACCAAAGTCACCCTCTCCATGCTTTGCTCCGCCCTCTCTGCCTGTAAAATATCCTGAGTGTCATGCCACTCAGGATCGTTGTCCTCCTCTCCACCTGACTCGCTAGCCTCAGCCTCGGTCTCCTCCTCCGTCTCTCCCCCTGTGAACTCCTCAGACTCGGAGTCTATGTCAATGGGGTCATCACTGCTGTGGCGGGACCGCAATAATCTGAAGTAAGGGTGCCTGAGGAGCACCGGCTCTCCCTCGAGCACGTACTACCCGCCTAGCCGCAATAGGAACACCAGGAGTAACAACTGTCCAACCCCGGCCTCTAGGACCTCCCCTGGCCTCTCGAACTGATCTATATACTGGCACCACCGGGAAGCATACCCATGTAAGGCAGGCCAAACTGCTGAGGAACTCGGCCAAAAGGATGTATCTCCACCCTCCCTACCCTGTCAACAAGCTACCCTGTGGTGGAGCAGGAAATCAAGGTAAGAGCCTCCTCACCCCATAAACCTGCCATGGCCTGATACGGTGTGGCCTCCATGTCATCAGTGGTCAGGGAAGCAACTGGCTGGTGAGGTGCTCTGAGCACCGACATGTCTGTCCATCTAGCTGCCCTCACACTCTCCGGGATCTGCCACCTCTACACCTCTGCCATAGGGGATGAAGCGCTCATAAACCCAACTCATAACTAGGGTCGGGTGGCTCAAAGACTACCCCTATAAATGGACCACCCTGTACAAATCATGGTAGGTAGTCCCAAGTATGTCGGCTCCCAGGGTAAAATCCGCCATGTCCCTCAATCTGTGCAATGATGGGGGACCAACAATATAATAGAGTGTCTCCTCCCTTGTCCCCGATCAATCTCGAGGCAAGGATCCCCATAATGGCCTGGTGAATCAAGGGGATGGGCAGGCTAGGAATAGATCGACCCTCACCCCCTTCTTCGAACCAGTGGAGATAACTGCATCTCCCATGTAAGAGGCCCACTGTGCTATCTGAGCCCGTGAACCTGTTGTCTCAAGAGTAAGTCATCTCCCGATGATCGGGACCCCCAGATACGGTAAACATCCTCCAAAGTGATGGTCCACTCACCTCGGACCCCTGGTAATCGGAAGGTGTTCCGATCAACATCCCAATATGAAAATAAGTCACAAAGTATGTGACTGGATGGTGCAACATGTGGGACGCGTGATATACGTAGTATACCGCCCTCTGAAGAGTGTCCTCCTCATCCTGTGAAAGGGCATCTAATACTACTGGGAGCCAGTCACACACTCTCTCTCTCGCTCCATCAAATGTACTCCTCCCTCGCCTGCATACACCCAAAAACACACAAAACAGAGCAAGTTAGTATCCAAATGACATTTGAAAAATCATGAAAACACATAAAAATGCTAAAAATGCAAAAACAATTTCAAACAAGTGTTCTTTTGGCATTCTGTGAAGAACCACCGCCTGAGCAGGGTGGTGGTTTTGCAACCACCACCTTAAAGGCGGTGGTCTTGTAACCGCCCCTCGAACAGGGTGGCGGTCATGTAACCGCCACCCTGTTTAGGGCAGCGGTCATGTCCCAAAACCCACGCGGGTTTTGTACCCTAAAAAGGCCTAAAAACACAAAAAAAGACAATTTTTAACTAAAACAAAGCCTACCCAGTAGGCGCACCCCCTAGATAGACCTATTAAAACTAACATTTTCAAAAATAACCCCCCCATGACAAAGATTTTAGCATTTTAAAATTTTGGGGGTAAAAATGGTAAATTGAGAAAAACTAACCTGTGATCTCGTGGGTCGATGTTCTACTCACGAGGCATGATCACTATCTCATCACGAATGTTTTGACTCTACTCTCATCAAAAACCATCACCGTGGGTCCCAGAGCTCAAAATCAACCAAATCAACACGCGCAAATGAATAGGAAAATGGGCCCACTTTTTCATATATAGCAACCTGACTTGTTTTGAATCCCCTTTTCACAGGTTTGGAGCGCCGATGGAGGTAAGTTCTTATCCCCACACAAATGGTATGTCCTCATTTCATATTATTTTAGTATTTATTTTTCGATCTATTTTTTCTATCTGCACTTGAGTTCTCTTTTCATTTTGCAGGTGGTAGGAATTTTGGATGGTGTCATTTCGACACACGGACGTATCAGGTATAACTTCCAACTTCCCATTTCGGGACCGCCATACTCGGACCCACCATTTTACGCCTCTTCATGGCTAAAACACTTCTCCGAGGGGGCAATATGTACGTACCCAAAATTGTAGGGTACTTCACCATCAAAACAACGTAACACGTGCCCCAATGATGATACAAGTCTCCTCCCAAGGTGTTCGGGATCTAGAAAATCTCCCCAAGTATGCGTTAACATCCCGCATGCCCCGCTTAACCCCTGCGTGCTTTGTTTTTCTCGTTTCCCCTCTTTTCTTTGCATTTTGCTCTTCAGTTATGAAACCGCCGCCTTGATTGGGTGGTGGTCTCATGACCTCCCGCCTGACACAGGTGGCGGTCCCAGTAATCGCCTCCTGCCTCGCTCATGGGGTGGTCCTTCACGTGTTTTCTAGAATGCTCTTTTAACGTGACTCACGTAAAATTTTCAACGTTTACCAGCTTTTTTCACCGCCTTTGGCTTGCATTAATGATTTTGGTTCCCTGGAATAGTGTTTTGGCATTGTTTATGGTTTAAGAGATCAATTTGGTTTTTACCTTTGGGTAAATGGAAATGCTATAAATAGTTGGCTTGTGCTCAAGCAAATGGCCCCTCAAATTTTCCTCTCAATTTCTCATTTCAATAGCTTAGTCTTCCATTTTGTCTAGGATTCATAGTTTTTGTTCATTGCATGCTTAGTTAGTGTTATTTTGCTATTAGAAAGCCACATATCCATCTTGTGCAAGTGTTGTCATTACTTCATGCAATCCATTAAGGTAGAACAGTTTAATTTTTAGTAGGAAGCCATTAAAGTTGCAGTTTTTCTTGTCAAATAGGATAGTTTCAGGTTCTGGACGTTTTATGCTTGCATGACTCATAATAAATCCCACTAGGAATTACATAGGCCAAGCTCTGTACTCTTGCGCTATCCCTCTCCTACTCACATTGTATTCAGTCTGTATCCTAAGCTGCCTTTGTTCCAATATCTACTTTTGTTGATGCTAGCATTACACGCTTTTCTGGATCCACGTGAGCACGAAGGAACGAGGAGATCACACTGAGGGGACAAAACCACACACACCATCGGATTCACCACTGTTCTACAAAATCTAGGTTCAAGCTTTCAAAATTCTAGTTAAAACATATCAAATAAAGTAGTCAATCATTTCATTTCAGCTAGTTTCACTTTCGATATTGCCAGGGAAGCTGTGAGGATTGATAGTTTTGAGAGAAACTATGATTCATTCCTCACTTCTGAGGTAGGATCGAGAGTCTTTCAAATAGAATAGAGAGATCGCTTATCGTGTTATTTAGAATAGATCTATAAACTACACAGACAAGTAGCTATACTCAGTTGCTTTGTTTGTTTTAATTGCATTATTAGTTTAGTTGTCAATTTTAGATACATTAGATAATTGTTCTTTAAATTCTATTCAGTAGTTTATCCATAAACTATCAGATTTAGGAATATACATAGACATATCTTTCATGGTTAAATTATTCTGTCATTAGTTAGATTTGTATAATTTCCTTTTGTATGACAATCACGGGACCTAGGGAACCCAGAGAATACATATTCGAGCCAATCGTGCCTCAACCCAATCTAGTCACAGCAATAACCGACATAGATCAAAATCTTAGAATCCAAGTCTTCCGAACAACAGCAGATTTGCAACAGATCAGCTCACAGTTGAGCGGGTTAAACATAGAAGATGACCAAGCACATACGTTTTGGTCAAATCAGCCAAACTACAGATTATCCTAGATAAATATCCGCATGACTATGTAGAAGGGCTTGAAAGAGAGAAAACATTTGGTTGTGATCCTTTGGTCCCATAGCCAGATGCAGGAGATACTCTCACAGACATAGATACTAGCTTAAGAATTCAGGTTGCACGAACGCCTGTGAGATACTCTGAGAAGATCGCACAACTATTAATTTTGAATATAGAGGCCGAGAAAGCATATGACTATTGGATACTAGGGATTAGGGACTGATTCCGCACATGACCATAGCAGGTCCACAACAACCGCGAATCTACGGTTGTGACCCACAAATCCCACAGCCCAACGAATCCACAGGTGAATCAGATATAGATGTTGGCTTACGCACATTAGTATTCAAATCTACTCCACTTCCACCTATCATCATCGAACAATTATCCTTGTTAGACATAGCAGCTAATATAGCTAAGGAGTTCTGGACTAGACCAGATAATCACCCGTAGAATCCACTGTACCCATCATCCACCCTATGACCCTGTCTGGAGACATACACGAAACTATCCTAGGTCATTTTCCGCGTATCCCACAACCCATAGACCGAATCACGCCAGAGCTCGATATTGATTGGAGCCTTCGAGCAGTCATCCTTTCGATTGATCTATCACACCAGTTCAGGTTAGGAGGGCCTTCTTTGCCTTAGATTCAGCAGTTTCCACTAGTGCGCGTCGAAGACATAAGATTGCCTAACTAGTTTGTTTGCATCCCATGCTTCGGAAATCTTTGTGCATGTAATAAACATGGAGCTTGAAGTAGAGCTCCCAACCTAATTTTGATTATGCTTGTTTTGATCATACTACTTTTCCTGCATTCATAAGCATAGTGCCCATATCTCTTGTAATAGTGACACTACACATGCGACTTATCTTGTCTCTGACATGAAAAATGATTATGATTGTGCTCTTGATTATGTCCTCTTCCACTTGAGTTTGATGGACCACTGTTGTGTCCTCTAGATGAACTTATTCCTCTACCTCTAGGGCTGAAATTTCCTCTTCCTCTTCCATGATTTCCTGATACCTGTGATGAAAAAGCTTGATCTACAACTGCATGTGAATGCATGCAAATCATCAATTGAAAATTGAATTAGATCCTTAGTTTCTTTAATAGTAACTACCAAAGGATCAATTTTTTTAGGAAAACGTCTAAGAAAATTTTCAATAATCCTTCATCCTCAATAGTTTCACCATGATATTTGATTTGATTGACTAAACCAACTACAACAACAAATAATGATTCTATGGAATCTGAATCTTTCATTGACATATTTTCAAAATATCTATGAATTGGTTGAATCTTGGCATTTTTACTTTCTCTTTACCTTGATACGCAACTTGGAGAGTTTCCCACGTAATTTGTGCTTTACTAGCTATTTCCACTCTGGGTAAGATGCTTTCATGCATGGCTTGATGAATGAAGAAAATATATTGTTTCTTTCTTTCTTAATTCCTTCAAAGTTTCTTTCTCTGCCTATGAGAGTGTGTTATATGTTACTACATTTGCAGGGCTCTATGTACCCATTCTCTATGATTTCCCACACATCCTGGGATCTAAATAGTGCCTTCATGGTTAATGACCAATACTCGTAATTATTTCCTATAAATTGTGGTGTCTACAGACCGGATATAGAAGCCATAACCTGTTGTCAATTAGAAACCTACTGAAAAAATCCATGCTCTGATACCAATTTGTAGAAATTAGGCACATAAAATAACAACTAACAGAAATAAAATAAAGAATTGCAAATAAAACATATTATTGCAAACTCAGATCAACACTTTTATGCATATATTTCTTCTTCTAGTTCCAGAGCTTCGGCTCAATACAATCTCTCTGAATGTGTTTGATATATCAAAACACTTATAATTGCCTCTAATAAATAGATGGCTTCATCTAACAATAAAACACCCAACTCATAAAAATAGAGCTAAAAATCACATGCTTTTGTGTAATACAAATATTTTGATTTATTTGCTTTATTAGTTTTTCCTAAACTTAAGAACATCTAAAACTAAACTCAAAAATAAAAGCATGTAAAAAACAAACTACTTTTTTATTTTCTAGGGGAAAAATTACTCTTTTTCTAACACCACCATGTGATAAGGAATGTGGTTGTCATCATGATATTTCCAAAGTGGTTCAGAAAAATACAAATAATTTTGACACCTCTATTGGCAAAGGGATGAGAAATTCAGTAAGGGGATAGAAATGGATAATTTCCTATGTGTTGTTCCCTATAGGATATCTTACTATGTATTTATTAAAAGGCAAGGTATTTTATAACACAAAAGGACTAGGATGAATTAAGTTTCAATGAAATAATATTGATAGTCACACAACTTTGTAATAGTTTAGGATCAAAAGTGAGTTGGACTCTTGGTAGAAAAACGTGATTCAAATTGTTCTATAAGTCCTCCAAGGATCCTTATGTGAGCTAAGGAATCATTTCTTGTCACCATTTTTATATCTAATCTACACTCACTTGAAACACGGCCGATGCAATGGGAAAAATAGGAGATTTTTAATCCTTATGTCAAAGTCTAAAGGTAAAGAAATACATGGAACTATTTTCATTATCCTTTCAAAATACTATTTGATTTACTCAAATGTAGGGATTGACCATATTTAATGTTAGCTTGTATCATTGATGAAATGAAAGAATTTAGTATCGGTGTTGAGGCATTGGATGACGGGCAGCAATTCGATGACATGATAGTGGAGGTATTAGTGATGAGAGAACTTGCCAAAAATTGTTGGAGAATATCAAATTCAAGCCAAGTGGATCAACAAAAATCAAGGTTAAAAACTGAAATTAGCTGAAGTAAGGTTTACATAGATTGAAACTAAATCCAAATAGTTACCTAAATTGAGGTGGTGATAGTAGCGTAAATTTTTTTCTAGAATTGGTGCAACATTAGCTAGTGACAAGAACCCGAGAAATCCCGATGGCACAAAGGAATTCTTTAGAAGGCCATTAATTAGTTCAATTGTGAATTAATTAAAAATGTTATTTTTGTGCAAAATATGATAAAAGATCATAATATGTATATGTATTTAATTAATTTGTTCATCAAATTAATTAAAATACCATAATTTGTAAAACTCAAGTTGAGTTAACTTGAGGTTGGTGACAGTTAGTGATAGGCCGTGTTCAAAGTAGTTTTTAACTACTTCTTAGAGTATATGCCTATAAAAGGTTGCATGGTAATTGTAAAAGGGATTTGGTTCCTCTCATTCTCATTTTTGAAGCTCTTTGGGAACTACTTAATCTATACATTATGTTGTTATAACTTTGTGTACACATATTTTCTCTCATAAATACAATGCTTTCCTTATTGTTGTGTTAATGATTCTCAATTATAAAATTTGTTATTTTGTTTGTGGTTGAGTTGTTAATGTTTCTCCTTCTTCATAATATGATTGATGCTCAGGTGATCAGACTTTGTGTTGGATATTAGGTACATGGAATTTGTGCCATATCAACATATTTTAAAGGAGATGAAGACTTTGTGCTTCCTAGATTTCACACTCATTATATTCCTTTCGACCAGATATAG
Organism: Taxus wallichiana var. yunnanensis; assembly: GCA_018340775.1. Taxonomy (NCBI): domain Eukaryota; kingdom Viridiplantae; phylum Streptophyta; class Pinopsida; order Cupressales; family Taxaceae; genus Taxus; species Taxus wallichiana. The sequence goes on along the minus strand of CM031235.1, from coordinate 109,369,371 downwards.
AAGTTCTCCTCTTTCTCATCCAATAAACCTTATAAGGCAATATTGAACGACTAAGAAGGACTGATTTGTCCTTGATAAGATAGATTCGTCAAACTTTGTGTCTTAAGTTTATCTGTCTTTCCTAACACCTACACGGTTGTGTATTTTTCTTCTTTCCTAATTTTTTCACCCCTTTGTGCTTTCAAAAAAAGCACCAAAATTTTAAAAAATCATAACATATGAGGGAGCTACCCCTCTCACAAAGCAGAGGATTCCTCACCCCGTTGAAAGGTGAAAATTTCCTAACTATTGTTGGTTTTTGTGCGCTTCCATTGGGCATATTCAGTGAAAACAAATCCAACCAACAGTCATCAAAGTCTACACTACCAAATTAGTTCAAGTGCCTACGATGTGAAGGGCTACGAGGTGGCATTTCAGGTCTGATGCAAAAGCAAAGTAATTGAGGTCGACAGAGCTACATGGTAACATCTATTGAAGCCAAAATTTTATAAGTTTGATCAAGTTAAAGGTTGCGGCGCAAAGCCATCAAAATCCTAACAAATGACAACTCAAAGCTACATGAATCCTTTTCATTGGCTCACCTTTTGCAATCTAACACCCTGAGGAGGAGGATAAAAATATGAAAAGACTGACACCACGAAGACCATGGCGCTTTCCTATTGGATCATGCCTCATAGTTATCAATTAAGAGTTATGAGAATTCTAACAAATCAAGAGGCGTGGAATGATCTCATTGATCAATGTTTTGACAGGACAGAAGGGATATAATCAAAAGGAATGACATTGCAAGAGGCATGGATCCTCCCTATTGGCTCATACTTCGTAGTGGTTATTCAAGATTATCAAATAATATAATATTGCGAGAGGCGTGGAGCTTTCTCATTGGTCGGTGTTTCACGAATCGAACATGATCTTTTTCTAAAAAGTTAAATACGAAGTAAGCGTGGAGTTTTTCTATTGTCCTATGCTTTGCAATGGATATTAAAGAGCTAACACCACGAGGGTCATGGAGCTTTCTCATTGGATCATAATCCATAGTAAGCATGCCCGATAAAGAGTCTAAAAGTCAACAAGGACATGTGGCAAAGATGGAATGTATAAGGCTTCACGTTTGGGTGGTCAGACAACTTCAATGGACAAATGGCCCAATTAAATGACACCACGTGGTGTAAAATAGATGGTCTAAGAAATATACGTGGCGGAATTCCATCACACTTCAGGATGATGGAATTCAGTGGATCTCAAACCCTGGAATGAATGGGATTCGGTAAAAGATGTTGAATCTGGAGGAAACAAAGGGGTAGACTAGAGAAAAGGACAGTCTGACACCACAAAGGAAAGTGGCGTTGTTTCATTGGCCCAAATTTACAAAGACTCAAAACATAAACAAAAAGAAAAGAAGTAGATTCCAATACCATGAGCCAATGAGTAACACATGGAAAAGGTAAATGCAATGAAAATGTAGACAATGGAAATCTCCAAGCTAATAAAATTCCTCCACATATCATTCTCATGTTCATCCCGACATGCTAATTTTCAAATGGACATAACTTTTGCTCTAGAGATCCAAATCAAGTAAAATTTATATTGTTGGAAAGGTCTCCTTGAGCCCTTCAATTTAGAATTTTCAGAATCATAAATTGATGTAATTTTATTTGAGAAAAGAGAAAAATAAATCGGCCATTAATCAGGTTGATCCTTGGATCAACCGTAATGTGTCATATGTCATTGCATGTTCGGTTTGCACTTTAATATTCAAACCACCACAACTCATTTTTAGATATAAAATTCATGTTCTTTTGGTCTTGTTGGAAAGTTGTTAACATTGGCCACACTTTGGATTACTCAAAATCATATCGTGGTAGAGTATGATAGGTGGAAACCAGGAAATGTCAATTGAACCGTTAATGTGAAAATTCGATAGCTCAACCACCTAGATCTGATCCAATTTGGTCTCTTGCCTTCTCCTTGAATAAAAATGACATTAGGGGACAATTTTAACTTGGTTCTTATGGTGTTTTTAGGTATTAATGGATGATTGGCGGTGGTTGAATCTTGAAAATTTTTTCTACAAGGAAAGACAGATATTTCCATTAATCGGAAGATCAAATCTGATTTCTTTCTGTCTTTGTTCCCTCCTCTCTCTCTCTCTATCATTCTATATATATTGTAAAATTATGCTTTTTTAGTGGTTTGATATTATTTACATGAATTAGATCTTGGGGCCGGAGAGAGAAAAACTTTGTATTTTCTATTTCACCATTGAAGAGTATAAAAGACTTCTTTTACAAACTTTGTGTTGTGAATGAATCTTTTTCATTTGAGGTATTGTTCTTAAGTTCAATGTACCAGATAGTTCTTTGTTTTAATATCTAGTTCATTAAATCTACATCCAATTATTACTATATATTTGTTTGTGAGTATCTTTTGATCTACATTATGCTTAAGAGAAAGCACGTTTATTTCTATCCTCTTCTTATTCTTCCGAAATTCCTCCTATCTTTATTATTCTCGTCTCTTTACACACCTTAATTTATAACAAGAACCAATCTACTAGGATGAGATCCCAACCATGAATGGTTAGATTAGTGTAGATATTGTAAATATTCTTTGGCGTACTTTATATTATTAATAAACAGGAACCTCCCTTTATTTGAGGAGGTACTTTGTCCCGCATGTTGTGGTTGAACCTCATATTTTTTCTTTGAAAAAATATCCAACCAACAATTTTGGAGACTCCATTGGGAATACATATGAGAAATAATAATCATGTTATACTATTGGTGACTCGTATTTGATTTTTATTGTTTCTTTCTAGATTCAAGTGCGCAAGAATGGTATACACTCGAGCTATGCGAGCCGAGAGTGAAGTTGATCCTTTATTTTTGTTGCTACAAAAACATAATTTTAATCTTACACCAAAAAGGTTCTCATGCGAACATGCTAACAGCTTCTTCACCTATGCAAAAGAACTATGCTAAGTGAGAACAAGACACCTTAACAACTTGCAGAGCATTATTCTTGGTCAATACTTGTGTTCCTACACAAAGAACTTTCATAGTTCATAGATCCAAAATAACCACAAGCTACAGTCCCTTGGGGTTTAGCTATAAGTCCTCTTGCATTGGCTCATCCACTGCATGAGTTGTCACATGGATCTTGCAAGAATTTCCCAAAAATTAATGGTGATGGAAAGTAACAACCAAATGAACACATAGCTACATTTTTTGTATCTTGTGGGATTATGGGAGTGGATCATGGATGTATCCATTTGATTGTTCGTCGAGAAACTCCAGGGTACTACCACATAATGGTTTTATCATCTCTGACCTACATGCATTACCGACTGGGCCACTATGAGAACACCATTTGAGGCCACATTCAAACATGTAGAAGATTCACATGCCTTATTAGAAAAAATCACCCAAATGAAAAAAGAGTCCCATGATCCTATGTATGATTTTGTGGCCAAGTTTAATAAACTGATCCATAAAATCCCAGCGCGTGTAGTTCCTACTCTTGAAAATCAAAGTTTTTATTCATAAGTGCAAAAATTCATGAAGTAAGTTTATTTCGAGAATATCTAACATTCCCAACTTGGCGCCGCACCTTTCAGCTTTTCATGGAAATTGAAGATGACCTTATCATGGCGATAAGATTAGAAGAGACTCTTTGAAGGCCAAGAATCATAATGCCTCTCAAAGTACCACTAATCATATGATCCGAGAATGGCTAATTATTTATTAAATCTAAATAAATAAATGTCTCAAAGACGCATCAACTTCTCCTTAAAGGGATATCCCAGGGAAGAATTCAATAGTAACAATGGTGATCATCCAAGAGATAGGAATAATTTCCAACCACATAACCTAGATTGTCCATTGAAGCTCAACCTATTAATGTAGTTGTTGAGGTGATTGAAGAAGAAGAAGTAAATGATGAGGCTAATGATGCCTTTGAAGCTTCTGGTTATGCTGACGAATCATATGATGAGTCATATGGTGACTCCAACATTGGATACTTGGAATTTGAAGAAGATGATTGCGAGGTTGGTGGCTAATCTTTTATTATTTTCACCTGATATCAGGATCTAAGGAAAGAAGTAGAGAAACCTAAAGTGAATGAAGATTCAGTAATTATTGCTAAAAGGGGAAATGTTTTTCCTATTCAACCAAAGTAGAAACCTCCTACTAAGAAATTTTCCACTCGCTTCTTAATCACCCTCCTCCTTTTCCCAAGACCATCCCTCCTAATGCACAAACGAGTATTGAAATTTCTACATCTTCAATCATTCCCTCCTACACCGCATTTGATATCATTGATCATGTAAAAAGAATCAAAATCTAGATGTTTGAAAAAAAATACCTAGAGTCCAATCTGGAACATTTTGAAAAGCTTTCCAAATTCATTAGGAGTAAAGCTATCATGCCACTTAATGCTTCATCTAAAGGAATCCTCCCCAATATTAAACATTATCTATCTCAAAATAATATGGCTTCAACCTCCTCTTCTGGGAAGATTGAACCATTTTATTTTTCCTTACTTATCAATGTTTTTAAACTGAGCAATTGTATTATTTATTTTGGGGCCTCAGATAACTTTATTCCTGTAAAGGTATCCCATGCTTTGGGGATCACTCTTACAAAGACATTCAGACATTGTTACTGTATGGAAACCAAACAAGTTCCATTGGTTGGTCAAATTAATGATGCATAGTTCGCGTTTTTCGCATTCTAGGAGAATAAAGTCTTGATGACTATTCTAGTTGTAGATATTCCAGTGGCTTATGGTATCTTGCTTGGGTGAATTTTTCGCAAAGATATAGGGAGAGAAATTCATATGGATTAAACTAAGGAAATGATACCAGTGAATGGAACCATACACATTCTTGCACCTGAACCTCAAGAGAAATATTTGGTCACAAATTCAAATGACCCGAAGGCACATGTCCTTTTTGAAGATGTTGTCCTAGGAAATTATTTTATGACTTCAAATATGGATTTTTCTTCTTCTTCAGTCATGTATGATACCCATGTAATTTGGACTATAGAGTTTGATGGTAGTTTTTCTACTTCCGGATCTGGTGCTACTATAGTGCTAATTTCCCTAAATTGGAGATATTTCCTTTTTCATTCAAATTTCTAATTTGACAATACTAATAACAATTCAAAATATGAAGCACAGTTGTTGGAACTAAGAATTTTTAAAGAAAAAGGAATTAGAAATCTCAAAGCACATGGGGATGTAGATCTCATTGTAAATCAAGTCAGGGACATTTATAAAGTGAAGAATGATTGGTTAAGTCATTATAGAAATAGATTTTTGGACTACATTGAGGATTTCAATGCCTTTGCAATCAAAGTAGTGCATAGAGATCACACTGACAAGGTGGATTCACTCGCATTGTATGCTTCGTTAATCCTTCCTCATCCCGAGGTCGATAAAGATAAATATACCATTATGGTAGTCTATCAACCCACTATCCCTGATAATTATTCTCATTGGTAGGTCTTCAATGATGATAAACAACTTTTAACTTTTTCAGAAAAGTTTGATAATTTCAGTGATCTCTACTTTGAAAGTTCAGAATCATCTTTCCATGAATCCGTTTCTGATTCACAACAAGAGTTCAATGGAGAATTTATCCATCTAAAGGAAACAAGATCCCTAAATACTTGGTGTATTTGGAAGGACTATTTGACCAACATGATCACTTCATTCAAAAGAAACAACCTTATGAAGTTAATTCTTCCATTGAGACTAAACAATTTAATCTGGATCTTTTGAGTAGCTATGGATTGTAAATATTAGAAAGTGTTGGTCCCTCGAGGAGAAAAGAAAATTTGTGCCATTTTTGAAAAATTATATAGATTTCTTGGCATGGTCTTATACAGATTTGAAATCTTTCAAACTGAAAGATGTGCAACATAATATCCCTCTCAAGACAGATGCTCGACCATATAGACAAAAGAAATGCCATTATAACCCCAAGATTTTTGGTAACATTCTTGTAGAATTTCAGAAGATGTTGGACATAAGGATTATTTTTACAATTCATCATTCTACATGGGTGGCTAACATTATTCCTATACACAATAAAAATGAAGAAATCTGTATCTATGTTGATTTTTGAAATCTCATTCAATCTTCACTAAAAGACAATTACCCTCTCCCTATTATAGATCAAGTGCTACAAAATGTGACAGGGTCAGAAATTATTTCTATGCTAGATATATTTTTGGGATACAATCAAGTTGAGGTTTCCATAGAAGATTAGCATAAAATGACATTCACTACCCCATGGGGTACATTTTCTTACCGGAGGATGCCATTTTATTTGATTAATGTTATAGCTACCTTCCAAAGGGATTTTGATCTAGCATTCAGAGGCTTGATGGGAAAAATAATTAGAGTTTATTTGGATGACCTCACATTATTTTCCAAGAATAGGCATGACCATTGTTACCATCTAGAGAAATTTCTGAAAAGGTGTTGACAACATGGTATTTCTTTGAATCCTCATAAATCTATGTTTGAGTCACAGAAGGAGAGTTTTTGGGACATATCATGATAAAATAAGGAACTAAGATTGATCCTGAGTGATTCAAATCTATAAAAAGTCCCACCCTTCTCACAATTAAAATAGGTATGCATTCATTCTTTGGGAAGGTTAATTTCTAGAGACGGTTTGTTCTAGATTTTATTGACAAGACTCGACACATTATTGAGATGACGAAAGGTAAAATTTCATTTCGATGGAATGTTGATGGAAAAATTGTCTTTGATCAAATTAAGGAAGCCATAGTTCATGCCCCGATCTGGTACGCATAGATTTCCAAAAGGATTTTATCATGTATAGTTACGCCTCATCTCATTAAGTGTCTCATACTAATACAAAAGAATGTTGGAGTTGAATATCTAATTTATTTTATGATTTGAACTTTGAAATATCATGAGCTCAAGATGTCCCAAATTGAAAATCATGCCTATACTATGGTTCGAGCAATGAAATATTTTAGGTATTACATCCTAAATTCTCATATAGCGGTTCTGGTTCTAGATACGGCAGTGAAGTCTATCCTCATTCAACAAGAGTTAGGTAGTTAGTGAGATAATTGGATTTCCATGGTGTGAGAATATGATTTAGAAATCAAACCTGTGAGTCTTGTGCATGGAGGAGGTTTGTGTTAGTTAATTTATGAAAACATCCCTAAATAAGAAGCTCACACAGTTGAGGAAAACCATGAAGAAGTGCCCATGGTGATTTTTATGAGTACAATAGATGAGTGGTATTTAGATATTTATTTCTTTCTAACCTATGGAGAATTTCCTAGAAATTTGAGCCCTAAAGAGAAATGAATGGTCAAGCTAAGATCAGTCAAGTATGTGCTATAGGATAATGGCTTGTATAAAAGAGGAATTGTAAGAGTATTCCTTCACTACGTGGATAAGATTCAACAAGGTAATATTCTTGAAGCATTTCGTAACTTAGCATGTGGGGGGAATTTTTCATCATCTGTTACATCTTAGAAGCTCCTATGAGAAAGATAATATTGGCCCACTCTCTTTCGTGGATGCATCTATGTGGCTATAAAAGTGTGAAGCTTTTAGCAGTTTGTTGGTCGTCTAAAATTGGTAGCACTTCCCCAAGGCCGGTGATAATTGTAGAACCCTTTTAGAAATGGGGATTGATTTCATCGAGCACTGAATAATCCTTCCAATGTTTGGCATAGTTATCTTTTGACTTCCACTCATTATTACTCAAAGAGGGTGAAGGAAATATCGATAAAACATGCTACCTCGAAGTTGTTTGTAGATTCATCAAAGAGAATTTAATAGTCAGGTTTGGTGTTCCTCATAAGATTGTTTCTGATAATGTTTCTAATTTTTCTTCTTATGAGCTCACTAGATTTTTCTATGGTTATGGGATTACTTTGGCTCACTCATCAGATTATTATCCTTAAGGAAATGGTCAGGTGAGATCAAGTAATAATAATTTCATAACTATAATCAAGAAGCCGATTAATGGAAATCAATAGACTGACACAAGGAATTATATGATGAATTTTGCGTTGATCATATTACTCCAATGATATCTATTAGAATTTCACATTTTCAAATGTTGTATGGAGTTTATGCGAAGATTCCTATCTCCTTGGAATTTTCAGCCTTAAGGTTTGCCAAATTGATTGAAGATAAGACAAGTTCCAAGACTCGGTTGAAAAAGAATCATGTAATTGATAGAGTTGGAAAGTAGGTCCAAATTGGTTGATTGGATCATGGAACATCAGGAAAAATTTAAGAAAGTGTTTGATAAAAAATCTAAGCAGTGGGATTTTCAGATTGGGGATCTCGTACTATTATGGGATAAGAGAAGAGAACCGAAAGAAATGCATGGAAAATTTGATTCCCTATGGAGAATACCTTTCAATATTTCTCATTCATGGGGGAAAAATAGGTTTTATTTGTCATACCTAGATGGAACTCAACTCTCGTTGCCTCACAAAGTGGGAAACATCTAAAAAAATCATCAATAGCGGAAGTTCTTCTTGCATTGTATTATAGTTTACTTGTTTTGTCATGTGTTTCCTTTTCTGCTGGTGTGTTTGCTTTTTGTTCCTTTGTTTTGGTTTCTCTTTGTTTTGTTCATGTTTGTTTTATGTTCTTTTTGATTCCTTAGCCCAATGAATTGGCACTTTAGGGATCTAAAGTTTCTCTTTCTTCAAAGTATCAAAGAAGTTCCCTGTCAGAGCCAGCTGTTATCCCATTTTTTATTTTATTGATAAATTGGTATAACCAATCAAAAATTTCATGAAAAACCTGTTTACTTCCCATTATTTGTCTAAGGGTTTCGTAACAATGCCTTAATTTCTTCTTGAATCGGTTTCCAAAGTCTCGTTAATCCAAGTTTTCCCCCTCTCGGATAAATTTGAATAACTCTTTTAATTTTCACTTAGTGCTTTGTATAGAGGCTTGAAACGCTTCAAACGGATGTCAAATTACCCCTTCCAAAAGCACCAGCCATTTGATTAAATAAGAAGTGGAATATTAATTGTATTCTATAGTTAATCTAAACTAGTATCAATAATGGAATAAATAGTATAAAATGAAATATAAATGATAAATAATTTTAATTGATATTTAAATGAAATGAAATAATGAAAATGAGAGGGATAAGGTACTAACCTAAAAATGACTTACCTCATTGTGTGTTGGACTTGAACAAGCTGATGTGTAGATAGGATAGAATGTGAAGGTGTTACCCAAGAAATTATAGCAACTGAAGATTCGATCGGATCAGGGCACTGGGAGAGGACTAGGGCACCTATGGACGCCATGGTCCGTAGTCCTGGGCACTCTAGTCTATAGAAAAGATCAAGATATGAATCGATGGTGTCGCCAGAGCTTCGTAATATCTTAGTCTTTGTCACGTAGTTGTCGTAGTGACTTCACTTATGTCATTGTAAATTTGATATGAAGATCTACCCGCAAAGCCCTAGTCTATAAATTTGATATCACTTATGGTGCAAGAGGTCGGTAATAACGAAATAAAATAAAACAAGATGGATAAAATATAGGGTCAATTATTACTTTCTTCACTCAAGAACCTTCTAAATAGTAGTATGATACCGGGATAAACAATGTCTAAAGTGGATGATTTTGTGACTAAAATTTTCCCCACTTTATGTTGGTAAGTGGAAATATTGGTAGCATAAATTAGATAGAGATGTGTACGTGATGCCAATGTAAAGTGATGAAGAATGCATGTCGAATGACTAGACAAAGCGTGGAAACTAAAGAAGAAAAATGCGTAAAGAAAAAGTGATGAGAGTGAACCTAGGGTGGAACGTGTGTATAATTGTTGATGTGTGTAGTGTACTTGCATGGTTAGTAAAGTGTGTGATATTATGAAGTGTTGTTGATGTCATTGTTGTTGTTTTTTCCCCATTTGACTGTTTGTTTCTCATACAACCGGACTTGCAAGGAGAAAATGATCAAGTAGTCAAATATATATGTATGTATGTGTAAAAATGCAATGTAAAAGACACATGTATATGAAAGCATGTAAATGTAAAATACACAATGTAAATGGAAAATGTAAATGGAACATGTGCACCTAATCCATGTCGAGAAAGAGAGTGTAGAAGGATATCTTGTACTGCAAGTTTTGGGCGATCTCACGCCATAGGCCAAAGAAGTATAGGGAGGAAATGATCTGTGTCCTCCAACCTTTAATTAATTCCTGGATGTGTGTGTAGAGATATTTGTACGTCCTAGTTTTTGAGCGATCTCGATACCACCACTAAAGTAGTGTAGATAGGCACACCCACTTGTAACCTTCAAGCCTCGTAACTATTTCCCGTAATGATAAGGACTCCATTTCCTATAAAATCCGTTGTGTATGGGATTTGTAGACTAGTTTGAACCCACTCGCTATATATAACCCACCAATCGGTGTAGAATCTCTGTGTTAGTATGTAGAAATCCCCAAATGATGCCCCCCTCTTTAGGGAGCATGTGATATCGCTAGTAGGATAAATGCAGCCCCAAAAGAGGACCAACCACATGTACGATGTAACCATGGAAAGTTCTTGGTAGAAACCAAGGCACACACAAACAAGAAGGCTAACCAAAGACAAGTGTGAACAAACATGCATGTATATAGAAAATAATGTGTAAGCTACGTAAATAGTGTAAAAACTACCAAGAAAAAGTAGTAATATAAACACACAAGAAGAAAAAGTAAGTCTCACAAAGTGGGCTATAAACATGGGACATCACTCACGATGTCACAAGACACGTAAGGCCATCATGGTCACAAAAAATAAACAAGTTTGCACCCCAAACATAGGGAAAGCCCACAAACAAGGTCAAAAATATAGCATGTAATGTATTAAACAAGTATGGAAGAAAATATCCCTACATAAAAATGTTGCACATGAAGCACCCGTTAGCATTTTAGAAAGAGAACTAGTATGTCAAAAGTGTGTATAACCAAGTAATGTAAAGTGCTAAATATAAAAAGGAAAAATAGCACTTGTAAGAGATGAATGTGGATGCCCCTAGTAACCAAAGTGTAGTAGAAGGGTAGAAGGTGGGCATTCGTGTTGCATGTAAGAGACCTGTATCTACGATCACAACCAAAAAAAAAGACGTGAATGCACATGTGTGGATGATATAGATAAATGACATACAAGTAATCTAACTAGCATGTGTAAAAAAGTGAGCATAAATAAGAAAAAGTAAGCATGAATAAAAACAGCCATAATATGTAGTATGTTTTGGATAGATGGAATGGAATGCAAAATGGAATGATAGGGGCTGCATTCCCCATGAGTGAATGGAAGTGTATGTAGTGAGGATAATTTTTTTCCCCTCGGTAGTCGTGAATGAACCGTAAACGAGAGTGCATCATCGGAAATGGTCAAAGAGTGGGTTGTGTCTAATGCATTGTGATGAATGTGTATGTGTAGTGATGAGATGCAACATAGCAATGATGTTTGCATGAACCCTATAGCCGAAGTATATATTACGACTAAATGAATGTATATGTGATGTTTTAGCCTAAGCGTATATCACTATAAGATGAATGGATGAGTGATGATTTAACCCTAAGAGTATATCACTACAAAATGAAAAGAGGGAGTGGTGATGTATCCTAAGGTGTACACTACTACTACAAATGATATAATAGGTGATGATTTAGCATAAATCATATGTCATTAGCCTCGGATTGTCACATGATGAAAATTCAAAGAGTAAATGTGTGATGAGTGTAAGGTCCATTTGATTTGTAAACCCTCGGCAGTTGAGTATGGACCGAGGAACTAAAGTGTGTCATCGGGTAGTGAGTGTAGCATGTAGAAGACAATGTAGTGTATGTAACAATAAAAATTTACCATGTGATGAGTGGAAGATGCAACCATGCGATGCGTAGAATGCAATGCAATATGTGTATAATGTGTAAAATGCAAGGTGAATAGAATGTGTGAATACACAATATGTAGAATGTAAATGCATAGAATGTGTAAAATGGCTTATATGTAGATGGACTAGTAATTTAGTATGTAAGATGATGTCATGCTAGACTCATATGAGATGAAGACTAACATAGTATATGATGTGTAAATGCACAAATGTATAAATGTTGTGGACTAAATGTAGCATGTATGGTGTATTACGTGTGATGTGTGATGAAATGTAACATGTAGAGCCTATGGTGCAGTGTGTGGGGTTCATGTGTAGTAATCCCTCAACAATTAAGTGTGAACTGAAGCACAAGAGTGTGTCATTGGGTAATGATGACGCTATAGTAAGAATGAATATGCATATGCTATGAAATTGAATAATGCAAAGAGGAGATGTGAGTAGGCGCTATAATGATGTATGCGTAAATGCGAAGAATGTGATGTAGTACTATGTAAGAATGATAATGCAATAATGAGAGATATGTCTATGGTGCTAATGTGATGGGGGAAGATGTGTGAGCTACTATGCCTCCCGGTGTTTGTGCACACAATATATCATGTAAAGTCATCGAGAATATCGTCATCCTCTAGGTCAAATTCATATGGATAAGCATTGGTGACCTGATAACCAATAGTGTCTGGTTGATCATACAGTGAGCCATTAAGGCATAATTTGTACATACCCATAGCATATTCCTCATTGATGAATGGAGGAAGTGGGAAATCATGTGCATACCAATGAGTGAGATTTTTCGAATAGCCAAGAAAAGAACTATTGCACAGATAAAAGCATGACCGGAAGGCATAGGAAATGAAATGTTTGTATGACTAGGATCTAATATGCCTCTAATATAAGTAAGTAAATATTCCCCTAATGTGAGTGGATAAGAACGAGGGGTATGAAAAAGGTAGACCATAAGATGAAATACACACAAACCATAAACGACAGGTAATATTTACAAAGTTGTAGTAAAGAAGAGGGGCATGAGTAGAAGGATGAAGATCCTCAAAGGTGAAACCAAGATGAGCTAGACCATCATGGGAACATATAGTGACATCACATGTAGGGTCAAATGGAATATGTCCTCAATAGGATTCATTCATGAAGAGTGTGCAAGTGAATGTTGGGCATGCTAAGGTAGATGGTGCATGTGAAGGTGGATGTGATAGAGCGACGTCCATAGATTGAACAGGCCCTTGATAAGGAATCGTAGTAGTAGTAATGATAGATGGTGAAGGAGAAACTACATCTATCACGCAAATGGCACCATCAATTGGTGGTAAGTGAGGTGGTTCTTCGATAGGTTGTGGCTCATATGTAATATCTATGTGTGGGATCAGAAGACCTATATTAGGAGATTGATCAAAATATTGGAATGGATCACGGTCACGAAAGATGGTGTACTCAATTATTTCATGTAAGAATTTTACACAACTATGTACGGTAGAAGCAACAACTTGCATGACATGAAGCCATGGCCTACTAAGGAGATAGTTGTAGGAAAATGGGAAGTCAACAACAAAGAAGACAGCAGTGTGGGCAGTCTTGGGACCGACAAGAATAGATAATATAATGTGACCAAGACATGGATGGATAGAACCATCATAAGCACGTAGTGAAATACTAGATGGGCTAACGTCATGAGTAGAAAGACCTAAAAATTCAAGGAATGACATAGGACACAAGTTAAGCTCATATCCATTATCAATCAGAGTACGCTTAACAACTACATTATGAATGCGAGATATGATATGCAAAGGTGGGTCATTATCAAAAGTGTGAACATCAGTAGGAAGGTTAGAATTGAAAACTAGGTGTGGAGAAAATGCATCAGCAAATGCTTGATAAACCGAATTAGGATGTATGCCAACATGAATGTGAGTAGTAGTAATAAAATGTTGTACTCTATGTAATAAATTAGGATTTGCAAGCAAGTAGTCATTGATTGAGATATTCATGATGACTTAACCCTAGGAGTGAAGAATGTGGAAGCATGAATGATCGAGTCGGGTTCACCAAAATGATTAACTAAGAGGTGGAATATTAATGTTATTCTATAGTTAATCTAAACTAGTATCAGTAATGGAATAAATAGTATAAACTAAAATATAAATGCTAAATACTTTTAATTGATATTTAAATGAAACGAAATAATAACAATAAGAGGGATAAGGTACTAACCTGAAAATGACTTACCTCATTGTGTGCTGGAATTGAATAGGATGATGTGTGGACCAGGTAGAATGTGAAATTCCTACCTAGGAAATTGAAGCAAATGAAGATCCGATTTCTTTGGGGTGCCTAGGAGAGAAATGGAGTGCATGTGGGCACCCTGGTCTATAGTCTAGGTTCTCTAGTCTGTAGAAAAGATCAGGATTTGAATATGATAGTGTCGTTAGATCTTTTCAATATCTTAGTCTTTTTCACGTAGATTTTGCTGTGAATTCATTTATGTCTCCCTAAATCTAATATGACGATCTACCTGCAAAACCCCATACAAATCATCAAATCCCCAAAAATGAAATATGCATATGAAGGGGTTGGACTGACCTTAGTTGCCTCAATGGTGGGTTTACTAACTAAGTTGTACACTACATCTCAGACCCTATGTAGTTATATGTGCACGTGTGTGTAAACATACCCTAGGTTGTTGTTATGCCAATCACACTTTGTGAAGTAGCAAGCAATAACTATGTATAGAAAATGTAATAGAATGTGTGCATGAAATAGAATAGAATCCCTCCCCCTATGAAGTGTGATGCAAATTTCCTAGCCTTGTGCCTTGATGATAGAGCTATATGGATGCAAGTGATCTCCAATGCAATAAATGGATGTAACTCTAGATGAGTGATAGTAGTGAATGATGTTAGGTCCCTCATTATGGTCTCATAAATTTATATTTATAGGGTTCTCTTAATATAATTTCATAATTAACCTCAAAAAGGCTGATCACAACAAAGATAAAGATCCCAAATGGCTAAAAAGAGCCAAAAACGTGGCGGGAAAGTGAAAAAGGATCGGGGTGCCCCTGGTGGGACCAGGTGCCACTGAACCCCAATACTAATATGGGTGCCCCAATCGAGGCTAAAATAACGTGGGATGATAGAAGCTAACTAGGCATATGGGTGCAAGAGGTCAGTAATGACGAAATAAAATAAAATAAGATGGCCAAAAGATGGGGGTTAATTAGTACTTTCTTCACTCAAGAACCTTCTAAATAGTAGTATGAGACCGGGATAAATAATGTCTAAAGTGCATGATTTTTTGACTACACCATTGGAATTTCAAAACCCGCAGAAACTAAGTTATAAAGCATTGGAAAATTCCTTTAAAAATATGATTGGCGTTCATTTGGTACATTAAAGTCTACACCGTGAAAGAATTTCAAGTGCCTATGATGGGAAGGGCTACATGGCGGCATTTTAGGTCGAGGTGAAATCAAAGTCAGCAAGATCAACAAATCTACGTGGAAACATCTATTGAAGCCAAAAATTTCTAATTCTCGATCAAGTTAAAGTTTGTGACATGAAGCCATCAAAAGGCTGAAAACCCGACAACCCGAAGCTAAGTGGATCCTTTTCATTGGCTCGCCTTTCACAAAGTATGACACCATGAGGAGGAGGAGAAAATTATGAAAATACCGACATCGTGAAGAGCATGGAGATTTCTTATTGGCTTGTGTCTCAAAGTTGTTAGTCAAAAGCTATGAGAAGTTTGACAACCCGAGAGGTGTGGAATGATCTCATAAATCAATGTTTCATCGAGGGATAGAATGGATTATCGAAAATATCGACATTGTAAGAGGCATGGAGCCTCCTATTTTATCATACTTTACGCAGTGGTCAATCAATATTATCAAACAATATGAAATTGTGAGAGGCATGGAGCTTTCTCAATAGTCGTTGTTTCATAGTTTGACACAATCCTTAGCTAAAAGGTGAAATGTGAAGTAAGCATGGAGTTTTTCTATTGTCCTATGCTTCACAATGGATATTAAAGGGTTGACACTACGAGGGTCATGGAGCTTTCTCATTGGATCTCACTCCACGGTAAGTATGCATGATAAAGGGTCTAAAAAGTCAACAAGGACACGTGACAAAGATGAAACATATAAGGCTTCGTGTACGGGTGGTCAAACAACTTCAACAGATAGATGGCCCAATTAAATGGCACCACGTGGTGCAAAATCAATGGTCCAAGAAGGAAATGTGGTGGCATTCTGTCACACTTCGAGACAATGGAATCGATAGATATTAGACCTAGAATGAATGGGATTTAGTAAAAGGTGTCGATTCCAGAGGAAACAAAGGGCCAAACTAGAGAAAAGGACACTCTAACATCTGCGAAGGAATGTGGCGTTGTTTTATTGGCCCAAATTTACAAAGCCACGAGAATGAAAAATAAAAACAAAGAAGCAGAGTCTCATACCGTGAGCCAATGAGAGACTAACACATGACAAAGGGAAAAGAAAGGAACACGTAGATAGTGGAAATCCCTCGAGCTAATCAAAGGCCACCATGTATCACTCTCATGTTCATCCCGACATGTAAATTTTCAAATGTCCATAAGTTACTCAATTTAGTGTCCCTCACATTCGTTTATCTTCTCGGTAACCTTTAGGGGCACGTTTATATCACCACTACCCCCTTGAGTATTAATCAATTTGTGATTTAAACACCTATCCTAAGTTTAATTCACCCCATTTTGTTTCACCCATGAGTAATTAAATATTAACTATTTAATTACACCTTTTTACATATATCCTAACCACTTATCTACCCCATATCTATTTTATCCATATATCCCCCCTATTTCTCCTCCTCCCAAACCGAGTCGCGGGATATCTCCCATACTTGGGATGATAGGGTCATTCTCATCTTCCCAGAAATCGCTCCGTTTGGCCATTTCAGGAGTCTGTTCCCCGATCGGCGCCGACCGGTACTCGGTCGACGCCGATTTTTCGGAACGGCGCCGATTTAATCTCGGTCGGTGCCGATTACAAATAGAAGCCCAGAACTCAGTTCTGGTTAGACACAGATTGTAAGAGAGAGAACGAGAGAGTTCCGAACATCAATTTTGAGTTTAATCTATCGAGTGAAAGTGAATCTTGTCCAAATCAATCCCTGAGAGGAGCACCGTTACTCTGCTCTTATCACATCAGCATTGCACGTCTCCATTGATTTTCTGGTGACTATGTTCCTGCATCCAAAGATAGGTGGACCACGCGATGTCTCTCCAGCATTTGCAGATCCTGCAGATGTTGACGATCTTGCCTCATTTTCTGATTCTCAAACCTTTTTGACGCCGATCCACATCGATCGACACGATCCACATCAGTCGACGCCGATCCACATAAGTCGACGCCGATCCACATCGATCGCCGATCATACTGCAGACAGGTAAAAGGACCCGGGTAACATAGATCCAGTTTTGTTTGCACAGTTTCCTATTTTCTGTTGCTTTCTGTCTGCTGTTTAGATTCTGTTTTATTACTGTGATCAGAAAATCTAGTCCTGTACGTACATCTTTTATCATGTTTGCTTCTTTGCTTAATTAAAAATGTGGACTGACATCCGCCGAGGGAGCTTATCGCTTCCCGGACCCGCTTCTCGGGCAGTCCACCAAAATATCTTTTAACGTGGTCTTTTTCTGTCAAGCACTGGTGTCTTGCAGGTTTCTTGGATCTACTGTGCCGAATTGCTCGTGTGCGCCCGTCTTATCTACATCGGCTTCCTTATCCATCTACATCTTCGGATCTTGTCCATCAGGTATCAATTTCATTTGAGTTTTTCAAGGTTTTTGTGTTTAGTTTGGTACATTAACTTGGACAGGTAACAAGCGTGAAATTCTTGATCTACATTCTGGCACGCCCGGTGGGACCGAACCAAAGTCCCTTATTGGTAAGTTCATCCCTTTTCTAGTTTTGAACTTTGTTCTTTTTTTTTTTTTCCTCGCTGATTTTTCTCAGTTTTGCTTGAGCATTTCTTCTCATCATTTCAATCTTGCTTTTTAGGTGAAATCATTATCTTGAAATTTTTCTAGTTCCTTAAAATAGAAATTTTTCGTTTTCACCATTATCTGGATATATCTTTCTGGATCTTGTTTGGTGTTTGCTTAACCTTTTCTTGTGGAGCACTTTGCTTGTTCATGGGATTGTTTGAGGGGAAGAGCTCAACAACATGCTTTTTGAAGTCCACACACCTTAGAGAGCTAAATCTACAGGTATTTCTCTTTTTTACGGTGTTTTCTCTTTTTAGAACTAAAAAAAAATAAAAATAAATAAATAAATAAATAAAGAAAAAAATTTGTTTGTTTTTTTATCACATCCAAACATTTCAATTTTTGGTGCTTAAAAGGAATTTAATCACATTTGGGAAAGAATTTGTTTGACTTGTCTTCATCGAAATCAAACACTTCATTTTTAAGTGCTTAAAAAAACTCTTTTTTTGTCATTCATTGCTGTTGTATGTTTTTCATCTAGTTTTAATTAGGCTGAAAATTGATCAAAATCAGTAGTGATACTATTTGATTTTTATTTTTCACCCTTGCACACAAAGCCAAAATCACTAGGTATAAAGCATTTAAACAAAATTCCTTCCCCGGCCTCGCCTACTTGGAAGTGACATCCAAGAGGAAGAGCCTACGCAGATTGCACTTGTGCCGCCATATAATTCACGGAAGTTCTGGTATATATTGGCAAAGCACCCGAATCCCTTATCGCAGCGGTGTGTGAAGTGTGGGGGTAGGCCCTATATCAATCCACGTCTTGGTCTTTTCTCAAGTGCCTTCGGACTCCTCACCAAACATTCCCCAAACCATCCTTAGTTTGGCTATCTGAGTAGTTCCTGTTCTAAAAAGCCTTCCCTAATATTTTCTTTCTTAAAAGCATCAAAATTTAAAGGAGATAATCACCTGCGCTGCTTGAATTGTCTGTGCATTAGTTAGGTCAATCTTCTTTTCTGTGTGTTTATGATGGTCATCACTCGGTTACAATCTAGAAGAATGGCTCAATTGGCCCCTTCTTCTTCCGAGATTACCACTAGTGTGGATGTTTCGGCACCCCCCAAATCTTCCTCGGACCGCCGTCCCCCGGTCATATAATCCTTTCTATCAAGCCAAAGCAACCCCATCACGTCCAGCTTCCCCTAGTCCTTCAGAAATATCATCTGCTTCTGACTTAGAGTATGTTCCTCGTGGGGATCCTGAATTTCAGGCACTCCTTGATCGTAATCCGGTAGCCCTCATGGACTACCTAGTACACAAATCTATTCAAATATCTGATCAAGGACCACCAATCCAACAAGTGTACGATTCTCCTTGTGAACCATCCCGATTTTGTAGAACAATTAGCATCATTTTTCTCACCTCGAGCCACGAAGAGGGGTGGCGCACTGTGCCTCCTTTTTTTCTCTTCCACCTACCGTATCAACCGGTTCTCAAATAGTCTTACCTATTCCTAATGCCACGCTTACCTCGACTATTCCACAACCTACTTCGATAAGTCCTCTTCTCTGGCTATCATGGGTGCGTCTGCGCACCCACATATCACTATTAATTCATCTATGCCTTCCATCAGTATCCTAGGGTCGATACTCTTCATGAGTCAACCCCTTCGACTAGTCGATTGCTTCTCTGCTTCTCGTCCTCCAGTGGGTTTTTCTTCCAATGTTCCGGCAATAGTGACCTTCGCCCATCCTCTAGCATCGGCGCCCTTAATAACTAATCTGGTAGTAAAAAGCCTCTTTCAGGTCTTGTTCCCCACCATGTCCAATCAAATCAACACCCATGTTCCTCAATCTATTCCGATTCAGTCAACAAGCATAGGAGTCCACCAATCACAGGCTCCATCCGTCATCCAACCTTCATTTTCTCAACCACTTATTATCTCACAGCCTGCCTATACACAGGCTCCTTCACAACAAATACCTCACCAGGCGTCACCTAGAACGCCTGGTTATTCCTCTTATCATCCTATCAATCAACAGATGAATCCCCCGTTGACACCTCAACAACATCCACCATCTGCTTCCTATGTAGGACATGCCACTGTGCCTCCTCCTCAATCTGACGTGGTTCAAATTCTTTTCAAGAAGATCGCAGACTTGGAAGCCTCCACCAAAGGGGCTCGTCCTTCATACTCTTTTGAAGAAGTGTGTAATGAACCCATTCACCCCTCAGTGGCTTTTAAGCCTTATCCTCCCCAATGGGAACTTCCTAAATTTTCAAAATTCCATAGTCGGGAGGACCCTCAACAGCATTTGCGAGCATTCAAACATGCTTGCTACCTCATAGTCCAAGATCAGGAGCTTATGCTCCGTACTTTTCCTATGTCTCTGGCAGGCCCTGCTTTAGACTGGTACAATAACATTCCTCAACATTCCTTGTTTTCTTTCTCTCAATTGGCTCAGATGTTTGTTGAAAACTTTTCAATAAATATCGCGCATAAGATCTCGATCACAGATCTTTATAACATTCGTCAATTCGATGATGAGTCTATTGCAGACTTTGTCGCTCGTTGGAGAGGGATAGTAAATCAGTTGTCTTTCTCCCTTCCTCAACCCCAACAGATCGAGTTGTTTACTCGATCTTGTGCTAATCATATTTCTTCCACTTTAAGGATCCAGACCTTTCATACATTTGAAGAAGCCTTTACGATGGCACGCAAACTTGAGTCTCGCGCCATTGAACAAGGGAAGTTAAAACTTTGCTCTAAGTCTAAACCAGATTTTTCTCGGTTTACCAAATCAAATCCTTCCACTTCTAAAGACAAGAACCAGGGATCCACCAACGCTATCATATTAAAAACATCACGAGCTGATAATACTTCTAATCAAACACCACGAAGAGACTCCTCATCTTCTCGAAAAGGGTCCTCGTCATCTCGATCTTTCACTTCGTTGGGAGAATCATATGCTTCTATCTTAGAGAAAATGTTGGAAGTTCGCATGATCGAACTTCCCCCCATTCGAATATTGATGAAAGCCAAGAACGTCCATTCTCGGTATAGGAAAATGATTTCTGTCATTATCATAGAACCAAAGGTCATGACATTGAACGATGTCGACCTTCAAAATCTTGTCCGAATTCATTGATAGAGGTGAGCTCATTCTCGATAACCCAAATGCTCCCCAAATCAGTAATCGGATGTTTTTAAACAACCTTTTCCTAATCATTCCCCGAACCATAATGCTTCAGAGTCTCAAAAACCAAACACTCATACTATCAGCTTCATCTCTACTGAAGAATCTTCTTCTGAAACTAAGCCATCTGCGAACACATCGACCGAATCAGAACCTCCTTCTACTTCGCTAATCGCTGGGATTCCACCATCTTCAAATAGCTCGTCTTCGAATATTCCTACATTGCTAGATACGGATTCATCTCTCTCCGCTTCTTTGTCTGACCTTCCATCCATACCCGAGACAGTGTCATCCTCATCTGTCTCATCGTCAGACATTCTTTCAGTGCTCGAGGCAATTACATCCCTTCGAGTTTCCACTGCGGATACACCTACTTCTGTTTCTCCCATTTTTGCTGCGACTATGCCATTGGTAAATGTACCTATAGTTGTACCAACTTCAACGGAAGCGTCTTCGATTTTGACTCTTCCTGTTTCCTTTCCTACAGTAGTTTCACCCACAATTACTGTACCAGAAGTAGTTCCTTTGCAAGGAGCTGCTTCTTCATCACTCACTTCTTCCATCACCAATGTTGCTTCGCCCATTAAAGGAAAATCTAAAGAAGTAGCACCGACACCTATACACTCGGTTCCCGAACTTAGACCGAGACAACCAAAATCTAACATTGCATCATCAGCATCTCCCCCTTTGTTTTCTCCGAAAAGGTTACAATCCCCTTATGCGGTTGAAATTGTCACCATCCCTGAAAAGGGAAAGCCTATAGTTCACGTGTTCAAGAATCTGGGTGCTTTCCCGCAAAAATCTCTATCTACGCCTCATAAAAGATTGGATTTATCCACTGAGAAGGCATCTTCTCCTGCAAACTTATCAAAACCATCATCTTCTTCTACAACACATTCTTCACCAACGCACCTCGAAAAGTGGACTTACCTATTAAAAGGACGTCACCTCCTTTATCAAAATCATCATCTTCATTACCAAAAACCAGGGCACCCTTTATTCCTCCGATTAGACCTACTTTGGGAGCTTCTTCCTCATCTAGATCGAATTATCTAAATCATCGTGAGTTTCGACCAAGCACCTCCTTTACTTCAAGACCACGACACTGTTACATCTCCACAATCTTCAAAATCTATTCTAGGGGCTCCTCCTCCATCAAAAACAATCATGTCTCACTTACTTCCACCTCAAGTGCCCAAGGCTGCCCCTCCAGATGTCCGAAAAAATAAGATGATCCCTAAAAAGACTGTCAAACCTAACATGCAAGTCCTTTTACCTCGGCAATCTGTTAAAGTAGAAGAGGTGCCTTCATCATCCCTGTCCTCATCTTTGTCTAATGGATTCTATACTGAAATCCTTCACCAACTTATCCAATCTTCATCCATATCTCTTCCTCCGATTAAACCCTATAACCCTAAAGGAGTTAAACCTACCTGGTTTAACTCTGATTTGATTTGTGCCTACCACCGTACCCCGGGTCATGATACTGAGAGGTGTAAAGCCCTTCAATCTGTTGTCAACAGCCTTTTGGAAGAAAGTGATCTTTTGCTGGAGGATGAGGAACAAGTATCTCCTGTCATCATAGCTCCATCTGAGTCCCAACGATCTACTCAGACCTCTACTTCTAGTGATTCCACTCCAAATGACCTTCCACCTTCTCAAATCGACACAATTCATATCGCCACTAGAACCCAACAGTATGATAATCCATCCTCATCAACAGCATCTCGACCACGGGTTGTCATTTCTGCAGCCCCCGAAGGAATTTCTCCTTCCTCATTAGCCTCGAGACCCCGAGTCTCTATTCGTGCTGCACCTCGGGCTCAAGTTCCCGTATCAGTTGAGGAGAGTGTTATGAAACAACTCACCCAGGCTCCGGTCAAAATGTCTCTTTTTGACCTCATTCAATCCTCTCCGCAACATCGCCAGGCTCTGATTGATAATCTGCGTCGCATCGCAGTGAATTCAGATGAGCCCTAGCCTTTTGAGATGGTTGTTGGATTGAATAGACCATCAACCACCATTTCTTTTGAAGACTCAGAAATTCCTTCCCTTTCTTCCGAGGATTTAGAGGCTCCCCTCTTTATCACAGTCCATATCGACAACACTACATTAAAACGCATTATGATCGACAGTGGAGCTGCACTTAATGTCATCTCCTCACACACATTCAAACAGCTTAAGTTACCAAAGAACGTAGTGTCACCCCCGCCTTTCGCTCTTCGATCATTTAACGATCAACTAGCAGTTACTTTAGGAACTGTGGTCCTACCCATTCGAGTAGGTAAGAAGCTGCTTCACGAACTCTTTTACATTGTTGAAGGGAAATTCCACTATAATATGATCCTCGGATGCTCCTGGATTCGTGCAATGCATTGTGTCCCATCCACCCTCCATCGATGCTTAAAATATCAATATGAGGGAAAAATCTATACTCATCCAGGAGATCCTTTTCCTTCCGCAAATGTGACATGACCACGAGTCTCCGCCTCTCTAAATGAAAATGCTTGTTCTCCCGATGGGGCCTCATATTCTTCCATACCTGCAACCAAACTACCGGATTTACAAAATCTAGAAGAGACATTGCAGCTTTCTCACTATGAGCTTCCTCTCCTTTCTTTTGACGCCCATCTCAAACCTAGTGAGTATGGTAGACCAGACAAACAACCTGAATATCAGCCAGGTCTCGGTTGCATCGTCACCATTGGTCTGCCCAATCAACAGACTAATTTCATCTACGGTGGTCTTGATACGCCTCACTATCACCCGGATTCTCCTCCTAGGGCCAAACCTTATTTAACAGGGTTCGATTGTCTACAAAATCCCACGTTTGCAAAAACTTATTTATATCGATGCGCGTGGAAGGGCTTTGGCCTGGGAAAATATGAACAAGGTGTTCATGACCTCACATCTATTCCAACTCTTATGCCACATCAAAATTTGGTTTAGGATTTAAACCTCTTTCAAAAGCCACCGCTCACTATTCTCAATGAGCCTCTTCCTATTGAGGAACCATCTTCTCCCGCTAGGTCAGAAGCATCACTCGATGTGGACGACGCCATTTCCATCCCGTCTAACTTTTTTTTTATAGTCAATACCATTTCCTTAGGACCACTAACCTATAAGACTAATGACAGGTCCACTTCCATACCGTTAGTTTTCCCTGAAATAGTTGGAGACGACTCTCCTACTATCAACACTATCCACTGTGTGGATGATGATTCTGTTCTCACCTATCTGGGGGCAGAGGATTCTTATCTTCCTAAGACCATTCCTTCTGACACATCTACGCTTCTCAATGAAGCCACTGTCGACCTTAATATAGGGACTTCTAAAGACCCTCACATCATTAAGGTCGGCCAATCCCTTAATCCACAGGAGTTAGGAGATTTTACCACTTTTCTTTCCAACCATCGTCAAGCCTTTGCTTGGTCATATGAGGATATGCTCAAACTCGATCCCGATATCGTAGTTCACAATATCGTTACTCTTCCCGACATTAAACCGGTTTAACAAAAATTGCGTAAAATGCACCCTAGAGTAGCCCTGCTTGTTAAAGAAGAGTTACAGCGCTTGCTCTCGGCTAATTTCATCCAACCCATCGATTATCCACAATGGGTTTCCAATGTAGTACCAGTAACTAAAGCCACTGGGAAAATTCAAATTTGTACCGACTTCCGGGATCTCAATCTTGCTTGTCCAAAAGATGATTTTCCTCTACCTAATATCGACCAACTCGTGGATTTAACTACGGGTCATGAGATGCTTTCTCTTATGGATGGTTTCTCTGGGTATAATCAAATTCTCATCGCACCAGAAGACCAACATAAGACTTCTTTCATAACTCCTTGGGGGACCTTTTGTTATCGTGTCATGCCCTTCGGTCTTAAGAACGCAGGAGCAACCTATCAACGAGCAATGACCTACATCTTCCATGATCTCTTACACAAAACTGTGGAAGATTACGTTGACAATCTCCTTGGTAAATCAAAACATCGTCAGACCATCTTTTCACTCTCGCACTCTCTTTGAGAGGCTTACTCACTTTTTTCTTCGCCTAAACCCATCTAAGTGTGTGTTTGGTGTTCTCACTGTAAAATTTTAGGCTTTATCATTTCCATTAGGGGTATTGAAGTGGACCCCGAAAATAAAGCTATCCTTGAGATGCCTTCCCCTTCTAACTTAAAGCAACTCCACAGGTCTCCAAGGACGTCTTCAATCGGTAAGTCGCTTTATTTCACAATTGTCGACCGTTGTCAACCTTTTCATCATCTCCTCCATAAGAATGTTCATTTTGAATGGGATGAGCATTTCCAAAAGGCCTTTGATGATCTCAAAGCTTATCTTCTTTCTCCACCTGTGCTTACACCTCCACGCGAGGGGGAGCCTTTCTATCTTTATATCTCTGTGACTGACCATGCTCTGGGAGCCATGATCTCACATCGGGACACTTGCGGTAAAGAACAAGCTGTCTATTACATCAGTCGCACCCTCCACGATTATGAAACACGTTATTCAAGCTGAAAAGCTGTGTTGTGCTATCTTCTTCGCAACTTCTAAGCTTCGTCATTACCTCCTTAATCACAAAACTTACATTGTCACAAGTGTCAATCCACTCAAGAAAATTCATGCGAAGCCTTATCACAATGATTGTATCACTCGTTGGCTCATGCTTATGATAGAATTTGACCTCGAGTTTATCTCGCAAAAGTCTATCAAGGGTCAGTTATTGCGATCAATTATTTGATGCTCCTCTTTCGACACTCAAGACCCCTTGCTCAATTCCCCGATGAATATATCCAACAAATTGATTTTGGTCTATCTCCATTTAAAGTAAAGCTCTTCTTTGATGGATCCAAATGTCAGCAAGGGGGAGGTGCAGGTTTCGTGATGATTCCTCCTTGGGGTACGCCTATCCCTGTCGCACACAAATTAAACTTTGAGTGCACCAATAATATGGCTGAATATGAAGCTCTTGTCTTGGGTCTTCAAAATGCCATTAATCTCGGTGCTCGTCATATTGACATCTTTGGTGATTCTGAACTCATCGTTAATCAAGTCACAGGCATCTATCAATGCAAGAATGATGTCCTTCAAAAATATCGTGATATCGTTCTTGTTCAACTCCAATCTTTCGATAAATTCACTATCCAAGCCATTCCTCGCACTGCGAATCGATTCGTGGATACAATGGCTTCGTTAGCTTCACTTATCCCGCCTTTTACCGACGACTCGCGACTTTATGTGGCTGTGCAACGATTAGATCAACCATCTCATCTTCGGCAACTAACTTTAATCCATGCTGTCACAACCGATACTCAGGATGAGTGGTATCAATAGATCGTTGATTATCTATCTCATTCGGTCCTGCCTCCAGATCTGACTACCAATGGTAGAAGATCTTTTATCCAATGCGCTAATCGCTATACTATTCTAGGTGGGATCCTCTACAAACGCAGCTTTGATGGTATTTTGCTTCGATGCCTCAAAACCCGTGAATCATCTAAAGCTATCCAGGAGGTCCATGACGGTATCTGTGGTGGACATTTTAGTGGCTTGGCTGTGGCTAAACGCATCTTACGTTTGGGATATTATTGGCCTTCTCTTAATCGAGATTGCTGTGAATACACTAAGAAATGTGTCAAGTGTCAACAACATTCCAATCTCACACATATCCCTAGTCAAGCTTTACAACCTGCAGCGGATTTGTGGCCTTTTTCACAATGGGGTCTTGATCTCATTGGTCTCATCAATCCCCGTTCTTCACAACGTCATCATTCTATCATTACTGCCACGGAATACTTTACTAAGTGGGTGGAGGCTATCCCTCTTTCTTCAACAAAGGCTAAACCCATAGTTGATTTTGTCTATCAACACATCATTTGTCGCTTTGGCGTTCCACACAAACTCATCACAGATAACGGTAAGTCTTTCAAGAACGTTGATTTGCAGAACCTCTGCGATGCTTTCAATATCAAGCTCAGCTTTTCCTCTCCATACTATCCGCAAGCTAATGGCCAGGCCGAAGCTTCCAATAAAACTTTGCGTAATATCCTCGCAAAGGTAACTAGTCGAGCTGGTAGGGATTGGCATTTACATATCCCTTTTGCTCTCTGGGCTTATCGGACTAGTATTCATACTCCTACGGGTGCTACTCCCTTCTCTCTCATCTATGGGTCTGAGGCTGTTCTTCCTTTGGAAGTCCAAATCCCATCTCTCCGTGTTTCTCTCAGAGAATTCGTCTCTGATGAGGACTATCATCAAAATCGTCTAGCACAACTTGAATTATTAGATGAGCGGTGTCTCAACGCTCTTGAACATCATCAAGTCTATCTTGAGCATGTCAAACGTGCTTATAACAAGCACTTGCAGCACCGTGACTTCAAAATTGGTGATCTTGTTCTTAAAGAAAACCAAAATGTCACTACACTCGAAAGGAGTCAATGTGGTAAGTTTGCTCCCAACTGGATGGGCCCGTACATTATCACTCATAAATATGGGTCTGGGGCTTATCGTTTATCTTCCATGGATGGTATACCTGAAGTGGAACCTCTTAATGCTTTGCATCTACGGCCCTTCTACTGTTAAAATCTATCTTACACAAATTTAGTCGCAAGACAGATCTTTCATCCATCTAACAACTAGTCATATACTTTCATGGTGATTCGGAACTATGTGGTTCTCCACCTATTGCCTCTTTTTCCTTAAATATGAGTATCGCGGCTCTACTCATTGCATTTTTCTTTTGGATATGTTCCTCCTCATGGTAGGAATACCTTAATCACCGTTTCATCTGTCCCAAGTGCTTATCTTAATCGGATCTACTCGGGGCATGCGTGCATGTTCTTTTATGTTTTCTTTCCCTCTATCTGATCTATCTAGGTCTAAACTCAGCTTCTTCCAAAAGGATTTTCAAAAAAAAAAAAAAAAGATAGACTGATCCCTTGAAGGACAGCTATCCATATATTATGAACTGAATCAAAAAAATATAGACCATGCCCTCGAAGGATGGCTATCATTAAAATTCAAAATACAGACCGCTCCCTTGAAGGACGAATTTCTCAAAGCACCACTCAAGGCTTCTTGCATTGATCAGCCTTTCAGTCAGTTTGTACACTTTTTAGCATCGCTGAAAGACTTCTCGTATTGATCAGTCTTTCCATTTCTAACAAACTTCCCGCATTGATCAGTTTGCTTTTCTGCCAAAATCATGAAGCTGAGATTTAAGACCTTTTGTCGATCATATGGAGAATCCTATTTTCCCAGTATGAACATGTATTCTGTCCCTTGTACATTTCGACAAGATACTTACTTACTACTCTTTCCGTTTCCATCCTAAATCTGGTTTGTGGCTAGTTAGTGTCAGGTTTATTTTAACCTCATATAGGGCCTTGTATGCATGGTCTTTTGGTTTCCTATCCAGATTCTATTTATGGTCGGTTGGGAGTCTGATTTATCATTTTTCTTCATATTTGGGTGTATTCCCTTTATTTCTAATCAAGGTCGTTCTCACTACATCCTTGACTCTCACCAAGGGTCTTTCCAATTATTTCATCCAGTTAACTTAACATTTAACATGTTAATCAAACTCTATCATTTATCTAAAATTCATCTGATCTACTTTGTCCAATACATATCTCATCGCCTCTATCTATTTTCATCAAAATATAATTAAAATCTCAAAAATATCAAATCCATTCCAGCTATTACCTCCTATCTATCTATCACATCATCTAATCACTTGTCTATCCATGTCACATTACATCTATCTATATCTATTTTCTCATCCAAATTAAATCCACATACCAATCACATCAAATTACATCTATTTTTATCCTCTATCAGTCTATATCTATCCAATCACATCAAATTACATCTATTTTTATCCTCTATCAGTCTATATCTATTCAATCACATCAAATTACATCTATTTTTATCCTCTATCAGTCTATATCTATTCAAACACATCAAATCACATCTATTTATATCCTCTATCAAGTCTATATCTATCCAATCACATCTATTCATCATCTATCAGTCTCTATCTATATCCATCTATCCATGTATATCAAAATCAAAAGCATGAGAACAATTATATGACAAATGAAATGATGAATCTATATATACATGTCTGTCTGTACAACAAAAAATGGGTGGCTTTCAATCAAGCCATCTATAAAATGCCTTCCAATCGAGGCTACATCACTACATCAATCTCTATATCGTGAAATCTGATGCGTGGAGGACACTATCTCCTCCACCCTCCTCTGGACCAGGCTGTCTCCCCTGGCCGCCGCCTATCGAGCTAGACGCACTCCGCTGGGAGGCTTCGCACACCTCGGCTCTCCGGTGCTCCTCCTCTGATGCCCCGCTCACGGTGGCTGTCGCTGATCTCCTCCTTGCCCCGTAACGGGGCACATCTGGGGCATGCTGTGCTAGGGCATCCTCGTAATATCTCACCTCAGCGAGGAGAGACTGATAGGTACTCAAGCTCATGGTACCCGGTGCTCGTAATGCTACTGCTGCTGCTGCTGCTGCTGGTGGTGCTCCTAGGGTCATACCCTGTGTACCCGACTCCGACATGGTACCTGTCTCCCCATATTTGGCCCTGAGGGCCTCCCTATGTCGAAGGTAGCGATCCCTCTGCTGGATCACTATATCTCGCTCCTGGCGAGCGGTGTCTCTCTCCAAAATTAGGGCATCCCTCTCCTCTGTCAGAGCTCTGATCTCCTCAAGAGCCACCTGGTGTGTCTGCGTCAAGGTGGCATGCTCTCCCTCCAATCTCTCTAGCAGTGTAGCCATATCCTCCTCATCGGCATCTATAGATGCCGGAAGGTGTCGTGGTAGCTCTGTAGCATACCATGCCGCATAACCATCATCCACCCCTACGTCATCATCACTGTCTGTGGAGGGTGGGGCCTCTCTCAATGGATCTGCCGGGATCAAAATCGGTAGATCAGTCTCCCTGCTATCTCACCTATAAGGCCTGTAAGTAGTCGGCACTGTCTGCACTAGGCCGAACTGTCTCAGTACCGCACAAATGGGACTCGCTCCCACATATCAGGCCTGCGGCCCCTAACCACCCTGCTCCGTCTCAATGCCACCAAGTGAGCATCCTAACCAGCCCATGTCGGAAATACCCGATATGGCCTCCAGATAACCTGATCCGGTGTCAGCGTCCTGAAACGCTCAGTATACCAATCTGCGGATCTCCCTGTATCTCCCGGGGCCATATCGCCCGCCATCGCCGGAATCCATAGTCAATAGACCCCACTGCTGCTGGCATCCAAGGAAGCCCGGATGGCCTGATCACTGCTATATGCTCATATGCCCAGCAATGGAGCACAAAACTGACATCGATACCTGTCCTCCGGCCAGTGGTATACATCCATAGCTCATGATATATCTGAGCTAT
This sequence comes from Taxus wallichiana var. yunnanensis, assembly GCA_018340775.1. Lineage (NCBI taxonomy): Eukaryota > Viridiplantae > Streptophyta > Pinopsida > Cupressales > Taxaceae > Taxus > Taxus wallichiana. The sequence continues at coordinate 109,338,846 of CM031235.1, read as the reverse complement.
CAAGGCATCAGCAAATGTGAATACCTGTCTGAACTGCAAGATGTCACACACGCAATCTAATAATAACAATGGGAATCTCCCACCTCCCGAATCTGGTAAAGCAAAATAAGAGATCGCCATCTGAATCAATGCTATCCGTCTGCTCCTGTGCACATCCTGTCTGTAGACTGCGAGGCTATCCTCACCCCACCGACGCTATCTCTGAATCATCTGCCCTATCTCCATACAATCGAACTAGGGCCCTCTGCTGCTGCTCTCGTGGCGTGATCTCTATCGGATCCCCAGTGATCGGCAGCCTCAAAATCCTGTATATGTCCTCGTGGGTGATGGTCATCTCACCCGTCCTGAACCAAAAAGTGCAAGTCTGGCTATCCCATCGTCGCACTAATGCCCGCATCAACTCTACATCTCGCGGCACTCGTCTGTAATACCAAAACCCCGAGCCCGGCTAACTCTAAGTGGCACCAATCTGCATCAGTGACGTCAGGGAGAATGGTCTCCAGTAGCTCGGGAATCACATCCCTCATGTGTAGTACCTCTCGTGCCTGCATTCACGACATCAAGAGCGATGTTAGCTTCATATTTACCTAAATCTGAACATCCAAATTTTTTTTTATCATCTTCATTTAACACTTCTGCTTCAATCGGCATCGATTATATACAATCAACGTCGATCTACTAAAGTCGACGCTGATTGAATTCAATCGGTGCCGCTCTAATAAAAATCGATGCCGATTATACCAATCGACGCCGATCATGCGAGGCCGGACTTAAATCAGACTCTGGCCTCCCCAAAAAAAAATCAAACAAAAAAAAAATAAAATAAAATAACGATAATCACGAGTCAGGAGAAACCACTTACCCCAGGTCGTGTCCTCCTCCACTTCTGACCACTTCCAGAGGCTTCCATGATGCTCAAATCCAATTTTTGACTCTCTCTGAATCAATCATCACGGTGTAAATAAATCGTTTACGCCACCACATATTTATATGTGCTATAAACGGTCGGCGCTGATTTTTCGGTCGGCGCCGTTTACTTGGGTCGGCGCCGATTAGTGTGATCGCCGCCGATTTTCCATATCTTCTTGCCATAGTGTTGATGCTTGGCCTTATTTATCTGATCATTATTGTGCACTGAATGTTGCCTTTTGGCACATCTTTTCGATATTACCGTCCATTTCGAGTTTGTTCCCTTTGCGTGGAACACTCGCTTTTTTTTTTTTTTGGCCGCTTAGGGTTCACGGGTCTGTAGGCACTAACGTCGTCTGCTTTGTAGACCGTCTAATTGTCCCTACCAATGTGTCTCTCTTTAGAGGCTGACTATTTTGCAGCCCTCCTTACACTCATGGGTCTATAGGTACTAACGTCGTCTCATGAGGAGACCATCTAGATTGCCCTACCAATGTGAGTTCTTTAGGTTGCTGCCTTTTTATTTATTTTTGTGCATCATTAATGATCAGATCTACTCCGGACATCCAGCTGGGCATCCTGCGTTTTCATCTACCTCTTTCAAACTTGGGATCGTTTGTTCTATCACCCATCCCATCCCTAGTTTGAGGGGGATCACATCATCACTTTTTCTTCCTTTCTTCCACCTCCTTGTTTTTGTCTCACAACTTTGCTTATCGCAAGTTACTTGACAAAAAGGGGCAAAATGTAGACACTTAAAATTGGTTACTCAATTTAGTGTCCCTCACATTCGTTTATCTTCTCAGGTAACCTGGGGCACGTTTATATCACCACTACCCCCTTGGAGTATTAATCAATTTGTGATTTAAACACCTATCCTAAGTTTAATTCACCCCATTTTGTTTCACCCATGAGTAATTAAATATTAACTATTTAATTACACCTTTTTACATATATCCTAACCACTTATCTACCCCATATCTATTTTATCCATATATCCCCCCTATTTCTCCTCCTCCCAAACCGAGTCACGGGATATCTCCCGTACTTGGGATGATAGGGTCATTCTCATCTTCCCAGAAATCACCCCGTTTGGCCATTTCGGGAGTCTGTTCCCCGATCGGCGCCGACCGGTACTCGGTCGACGCCGATTTTTCGGAACGGCACCGATTTAATCTCGGTCGGCGCCGATTACAAATAGAAGCCCAGAACTCAGTTCTGGTTAGACACAGATTGTAAGAGAGAGAACGAGAGAGTTCCGAACATCAATTTTGAGTTTAATCTATCGAGTGAAAGCGAATCTTGTCCAAATCAATCCCTGAGAGGAGCACCGTTACTCTGCTCTTATCACATCAGCATTGCACGTCTCCATTGATTCTCTGGTGACTGTGTTCCTGCATCCAGCACAGGTGGACCCTGGCCAGTGTCTCTCCGGCATTTGCAGATCCTGCAGACGTTGACGATCTTGCCTCTGTTTTCTGATTCTCAAACCTTTTTGATGCCGATCCACACGATCAGGCCAACGCGATCCACATTAGTCGACACTTTGATCCACATAAGTCGACGCCGATCCACACGGCCCGATCATACTGCAGTAAAAGGACCCGAGTAACATAGATCTAGTTTTGTTTGCACGCTTCTGTTTTCTCGCTGTTTGCATCGTTGTTTAGATTCTCGTTTTATTACTGTGATCAGAAAATCTAGTCCTGTACGTACATCTTTTATCATGTTTGCTTCTTTTCTTAATTAAAACGTGGATCGACATCCGCCGAGGGAGCTTATCGCTTCCCGACCCGCTTCTCGGCAGTCCACCAAAATATCTTTTAACGTGGTCTTTTTCTATCAAGCTTTGTGTCTTGCAGTTTCTTGGATCTACTGTGCCGAATTGCTCGTGTGTGCCCGCCTTATCTACATCGGCTTCCTTATCCATCTACATCTTCGGATCTTGTCCATCGTATCAATTTCATTTGAGTTTTTCAAGGTTTTTGTGTTTAGTTTGGTACATTAACTTGACAGTAACAAGCGTAAAATTCTTGATCTACAAAAGTTCGTTAGACCCCCTTTTTGTAAATAGTTCCAAAGAACTGTATCATCTTTCCAAGCTGGATTATGAGTGGGCTCAGTCTTGCAAGGTGGTCCCCCCATTTTTCCTGTGATATTACCTCTTCCCGCAACGGTAAAAATTTGAAAACTATACGAATCATCCTCAGCTCTACTTTTGAAGCCCTCCCAATCATGTGAAGAGATGTAATTATTAGTCCTCACTTTGCAATTAATTAACCACTCCTTAGCATCTCGCCCTATAACTATTAATGATGACGCTCCAAGTCACACAAATATTTGATGATGTCATCATTCTAGCACTTAAAAAGCCACTCCTTAGCATCAAGCACTACAACCATTAGTGATTACGTTCCAAGTCATGCAAATCTTTGATGATGTCTTCATTAACTTTAGTAGGAAGAATGTCACCCCTTAACCAAGTTTGAAAAGTATTATTAACCCCAAAATTTGCCAAACCATCAGCCACACTATTGCCTTCACGGTAGGTATGTTTGATTTCAAAATTTTCAAAACTCTTGCAAATATCAGTAGCTTCAGCAATAAAGTCCCTGATTGACCAACTGGGGGGTTGTTTTTATTTAAAAGATTGATAATGTTCAGCGAATCACCCTCAATTATAATATTGGAAATATTACAATCCCTAGCTAGCCTTATTCCCCAAAGAGCAGCAAGAGCTTCAGAGTAGTGATTAGTTTTCCTACCCATTTTTCTAGAAAAAGCAGCAACAAAATAGCCTCTGTGATCTCTAATGACTCCCCCTCCTCCTGAATCCCCAGGATTTCCTTTTGAGGCCCCATCAAAATTCAACTTGTGCCATGCACTGGGAGGCTGAATCCATCAGACAGTGGATCTATCGATACTACTATTATTCTTGTTCAAAACAGTGCCAATGTTCCAAGCAAGAATGTGCTCTTCTTCCATAGGGTAAAGTCTATTTTTGGGGGGTTTAAATCTTTCAATGTTGTCTTTCACAACAATGATAATTTCTTTGTAAACTTTTTGCATATCTTTATGGTATTCCTAAAAATGACATCATTTCGAGCTTTCCAAACTCGCCACATGGTGTGAGGGAGAACCAGTTGCCATAATCTCCTCACCACACAATGTTTGTAAGGAGAGTTCCATTGTTCCCAGGCCTGAAGAAAAGTATGGGGAAAGATCCATTCCTGATTAAAGTTTTCAAAAATAAGATGCCAAATTTTGGAAGTGTACTTACAATGAAGAAAGAGGTGTTTGATGTCTTCTGCTTCTTCCTGACACATGCAACGCATCTGTTCGGCATGATGAATCCTTTCCTAATGAGATTTTCATTAGTTAGGATCTTGCCTTTAATGATGAGCCACCAGAAAAATTTTACTCTAGGGGTTAGCTCGGGCATCCACAACTTATGCCACTCAGTATCACTTTCAATAGAGGCAAAGAAAGAGTTGTAGCCAGATTTAACCGAGTACTCTCCATCAAAGGAATCTTTCCAAATGAGTTCATCCTTATGATTTTGAGGACTGATATGAATTAGGGAGAGATGACTCTACATAGATGAAACATCAGACTGCACATTATCCTCATCTACTTTGAATTGTTTCCATTTCCTTTTATTTTCAACCACCTCAATATAGCCCTGGACTTTGTGCCCATAATTTCTAATTAAGCTATCTTTAATGTGACCATAAGAGGAAATCTAGTTAATATCCGACCATTTATCAGTCCATAAATTAATGTCTTGACCATCCCCAAGCTTCCAACTACATCCCTGAGAGAGAATATGTCTGATGTGGAGAAGATTGTTCCAGAAAATAGAACCATTCGGAAGAAACTGATCAAAAATAAAGGAATTCATGCTTTGATTGGAAAGGTATTTGATTTTGATCAACTTGGTCCAAGGCTTGTGCTCTTTTATAAGTCTCCAACCCAACTTTGCAATAAGAGCAGCATTCATATGTTTGATATCTTTGATTCCTAAACCCCCAATCCTCTTTGGTTTACAGACCTGCTCCCAAGCAACTAAATGGTACCTAAACCTGTCTTCAGTACCATGCCATAAAAAGTGCTTTTGAATTTTTTCAATGCTATTCATCACTGCTGTTGGAATGTTGAACATTGACATGATATAAATAGGTAAGTTCTGAAGAGTGCTTTTTATCAATAAACACTTGCCTGCACTTGAAAGTAAAGCTCCTTTCCAACCAGCCAGTTTTTTTTGAAATCTCTTAAGAAGATCATTCCAAACCTCATTAGAAACCTTACTAGTACTCAAAGGGAGCCCTAAATAAGTAGCAGGGAGGGAATTAATAGTACATCCAAGAATGAGAGCAATCTTTCTTTGCCTTTCAATAGGAGTATTGAAAAAATAGATTGAGCTTTTGTCAAAATTAACTTTCTGTCCCGAGGCTTCCTCATAAAATCTAAGGATAGTTTTGATAGCCTTCGCCTCAATTATTGAGGCCATCAGAAGTAGGAGAGTGTCATCAGCAAACTGCTGGTGAGAGGAAACCTGATTACCAGAAGTAGGTTGAAATCCCTTTATCATACCAATATGAATAGCTTTTGAGATAGATCTGCTTAAACTGTCAGCCATTATAATGAACAACAAAGGGGAGATGGGGTCCCCTTGTCGAATTCCTCTATTGCTGGCAAAAAAACCAACCGGTTCCCCATTAACAACCACTGAGAATCTAGATGAAGAAATGCAAGAATGTATAATTTTCCTGAATTTATTTTGAAATCCAAACTTGGATAAAACCTCATCCATGAATTTCCAGGAGACTCTGTCAAAATCCTTATGCATGTCTAACTTGATAGCCATCCCAGATTTTTTACTTTTATCCATTGAATGAATTGTTTCATGGACCATAATAACTCCATCCTGAATAATTCTACCTTGAATGAATCTGCTCTGTTGTTGAGAAATAATTTCCATTAGTATAGGTTGCATCCTAGTGGTTAAAATCTTTGTGAAGATCCGATAGATTACATTAACCAAACTGATTGGCCTAAAATATTTGAAATCCTTTGCATCCAGCTTCTTAGGAGCAAGCACAATATGTGTATTGTTTAACTCTTTTATGAGATTTCTAGTTCTATAGAACTCATTAACAACTTTCAACAGATCTTCAGAGTAGATTTCCCAGCATCTTTGGAAGAAGTTTGCAGAAAAACCATCAGGGCCCGGAGCCTTATCCCCTTCCAGAGAAAAAACTTTTTCAATTCCTCGATGGTGACTATTTTGGAAAGACTCTTAAACCTCTCAGCAGGCAGTAAATTATTAGGAATGGAGTCTAAGAGAAAGGAGGTCGCTTGCTCGTTGTAGGAATTATTCTCTGTGAGTAGATTCTTGTAGAATTTGAGGGCTTCATCTTTGATGTCTTCAGAATCCATAGTAATGTTCCCATTACCCTTTGAGACTTCAGTAATTCTGTTACAAGCCCTATGTTTGAGGGTTGTCATATGATTTTTTTGTATTTCTGTCTCCTGCTTTTAACCAGAGGGCTCTAGACTTCATTCTCCAAAAGGATTCCTCACAGCTGTTTATATTATGCAGGGAAGAGAAAGTTTTTTTCCTGTTGATGATCCTTGAGGGTCATACCTTTCAAAGAAACTTTAAGCTCAAACTCTTCCAGTTGTTGTTTAAGCTCTTTCTTTTTTTCAAAAATATTCCCAAAAACCTCTTTATTCTAGATTCTAACCTTTTGTTTCACATTTTTCAGCTTCTGAAGAAGCCTGAATTGAGCAGTCCCAGTTCCTTCCCAAGACCACCACTCTTTAATTCTATCCAGAATATCCTCATGTTCAAGCCACATCTTTTCAAATTTAAAATTGCAGTGGAAAGGTTTTGACCAATTGAAGAAATTAAGGGAAATAGGATTGTGGCTTGAACCCATTCTAGGAAGGGAGGAGAGATGAAAATTCTGATCTAAGATCCAGTTAGCAGAAATGAGAGCTCTATCCAATCTAACCTGAATCAAATTTTCCCCAATTCTTCGTTAGACCAGGTGTATTGATTACCATGAAGTTCTATGTCCATAAGATTAAGAGTCGATATGAAGCCAACAAATTCTTCCATGCTGATAGAGAAATCAGAGTTCCCTCCAAATTTTTCCCCGATTTAAAGGAGTGTTAAAGTCCCCCATTATCAACCAGTTCATATCCTCAAAATTATTCCGAAACAAGACTAACTCTTTCCACAAATTTCTTCTACCAGCAATAGTATTAGGGGCATAAATATTGGAAAGAATCCAGCTAGAATTATTCTCAAGGCTTTTAAAGATTATAGCTAAATGATTCTGGGAGGATGAAAGCACATTACCATGAACAATTTTAGTGTCCCAGAAGACCGCTAAGCCTCCAGAAGCACCTTGAGAATCAACAGCAGCAAAGGCAGCATTCTCCCAGAAATATCTTTTGCAATCTTCAACAGCTTTATTTTTCATTTTCGTTTCCTGAATTAGAAGGATGTTGGGTCTGCTTGATCTTTTAATTTCCTTAAGCATTCTTTGCTTAGGTCCCCCATTGAGCCCTATGACATTCCAAGAAATAACCTTCATTAAAATTTTTGGGGATGTAGTTCTGGATGGTTCAAGATCCTTTGAGTACCATCTGTAATTTCTTTCTCAGTCTCTTTTTCTCTTACTTCTCTCTTGGAGAGTCTGCCTTTTCTATAGGTGACTCCAATATTTGCAGTTCTCCTGGCAGTAGCCCTTGTGATTCTTGAGGTGGAAGCTTCCCAGCTTCCTATCTATTTCTTTTTATCACTATAGAGCGATTCCAGAATTTCTTCAAGTCCTTTTAGTCCTCATTTCTTACTTCTCACTGTGATGAATCCATCTTTATCACATTCCGACAGACTTTTCTTTATAGTAGGAGTAATTTCCCCTTCCTCTTTTCCTTTATCAAAATCAAGTTGTTGAGCTATTTTAGGAGTGAGCTCCTCCATATCGGCAAACTCTTTATCCTGGTTTAGATCTCTTGCTATGGATTCCAGAACATCTTTGGATTTTCCTTGTCTCATTTTGTGCAGCTCTAGAGAGCTATTCTTAGTTATCAGTTCTTGATGAGGAAAAGGAGTAATTTTTTCCATCTCTTCTTCCGTAGAAGTGGTTAGATGAATGTATACTTTTTCATTTTCTTCATCAACTTCCATGTTCAACTTTATCCTAGATTTGATTTCTCAAGTATCATTGTTTGATCCACTTCCATTTCCCTCTTGCTTTCTTCACCCTTTTTCATTTCGGATCTTTTTCCTTTTGGGCTTCATCATGCTTTTCCGACTGGTGAATTTTGGGTCTCCACAGTTTCCTATAAACCGGTGGCCTCTTTATTATGGTCTTAAAGCCTTTTTCCGGTCCTTTATCCTTAGGTTCATCTACATGCAGCGATCTCTTACATGTTGGTTTTGTTCATCAGTTAGAGAGACTTTATCATCCTCATCCATCTGCTTCTGCCCTTGCTTTTCAGAATGATCCAAGGGTTTTTCCAACTGTTGCTTCATTTTCTCGGAACATTTGCGGAAAAATGCCCTAATTTATGACATTTGTTACATCTTAGCTGGAAAGCCTCATATTCTATTGGTTGTTTCCATGCCCCAAATTTGGACTGTAGAATAATGTGTTCAGGAAGCTCCTGATCCATTTCAGATGAGACACAGAACCTTGCAAAGGCAAGTCTGGATCTATTTTTGTAGGTCCATCTAGCCCAACTGGTGAACCAATCGATTTAGCTATATGAAGAAGGATCTCATCATCCCATAGATGTAGGGGCAGCCCTGGGAGTCTACACCAAATGGGTATGGCATGAATGTTCTCAGTATTTGGATTAAACCCAGGATACCATTTTTTTAGAAAAATCCCCATATTGCCAATACACCAGGGACCACCCAATAAGATAGAGTCCACATCAGCTTGTAGATTAAATTGGGCTAGAAAAAAACCCTTGGCCATGGTGGTGATAATCAAATCTCCTTTTGGTTTCCATCTGCGTATGGCCCATTTTCTTATAATATCTACATTGGGTCTTGATCCCAAAAACTTTCCAACTAGGGCTAGATTAGTTTTCTCAAGAGCTCTATGTAGACATCCGTCAGGCACTTGTATGTGGGTCACCCCCTCATTATCTTTTGTACTTTTAAAATTCAGTCCACATGCAGGAGAATGAGGACCCACATTTTTGTCAGGAGGTACCTTAACAATATCAGCCCAGGCTCTAGATCCAATACTAACACCTTTATCCGGTTCTCCCTCTATTAACGATGCCTTATCAGCTTGTTCACAGCCTTTTGAAAGACATTCAGTGGCCAGTGCTGCTGAAACCACACTCTCAAAACCCTCCGTAGTCCTCCATGAGCTTCAAACCAGCGAAATTCCTCCATCAAACATAAAATTATTATCTCATTATGATATTGATTGGCAAAGATTTCAAACTGCGAGTCCTCCATGAGAAAGATATTAATAATAGAAAATAATATATAAATTTACAAATATAATTATTAATTAATATAGTAAGCATGCACATGACATATCTTAACTTTATATGGTGAACTCCTCATGGGATATGATTTCATCTCAATTTGATCAAATTTTTCCTTTAATATATATGTTCATTCGTGTAAATTGAATTTTTTTTTGCTAATACTGAAGTTGATCAACAATTCTCAGTGTATAATAAATCGATGGTTATCTCCAATGTGCTTCTACATATTCAAGTTCAAGCCAACAAGGTGGCTATGGAGGTGGAGCATTTAGACTATTATGTGACATTGGGGTGATGCCCCGTGTAATGTCACTCAGGAACCACCTTCGCATTCTCGGCGTTCTCCACATTGTGGTGACCATCCCTATGGAGGTCGTCGAATCTGCTCACATCGGTGTTCTTTCAACTTGTGTGTTGGTCGTTCCCTATGTAACCAATTACGGAGGAGTGTTTCCCATGCCAACTCACCAACATGGCCGAGGCTCCCCCACCTCATCATCTCGCTTAGGGTTTATCGATTTCTCCTAAGACGCGTACCCACAACAGCTAGAATATTCCACCTCCGCCCTTGCCACCTTCAGACAAGTTCCCTCGGATTCCCCTTGCCATCTCACCCACACAAGTGGCGGATGACAATGAAGAGGAGGACCCTCCCGGCTCGGATGGGACATACCCGACGCTTGCGCAAAGACTTTCTTGGTCTTGGCTAACCTAATGATCACAACCACCCCCTCTCGCTAATATTTTTGTTGTGGCACTTGACTCTCCTATTTTGATGTATTCCTTGGCTATGCCTAGTGTGTTCTTAACTTTCTTAGGCCACGCCTAGTTTGTTTGTGGTTTTAGGGTGTTTTCCCTCATGCTGCCCACATTTTTGTTGGAGAAACATTGTATCATGTTCCATTTAATATAATATAAGATCTTTTTCATTAAAAAATAGTGTGCCTTTAATTGCTGATTTAAACAAAATTTTATATTATCTATTCAATTTACACAGCCACGCAGATAGAATATGCTAGGAGTAAAAATGTCAATATAAATCATTCACGCTTTATATTATGTTTAAAAAAATTAATTAAAGATCGAGTCTTTTATATAGGCACAAGCTTAACCGATCTCCACCTTGAAAAAAATATGTTTTAATTTTGAACTTTTAGTTATGGAGTCATTAATTTCTTTTTAATGTTACCACTCCAATTCATGTAAGTAGGATGGTAGTATAGGTTCCAATGCTTCTATAATAATATAATTTTCATTTATGTTTTATTTTTTAATAATAAAAATATTATTTAATCAAAGTTTTAGAAAGCTTTGTTTTAATGTTACATTTTATTTTTGTTGTTGTGGATGTCCAAATTTGTTGTGTTGTGATGAAGGTATAAATGAAGATTAATGAATGTGAGCACATATTGTTACAAAATATATCACACTAATAGATTTGTCTGTTTGCTTTACGATATGATATTCTTAATTTCTTTACTTTATTTTATATTAATAATAATAAAATAAAAATTAATTTCAAAATTAATAATAAGTTTTTCTTCATAATTTTAAAATTAATTATAAAATAGATATAATTTTAAAGTGTATTTTTGAAATTTTACTCCTTAATTTTTTTAATTAAGAACAAGAAATATTTATGATAAATCCCTATATTTATTATAGATTTTTTTATAATTAACTCTATCTAGACATTTTAATTTTTTTATATCATTACAAATTTTAAAAGTAGATTAATTAAATAAATTGACTTTCATACAATGACAAATAAGGTAGTGTAATTAAACTAGTATAAATATCTTAAATACAATTCTTTCCTAGTAAAAGCATCCATAGATGCATGTGAAAGGATGATAGGCACCATTAGTATAGACTTTATGTTCTTTAAATATTTTAAAATGATGATTTTGCATAAACAAAATTAAATATTGATCATATTAATAGATAAATTTTAGAGTAGTTTGAGCCACCATATGTTTTACATGTTGAAAATCTTATAGTACTTAAACATTGAAGCTAATTTAATATGTCTTATATGGGTAGTCACTAATTTAAATACGGTCTCTCTCATGTAAAATATAATGAAGGTGAAATAAAAAAGTTCGGTCATTAGGATATACCACATTTAGCAAAAAAATATTAAATCTATGTTGACTCCAAAGGACAAAAGATAGCCCCATTATCCATCACAATTCCATATAAAATTTTAATTAATAATTAAGAAACTATTGATGCTCTAAATGATGTGGTCTCCCAAAAAATACTCTGCATTTTCATAGCCAAATTCAATTTTTTTGAGCTCATGCCCTTCGTTGGTGTTTAAGCCAAGTTAGAGATTCAAGAAATTAGCAAAAGTCATGCCCTAGTGTTGTTTAAATCTTTGTTTTGCTTGTTTTGAGAAATTCTCCATCTCCCGGTTTGTGCACAAAATATCCTCTTTATAATCTCCTTTGTGATCAAAATTGTTCACTTGTTCTATGGCCTGGGTCGTCAAATCATTGTTTTGCCTCCATGCCTCTGGTTCGTGAAGGAAATTCAAAAATTGGACTCAAAACGATGAAGTTTTCTTCCTCTGCGTATTTTCCACAGTCGGGATGATGGGCATCTTTTCCCCATCAAATTTTGACCCCAATGAATGCAGGTACATGGTTAGATCCTATTGGATGGGGAGGAACGGGATTTTTGTGAACTTAACACTTTTGGTCTCTTTTGGTAAAAATGGTAAATTCGCCCCGCAGCCCAATTAGGCTTTCAAAGGAAAAATTCAAATTTTGAGCCCGCAGGGAGAAAGTCCAAGTTGAATCTTGTAGAGAAAAATTAAAGGTGAATCCCATAGAGAAAAATCAAAGGTGAAGCCCGCCATTGAAAAGTCAAAGTGGGAGAGCAGACCGGTGGAAGACTTCAAAGTTTTTTACCTCTTGTTAAAAAGGTTAAAAAAGTATAAAGGTTAAGCCGCTTCCACTGAAGCCCATAACAAATCAAAGAATGCCACATGTCCTAGTCAAATCGGAGAGCATGTCGGTGGAGAGAAGTTTTTGTTTTTGAGCCTTTTTCCCAATAAGGAAAAAAATTAAAAAGTGACCCACGGCCCCGATCAGATATAAAGAAAAACTTCAAATCTTGAGCCTGCAGGAAAAAATTCAAAGGTGAAACCTGCTATTGAAAAGTCAAATCGAAGAGCGGTGGGCCATTGAGGAACTTTTGGAAATTTTACCAAATTCCCAAAAGTGAAGTAAAAGTTCCGTAGAATGCTCGTGGCTCCGCTAAGGTCTTGGGCCCACCGTTGAAAAGTCAAATCGAAGCAACGGGCCAGCGGAGGAAATTGAATTTTTGAGCCTTTTTTCTAAAAAGGTTAAAATTTTGAGAAAAGGGCCATAATCTCATTTCCAATAAGAACATGCCACATGTCTAAGTTGAAAATTAAAAGTGTGGCTACGGGCCAATTTGTTCCAAATTGCCAAATCTCACGAAAAATCACAAAATGTGAAATACTTCCACCTTAACCGCTCCAATCCCTTCCTGTCATGTGGATGGCCCAATTTCAGAGTTAGAGGAGAAAATCAAATGGTCTGTATTTAAACTGGAAAATCGAATGTAACGGTTTCTTTGCAAGATCTAGTTTTTAACCCGCCATGATCATTTTCTTCATAAGACGAATTTGAAAAGGCCTTGAGGATTTTGAGGTTGTAATGGCTTCTTGATGTCATTCCAAGGGCTAGCAATTGATTTCAAAATGACCAGAGTGCTCTGTACCTGGAAAAGACAAAAACACCATTCTTCTTCTATTTTCTCTTCTTCCTTAAATTTCTTCCATTCTCAAGCTATGTACAAACTCTGCTCGAGCTTCAATAATAAAATAAGGAATTTTTGCCTTTTTGATTAAGGAATTAATTGGTACTTTGCGACCAATGAGTTTCATTCGGTCTTGTAGCTTCTCCTGTGGATTTTTTTTTCTTCTGATTATAAATGCATGTAAATGAAATTTCTAATTAATGTGTGTGGGCATCTAATATTCTACTCACAACATTAGTTTTCTCCTACCTCCATTTCCACTCCCCTTTCCCTTTCCAAGACAAAGTTTCTTCTCTAGCGAGACATTGATAGATTTTCCACAAGGTCAGTGGAGTGCCCCTATTGATCTTTGGTCAAAATGCCACCATTGAAACCCATCTTTCATGTATGCACCTACGGGAGTTGCACCGTTCAAGTAGAGGGACTTAGATTCCCATAGCGTTCGCTTGAAACCCACCAATTTGTCCAAAAGACAAATTTTCTTGCCAACAGTTTTTGGCACCCACAAGTGGGGCAGATTTTGTAGCATCTGCACCTAAAAATGACCTCAGGGTCATAAAATACAAAAAAAGATTCTAGACGAAAAGTTCCCGGAGATTGGATAATCAAACAAACTACATGGATGTAAATCATGGCTATTCGGGAAATCCTCTTGTTGAGAGGCTTGATTTACTCTTTCACATCCAAGAAGACATTGCTTCTGATATGAGAGAAGCTATTTGGCATAATAGACAAAGTGTCAATCATTAATTCATTTCCATAAGGATTCGGACTGGAAGAGGAACGTGTTGCCGAATTAGAAAGCCGAGATAAATTCCAAAGCACCCCGCAGAAGAGCATAAACTTTCAAGATAATCGATAGAAGATACACCTGAAACCGAGGCAAGGAGGAAAAATTGATCTCACATTTGAAGAGCTTGAAAGAGAGGCAAGAGAGCGAAGAGGAGATAAGGGCTCAACTTGAAGAAATAGAAAGACTCCAAATTGAAGCAGAAGAAAGAGCAGTAGTAGAAGTAGCCTTAGCAAGACTGGAGGTTAGAAACAGGAAGAGAATGGGTGATCGTGAGCATGAGGAATGTAGGTCTAATGTACCATGGGGAAGAAATACTGGTCCACTCGCTCTTCCACAACCACTTCATGAGCTCCCAAGAGGCTCAAGAAAGAAATTCCCAAAATTCAACTTTTATCTTTAAAAAACTATGCAATGTATGTCAATGGTCACTAAAGTGCGAAGAGGAAACCAAAAACTATGTGTTATTATTTTGTTCTATCTTCCTTGATTATCAAAAATTCTTTAGAACATGTAGCAACATTAGATCTCCATTTGTGTCATGTAAATTCATTGACTTAATAAAACCAAATAAAGGATCCGTCTTCATCATTATTAGATCGAGCAATATTATTAAATCTTATTGCTTAATTTAATAAATCTCTTCATTTAAACCGTTGAACCCTGATATTGGTGTTGTCATTAATGTCAAGTGACATTGATGGAAAATGTATTAATGGTGAATTGAAGCTCATTCAGAGCCATGAAGGTTGATTACTAGTGCTTTAAAAGTGGTATTTTGAGCATTCTAGATGGTTTCACTATTCGCATGCTTGGTCAGTGAGGTATGAGTCCACTAGAGGTATGGACATGGTTTTTAATCTTGGCACAGGTATTCTATAGGTCATAAATGATGATTCTAACATGAACAAGAGTTTCGGAGTGAGTAACAGTCAAATGTAGGGAGTCACGGTTTTAATCGGCTCATTTAGGCCTAGTTCTAGAGCCTAGTGAGGTGTAAGAGCTCATTGTAGGGCATGGAAAGATCAGGTAAGCATGGGAATAGCCTAGAAAATTTACCTAGGGCATGAATGAGCATTCAAAATACTTATTTCAGCTCCTGGAGGCAAAACTCAAAAGTGCACTAAAACTGTCTTTGAGGACTAACAATGTAGATTGAGGTAAATGAGATAGTTCCAAGTTTTAAAGGAAAATACATGGCTAATAAACCTATGAAGTGTGTAGAGTGGTGTCTTCTAGTTCTTCATGCAAGATTTTATCAATTTTGAAGAGACATGTAAAAGTTATGCAAGTTTTTCTAAAAGCGCTTTCTTAAGGAATACAAATTGAACATCCTAACTTCTTAGCATCCAAAAAAAAATTGATCCTTCTTCAGATAAATCATAGAAGGAATTTTTTAATATCACTCCAATCCTAAATTTATGCAATTTTTTTAGGGAAATTGGCTAAGAAACAAGAAAGTTATGAACATTTTTCTAACAAGTTTTTTCTCTCTCCAGGTCTTCTTCTTAAAGCGGTAATAAAAAACTGAATTGTTTTGTTTCAAAATGACTTGTGCAAGATGATATAAATCCTCATAGGTGTTTAAAGCTTCTTATAAATCCAAAATTGTAAGTTTTTGCTTCTCAATATGGATTGAACCGCATGAGTTGTCTTAATGGACTAACTCAGTCTACGTAGGGCAGTCATGATGAATTGTGCTCTCAAGTATGAAAAGTGGTTTTATCTTCTTCACATCAAATCATGAATTGACTGGGTATCTTGAAAAAATCATCAGTGAAATTTAGTTATGTGTGGGTGAAGGTGAGTGTGCTCAAATAAGACTACAAACTCAAGTCTATATATTGTGGTGTGTCAAGAACAAGTTTTGCATTATTTTGGAAAGTTCTTGTTTCCATTGTTATATCTCCCGAGGCGGTAGTTTTAGTATGAAATTTTGAAAAATGGTTGAATTTTTCACAAAATGTGCCTTAGAAACTTTGTGATGATTAATTTATCAGGTTGAACATCAAGTTCTTGAAAACAAGGTTTTAAGCTCATATGACAGTCAAGCCAAATAGTGACCTTGCTCAAATCATGAAGATTTTTTCATCATCAAAACACATGAAAGCTTGGGTTATCATGTAGTAAGTCTATTCTTTAAAGTAATAATTTGGTTGGCTAGACATATACATGAAGATACATGAGGTTAAAAAAATCAAAATAGTGGATGATGATTTGAGTTTTAAAATCCCAAGTAGACATTGTTTTTGAAGTCCGAGCTCTTCCAATGTGTTAGACATAATTTCCATCTATCTCTTGACCTGAGAAAATCTACAAAGATTTTTTGCTCCTGAAAATATTCTCTTGACAATGGGTTTGACTTGAGAGAGTGTGTGGAATGTTGAAAGTCTTCTCTTTCCATCCTATCAAATTCATAATAAACAGTATGTTGATGGCTTGTAAGGGTGAATGGCGAAGTATGGAGTGAATTAACGGTTAAAGTTATTGCTAGACGTATATGTAAATTTGTGTCCATCTAAATACATGTGGAGAAGATTTGTTTAAGCTTCAAAATAATAGTAACTCGGTAAGGAATATGAATCACCAAATGTGCACATTACAAAATAGAATTTTAAGAACTAAATGAAGGTTTAAGCCGACATATCGGGGTAAAACGAAGCTCAAGAGACTCAATATATTACTCTTTTTCCCTCGGATAATATTAAACGAGAATGCAGTCCATGGAAGTAAAATTGACATATGACAGATATCATTATGATAAATCAAGGCATTTCGATGAAATTATTGATTCCATTAGCACGAGTGAGTATGTGAGTCGAAATAGTTGAAAAAGTTGAAGTGATTTTGATATAGATGATAAAAAATGTTTTTAGGTACTCTCGTCTTCCTTATGTGATAAAAAGAAAAAATATGAAGAGTCTTCTATAAAAACAATTGAAAAGGCCAAGAATAGGAAAGGATAAAAAATACAAAAGGATATTTTCTTGTACATGGATGAAAGATAAGCGAAGAAGCAATCATGAAAGTGGTTTAAAATTTTCTTTGAGGTAACATGAGATAAACATGGTATTTAGAGTGCGTAATATGATAGAATATGTTGATGGATGATGAATACAATATGAAAAGAAGATCTTTATGAAAATTAAAATACCGAGTTAGAGTGGGTAACTAAGTAGTACTTGTCCAGATTTTTTTGTGAAAATATACCAAGAGGAAAGAATTGTAACTTGTCAAGGTTTGATGGTGTACAATATAGATACATAAAAGTTATGCAAAGATAGATGTTTCTAAAGATGAAGAATGCAATGTGATTTTGATGAAGGTTTAGCTAGGTGTATATAGATGAGGTCTTGGTTTATATAAGAAGCTCATTTTTGAAGTCCAGATATCGGACTTATGCATATAGAACTATCCATGAATAAATAGGGAAAATTGAGTAAGATTGCATGTGTATGAGAATTGTGTTTTAGGTTATTTAGAAGAAATGGGTAACATGAGAAAAACTAAGAAGAAGACAATATATGATTTAGAGGTCATGATCAGTTATGTAAGACAAAAAACTAAGTGTGACCATAACTTTTAATAGTATAAGTTGTAGCTTAGTAGTTGGGGAGTTGTAGCTTCCCTGTGATTTAAAGCTCACTAAAGATCAGCTTTTTTCTCAACCAAATTTTGGGAGTTGAAGATTCCATATAGGTTAAACCCTATCAATAATGAGTGGCAGCTTGGTCAAGTTTTGGGAATTGTAACTCTAGGTTTAGTTGAATCTCAACCATGATTTCAAAGGGGTTTCTCCAATTTTGGGTTTCTCACATTAAAATATTGTATCACTATCTATTGTCTCTTTTTATTTACTTGTGTATGGTTTTATGTGTTCTTCTTAGCAAGTTTGAGAAAATGAAAATATCTATAAAATTTTAATTAGACATTGATTCACCCCCTCTCAGTGTCCAAGTTTCCAACAATTGGTATTAGAGCTTGGTTCTCTCAAGTTAAGACTAACAACTTAAAGGTGATCCTAGACACATAAACATGGGTACATTAGAAAAATCAGTGTTGAAAAAGAAGTATGAAATTTCTCAAGCTCTTATAAATGAGTTAAAGACAGAAATCAAGCTCAAGGAAGTTAATCATGGTTAAGAACTCAATGAGATGGCTTCATTTGTTGAGAAAGTTTCAAAGGCTTTGAGAGACAAAGAAAATTCTTGCATTAAATATGAAGCGAACTAAGGGCCCTCAAGATTGAGTTGGAACACGTTACTAATTAGTTTGATAACTCATAAAGTGAACAAAGGCCTTCTAGTGACAAATCAGAACTTTTTGAAGAAAACCAAAATGGAATAGAGCATCGGTCATGTCGACAATTATTCAAGCCAAAAGTAAAGAATGTGAAATATTAAATGTATATCTAAAGACCCTAAGAGATGAAATAGATCAAGCAAGGAAAGGTGAATTGAAAGCTAAATCAATCCATTCATCTTGTTAAGGATGTTCGAGAACAAAGAAGGACAACAAATAACACAAGAATACCATTAGGAAGCCAAATGCAAGAAGACTATCAAGTAAGTTTCATGGAATTTTATTTTCATGTAACATTTTTGGACATAGATCTAGGGACTGTATGAGTAATTTTGAAAACTAACACCCACGGAGAGATTGTAGTAGTGAATATGAAAATAATATAGTGTGTTTCAACCGTAAATGAAAAGGAACGTAGCTAAGTTCTTCCTAAGAACTAGCAAGTCAATTCACAGGAAGAAGAAAGAAAATAGATGTACAAGGTCAACGAAGAAAATTTAGAAGTTAAGACAACAAAAAATGATAAGAAGGTGAAATGGGCAGATGTTGAAGATACAAATCAATTTAAGACATTCACATGAGAAGCTAGTAAAAATAAGACATCAATAGGTGATAAAAAAGGAAAAAGAAGGAAGATAATTCTAGTGTAAAGGATAAATATTTTTTTCCTCAAGTAGTGGTGGAATAAGTGTATAAATTATAACATTTATGCATATCATGAATTCAAGTAGAATATGAGAGCTCAAGTGATGTGGTGGTCACACCTAGGAGTGCATCCAAGAAGATTAACAAGAAAAGAGAAAAAGAGGAAAGAATAAGTCATCAAGCTCCTTTGATGACTTCATATTGTTCTAAGGTAACCTCACAAGGTGGTGTGCCTTCTATAGGATTTTAGAAGGCATGTATCAGTTGAAAGAAGAAAGATAGGATCATGAGTTAAATAAATCATTAGTAGGTGTTGATGGAAGACCCTCCATGTTGCAAATTGAATGAGCAGCAGAAGGTATGGTTGCTTACTCTCTTATAGGATTTTGAAGCATACACCATTTATGTGAAATACTTTGAAGATCATGTGTATTTGTCCAAACAATGGAAATAGCCTTCACATGTGTCATTTGGTCTATCAAGAATGCTTCCATCAAATTCAAGCCAAGTTTGTCATTTTGATTTGTCATCAAGAGTTGAGGCTTTAAATGAGTCAAGAAAATATGTATATGTCTGCCACCAAGGTGTTGATGTTTTAAGTAGGAGTCCTAGGTTGAGAAATATGTAATAACTGTGCAAGGAATTTTAAACATGTCCTAAAGACATCCAAAAGGTCACGAGTCTAGTAGGGTCATGAAAAGGTGTCAAGGTTATGAATGTTCATCCTGCAACTTATCAAGGTCTGCATTGAATGTTTCAATTTTTTTTTTGTAGAGTATGATTGTCATTAGGTCTGCATTGTCAAGTTTCCATACCTCATAATGTGTATAAATAAGCTCAAGAAACTGCATTTAACGTGTTCCCATCTATTCTAACATGAATCCACTATGTATGTAATAGTTGTTTATGTTCTGATATAGCGTGTAATAGTTGTCCATGTTCAAGAAAGATGATGTGTGCCAAACTAGAAAATTAGTGTGTATCCTAGTCAAGGTTTTTAAGTGTCCATGGTCTAATTAACTATATAATTTGTGTGTGTTAAGGATTTTTTAGTGTCCTAAATGTGTTAAATTCTCCATAAAGGTGAAAATTTAGCCCCTCAAGAAAGAGAAAGTTCATGCAACATACATGTTGTAGAAATATGAACAAGAAGTGAAGGCACTTAAAGAGGTCTCTTCCATCTAATTCCATCATAGGTTTTTCAGAAGATTTGAGAAAAATGATATCAAGGGTATCATTTTTCCAATCAAATCAAGTAAAGTCCATCATACTTTTTTGGTCATCAAGAATTTTCCACCAAATATGTTTATTTTTAAGAGAGTGTTCTAGTCTTGAAAAGTGTGTGAGAGTCGTGCAAGATCTACAATACTCTTCTAAAGGATATTATTGAGTAGAGATGTTATGAACTTGTAGCATGTTCAATAATGATATTTTTAATCATGGCTCAATACAAGAATGTAAAAAGAGTGAGGTCTCAGAATTAAAAAAGGATGTGTTACCTATAATACCATCCAAGTCCATTAAAGATATTTCAACACTCAATGAATGCTTACCTAACTTGAGTAGACAAAACTAGAGATAAAACCCTTCTACAGTCGAAAAGTGTCTTCTTGTAATCAAAATCAGAGTATGAATGTCATGAATTTCATCTTGAACTGATGGTAGTATATTAACCTCAAGAAGGATAAGATAGACCTAAATGAAGAAAACTCATGATATTAAAAGTGAATTTAAAAGGCATCCTAACAAAATAGACTCTCTCAAGTTACTACAAACCCTCCCTAGGGTTTTACTAAAATAAAACTCATGAAGGCCCTGCATCATGAAAATGAGAAGTGAAATCAAGTGTGAAAAATAATTTCAAGAAAGGTGAGAGACATAACACTACAAGATAGAGAACACAAGGTATAGGTTTGATGTCAATCTCAAAGAACAGTCATGATCTAGAAAGGAATTGTGACCCTTGAAGGAGGAATCTAAGAAATGATAATAATAATGGTTGTTGGGGAATTATAGCCACTTGAGATAGTAGGGAATGAAGGATTAAAACCTTATAATCCACATAAAACTCTGAGAAAATCATCAATAAGAAGTTAGAGACACTCGCTCGAAAAGCATGAAAAGAATACAATCCCGAGAAAGCAAACTATAATTATCATCTTAGAAGATATAAGGTACCTAGTTTCATTGACCAAATATAAAAATATTGAATGAAGAGTGCAAATAATATCATGAAGAGATGATTTTGGCACGTTTGGAGACTATGGAGCACTCTAAAAATGTGTATGTGAGTCCTAAGATAGAGAGTTGTGTGCGTTCCTTTAGGGAGAATGAGAAGAATTTTGATTGAAGAAAGGTATGCACATGAGATTACAAGCTACTAGTAATTTTTTTCCCTTGGGCCTCATTATAATAGACCTCTTATCCAAATATTAGGCCTGGAATCCAAATTTTGAAGAAGTTATGCTAAAGTAGCCTTCTCGGGTTCATTAGGAGGGTTATTGGTGATAGAGCTAGGGTCGATGAGTTGAGACCCTAACTTGGGTATATCACTCTAAAAACTTCAATATATGATTACAAGGACCCTAGGAAGGATATTTTGAAAGAAAATTGAAAAGGTAAGGGTTATTTTTGGAGATTTCCTTGACAGTTTGGAAGAAGGGTGATAAACACAGTCAAAGAGCTAATTTGGAAGGTTGATTTGCAAAGGAAGTGGATGATAGCCAAAGAGTATGAGATTAAAACTTGGCATGATTGAATAACTCAATATTGGATGCTTGAAAATTTTAGGTTTGTGTCATGTAGATCTTGGAAAAAAGGTATAAGAGATTCTAGATTGTCCTTGACTTAGTGAGAGTTTGGGAGCAAAATTACAAAACGCGGAGTAGTAAGAGTTGCACAAGGAGTTGGGCTATGAAAATTTAGGAGCATTATGGGGTAGGTAAGAGTGAAATTATAAATCTTTCAAAACCTTCTGGTATTCCTATAACCCTAGATGCACTAGTGTAGTAGATAACCATGTTGTTAAGGGAAGAAAGGGTAGTTTTGAGCTAGTGAGTCTAAGTGATGACTTTGGGCCATGAACCATTGAGATAAGTTGTTCTGAATTTGTTTTGCATGTATATAGAGTAGGGGAATGAGGATGATATCATTAAAAAGTAATTGGATGATCAAATGAAGCATCATTTCATGAAATTAAGGACTATAAACAATGAGATTTCAGTTTAGACTATAAACAATGATATTTCGATTTAGGGCAAGTTGGTTAGGTTTACTCATGCATATGGTAGAAGAACAAGAGATGAAACTCATTTATTGGCACAATAAGATAGATTTGGATGGTATAACCTCAGGGGGAGGTAGAAAGAAAAGCCTCATAAGGATTATGATGGGCTAGAGCATGGTATAGTTGGGATAAAAGGCACTGAAAATCTAATTTAGGGATTTAAGGTCCAAATAGAAAAACCAACTATCTTAAGGTAGAGTTGAGCTTGGTGTTGAACATGGTGAAGTGAAGTGGCTGAATAAGAAGAAAATAGGTTTAGGGAAAGCTTTGCATCTATTTAAGGAAGAAAGGTATGTAGATAAGTGCATCTTATCGAAAAAGAAAAGTAGTATCATTCAAGGGGGAGATTTGTGAGGTAAGGTCATGTTGTGCAATTGCTTCCTTTCATGTTACTCATATGGTTGTATGTTTAAAACTTTCTTATATATTTCAAAGAGGGAGATAGTCTTGTTGAAAACTAGGAATGGTGATATGAAGGCTGCTTAGTGTGGGTATTTTTCATCAAAGTTTTTGAGTTGTTGTCATTAATGACAAGGGGGAGATTATTGGACCCTATTCATTGTTTTTTTCATTGATTTCAAGTGAAATTTATGGAAAATTTATGAATGGTGAAGTGAATCTCATTCAGAGGCATGAAGGTTGATTGGTATTGCCTTAACAATGGTATTTTGAGAATTCAGGATGGTTTTAGGATGGTCTTAGTGTTCTACAAGCTTGGTTAGTGAGGTAGGAGTCCACTGGAGGTATGGAAATGGTTTTTAAACTTGGGATAGGTATTATACATGTTATAAATGATGATTCTAGCATGATAAAGAGTTTTGAAGTGAGTAACAGGTCAAATGTTGGGAGTCACAATTGTAATTGGCTCATTTAGGCCTACTTCTAGAGCCTAATGAGGTGTAAGAGTTCATTACGGGGCATGGAAATATCAATAAATGATGGGATTATCATAGGAAATTACCTAGGAAATGTATGAGCATCCAAAAGACTTATTTTATCTCCTAGAGGTAAAACTCAAAAGTGCACACTAAAACTTCCTTTGAGGACTAAGCAATGTAGATTGAGGTAAATGAGATAGTTATTATCTGTATAGGAAAATTCATGCATGATCAACCTATGGAGTGTGTATAGGGTTGTTTTTGGTGCTTCATTCCAAATCTCATCAAGTTTTGAAGAGGCATGTAAAAGTTAGGCAAGTTTTTATAAAACTACTTTCTTAAGGAATACAAATTGAGCATCCTAGATTCTTAGCATCCAAAAAAAACATTTGAGGCTTCTTCATATAAATTATAGAATTAATTTTCTAATAGAACTAAAAGCCCTAATTTTTAAAAAAAAATTGAGGGAAATTGGCTAAGAAACAAGAAAGATATGAATGTTTTTCTAACAAGTTTTTTTCTATCTCAAGGTCTTCTTCTTAAAGAAGTAATCACAAAATGAATTGTTTTGTTACAAAATGACCTATGTAAGATGATATAAATCCTCATGGGTTTTTATAACTTCTTATAAATGTAAAATGGTAAGTTTTTATTTTCAAGATAGACTGAACCATATAGTTGTCTTAATGGACTAACTCATTCTATGTAGGGCGGTCATGATGAACTGTTCTCTTAAGTATGAGAAGTAGTTTTATCTTCTTACATCAAATCATGAATTGGCTAAGTATACTGAAAATATCATCATTGAAGTTTAGTTATGTGTGGGTGAATGTGAGTGTGCTTAAATAAGACTACAAACTCAAGTCTCAGAAATTGTGGTGTATCAAGAACAATTTTTGCACTTTGTTTTGGAAATTCTTGTTTCCATTGTTGTATCTCTTGAGGCGGTAGTTGTTTTAGTATGATATTTTTAAAAATGGTTTAAGTATTCACAAAATTTTCCTTAGAAACATTGGGTTGAGTACTTTATTAGGTTGAACATCAAGTTCTTGAAAACAAGTTTTAAGCTCATATGACAGTCAAGCCAAATAGTGACCCTACTCAAATCATGAAGATGTTTTCATCATCAAGACACATGAAAGATTGGGTTATTAGTAAGTATATTCTTTAAATTAATACCTCAGCTGGATATACATAGACATGAAGGTACATGAGGTTAAAAATCTCATAACAGTGGATGAGGGTTTGAATTTTTAAAACCCGTGTAGAGACAATTTTTGAAGTATTAGCTCTTTCAATGTGTTATACATAGTTTTCATCTATCTCTTGACCTAAGAAACTCTAGAAATATTTTTGCTCTTGCAAATATGATCTTGAGAGTGGGTTTTACTTGGGAGAGTACATGGAATGTTGAAATTATTCTCTTTCTATCCCACAAATTCATGGTAAATAGTATGTTGATGGTTTGTAAGGGTGAATGACGAAGTATGGAGTGAATAAAAGGTTGAAAGAGCTTGCAAGAGATATATGTAAAGTTGTGTCCATATAAATACATGTGGAGAAGATATGTTTAAGCTTAAAAATAGTAGTGAATCGGTAAGGATTATGAAAGATTCAAATGTGCATGTTACAAAATAGAATTCTCGAGAACTAAATGGAGGTTTAACTGACATGTCAGTGGTACAAGAAAGCTTAAGAGACTCAATCTATTACTCTTTTCCCTTAGATAATCTTAAATGAATATGTAGTCCATGGAATTAAAACCAACATATGAAAAATATCATTATGATAAATCAAGGAATTTCTCGATGACATTTTTTATTCCATTAGCACGAGTAAGGATGTGATTCTCAATAGTTGATGAGGTTGAAGTGATTTTGATATAGATAATAAAAAATGTTATTAGGTAATTTCTTCTTCCTAATGTGATAAAAAGAAAAATATGAAGAATCTTATATAAAAAGGGTGAAAAGAACAGGAATAGGAAAGGACAAAAATATAAAAAGGATATTTTGTTGTACATGGAAGAAAAATAACTGAAGAAGAAACTATTAAAGTGGTTGAAAATTTTCTTGGAGGTAACATGAGAGAAACATGCTTGTTTAGAGTGCATACTATGACGAATATGTTGATGGATGATGAATATAATATGAAAAGAAGATATTTATGAAGATGAAAATACCGGTTAGAGTGGGTAACCCGAGTAGTAATGTCCAGAATTTTTTTGTGTGAATATACCAAGAGGAAAGACTTGTAACTTGTAAAGGCTTGATGGTGTATAGGATAGATAGATGAAATTTATACAAAGATAGATGTTTCTTGAAGATGAAGAATGCAATGTGATTTTGATGAAGGATCGGCTAGGTTTACATATATGAGTGCTTGGTTTATATAAGAAGTTCATTTTTGAAGTCTAGATATTAGACTTATGCATATAGAACTATCCATGAATAAATAAGGAAAATTGAGTAAGATTTCATGTGTATGAGAATTATTGTTTAGGTGATTTAGAAGAAAGGGGTAACATGAGAAAAAAGAGAGAAGCAAAGAAGAGATAATTTAGAGGTCATGATGAGCTATGTAAGATAATGAGATAATTGTGGCTCACTAAAGGTCAGTTGTTGGTAAACCAAATTTTGGGAGTTGAAGCTTCTAGATAGGTTGAATCCTGTCAAAGACTAAGTGGTAGCTTGGTCAAAATTTTGGAGTTGTAACTCCAAGTTGAGTTGAAACTTAACCATGAAATTAATGTAAGTGATATAGGAAAATTTCATCCCAAGTCTAGTTCTTGATTTCAGTGGTTTTTCTCCCATTTTGGGTTTCCCACATTAAAATATTGTATCACTTGTGTATTGTCTCTTATTATTTTCTTATGTATGGTTTGATGTGTTCTTCTTAACAAGTTTGATAAAATGAAAATATTTGTAAAAGTATAATTAGACATTGATTCATCCCCCCCTCTCGGTTTCCAATTTTCCAACATAAGCATCCAAAGAATTCAAAAAGTGGAAATCTTGTTGATCATTTACATCTTTCAACATGAACCATAAATTTGTTTCCGAGGTCATAAAAGTAATTAAAATATTTCCATTATCCATTGAGGAGTCACTCGGAATCCTCTCCAATTCACTTGAATTTTAAATTTCATGCACGTGTGTTTCTCTCTCGATATAATTATATGATCAACATATTGTTGGCTTGAAATTAAATGTTCTATTAGGTGGATAACTTCCACATACAAGCTATTTCAGAATTGTTTCATTTGAACAATCATTCTACGTTAATTTCTAGGTTAATTTTTGAGTTGTATTTGAAAGGTTTTTATTTTGAAAATAAGATTACAAATATTTTAGGAAGATAATGACAATGAAGATTGGAGTTACAAGAAAATTTAGAAAGGCATGTTGGCCAAAAATAATCCCACATTGGTTGGTTGGCTTAGTCTACAATAACATATAAAATCTAATATATCATGATCTTTATTTCAATTGGGGTAGAAACCACAATGGAGGTGGTCATCTTACTAACATATTTTTGTAAAATACCATGTACAATTGTCTCTAAATACATGCCTTACTATCCAAACTCAATTATGCCTCAAACCCCAATATCTATCATGAGGTATTTTTACCAATAAGGATGAAATCACAATAGAACTTGCCATCTTATTAACATTTAATGGTTGATTGGTTTCTTCAAAATACAAAAACATCATGTACAATTGTCTCAAAATACATATGTTACTACTACTTTCTGAAATATTTGGGGCATCTTGGAATCACTTTTACAGACTCTAAAAATCCAAATAACATTTTTATCTCGTAGACACTCAAATTTCATAATTTACACTTTGGAGACCCTTGATTTAACTATGCAATCTTATGGCACTCATGCTATGATAAATGCTTCTCCATTCTCACTTAGAAATTTTTGAGGTCCATTTGTTTTTATCTTGTTTATCATTACACATTAACATGTCAACACATTCTAATAATACAATGCACAAAATCAATAGAAAAATATCAGATTGAAAGGTCCCAAACTTCACTTTACATATATTTTCTACTCTCAATTATGGCCATATAGTTTGGTCAATAATTTATATATGGTCTTAACCCTTTTATATGGTCTTGGACCGACATGTCTTCCAATTGGTAGATTGACCCTTTTGTATGGTCTTGGACCAACATGTCTTCCGACTGTAGTTTCAAATTAATATCTTTCATTGGGTGTTATACTTCATATGTAATGGATTTTATTAGATAAATAATCTACATAACCCTATATAAGAAATTAAACACTACCTCATTTTATAGTACAGAAATCCTAAGGAAATGCACTAGAGAACTCACTTCATACACTTACAAAAGGTATTCAAAGCTCCCTAAATCTTGCACTTGCCACATCTAAATTCATTAAGACAATACCCACATTAGGTATGAAGATACAAACTAGGTCAATAAATCCATATCTCTCATCCACAATCACTTAAAACATCCTTTCTCTAAATATTATAGTAAGAGTGAACTCAAAACAAGCATGGTCAAAGTAAATGCCAAATCTGATTGAGTTATCTATATATCACATGCTAGGTGGACAATAACGTAGATAGGTTTGATGCCTCTTCAAATTAATTCTAATGTTGGTGGTGAATGGGGGTGTCCTTAATGCTTCTAATGTTTGTTTTGTAGCACTCTTCATCCATGGGTAGGGTTTGAGATGATGATCATTCCATACAGAGAGCATTGATACATGTGTGTTAATCGAAGAATACTTGTCAAAGATCACACAAGGAGTCCGCATGGGATAGAAGGCCCAAAATGAAGGGCGTGGAAGTATAGGAAGGACCCGCACATGGAAGGCAAGTTCAACTTTTAGGACTTAGCCGATTTTGAGCATGAAGACCTATTTTTAGAAGATGGCGTGCGGAACACACCAACGATGTAGAGATGTGTGCGCCATGCATTGTCTATCTTTGGAGGATCAGATCAAAGCATTTTGCATGGAGACAAGCTAAGAATAGGATTGACACTTTAGTTAACTACAAGAGGTCTATAGATAGCACACTTGCATGTGTGGTTATGCCTATACAGGGTGTGTGGCTATCAATAGCATGCGACCTATTTCTAGAATAGATAAGTGGTGAAGGGAAAGTCCCCAACCTATATATATGATGTTAGGTACATAGTAGATGAGGGTAATAGAGAATATATAGAGTGTGTGTATGTATGTGTGATGGATGTATGGAGGTATAGAGATATATGCATATGACTGAATTATTGTATTAGATCCATATGCACATCGATATAGATTGACAATATTGTAAGGAGCTTATGTATTTATTAATATATGAAATATATTGGCTGAATCTAAGTGTCATTCTGTGTGTAGTTGAGTAGTGCATGATATTAATTCAATCATGATTACTTGTTTAAGCTTGTTTTTCACGAGATCCGAGGGTAGTATGCATTATAGAATGATGGATTAGTTAAGAATCAGTATGTTTCTTCCTTCATCATGATAACATCTTGCTACAACAACCTTAAAGAGGGACGTAGTACCTTTACACGCTTTGGGTGAGTGCTCAGTCAAGGCTGAGTGATGTGCCAGCGTGACTAGGGTGTTATCTTGTAAATCCTATGCTGCATCATTGGTTTTGTTGCCGAGACCTCTTTTTATGTTATTTTCAGGATGGTTTGTGATGAAGATGTACTGGTTAACTCTAGCAAGTATTGAGGAATGGATACATGATCTGGAGGAATCATATACATGGTAGTTCAATAGTGGATCTGATTTTAACTCATGCACTTGGGTAGAACAGAATCTGTATGAAAGTTTATATGAGAAATCTTTCACTATCTTTCTAGTAGAACTATACGAGTGGCTTACTTCTTATGCATCTCAGTGGAATTGGAGGTATTGCACACTTTTCTAGACACATGAAGAATTTTAGGCCCTTTATGATGCTGATCTGATCTGGACTTATGTCAGTGGATATGTGGTTTAGTGGTGTTCTAAATAGTTGTATTATAGAATATTCAATTTCGATGTAATCTTTCCTGAAGGTAACTGAATTCCATTTTTGCGGTATCCAAGAGGAACATATTTGCAAGGTATTCCACTGGCGATCAAGATCTTGATGGTAACTTTGAACCTAGAGAGTAAACTGATGGCTAACTAAACTTCACCACGTCGTGAGGGTAGGAATAGGTTTGGTGAAAGATGGTAGACCTAGTGGAAGAGAGGCAGAGAGAGGAAAGGTGGCTTAAGTATAATGAGGTACATGAGAGGGAGACAGAGAAGTAACATTCCATTGCGTAAAAGTATGGCGTGGAGGAGAGAGATGGATGTGAAGGATTTACTCACATAGAAGACGTAGAGCCGAGCATCAAGAACTCCCCATCTTGGAAAGCATGATAGAGATCCCCCTCATCCTCACACAAAAGTGCACCAACAGAGACTACTTGGACCGTGGGCGTGCATCTTAATCCACTTGGTGACCTAGCCCTTGCGCTTGGTTTTTCAGTATCTAGTACGACAAGTAACCAACAAGATAACTTGGGAAGTAGGAGAGTAGGAGTAAGTCAAGGAGCAAGTACATCAATGGTAGGACGATGGCTTCAACTTTATTTGGAGGAACATTATTAGGTGCATCATCCACATAAAATGTGAGCGCATAAAATGTTGGATTCACCTCTGGAAGTGGAACTACCTCACAGACTGTAGGGGTTCAAGTAT
The DNA here is from genome assembly GCA_018340775.1 of Taxus wallichiana var. yunnanensis. Classification (NCBI taxonomy): domain Eukaryota; kingdom Viridiplantae; phylum Streptophyta; class Pinopsida; order Cupressales; family Taxaceae; genus Taxus; species Taxus wallichiana. The sequence continues at coordinate 109,308,980 of CM031235.1, read as the reverse complement.
AGTACTACTGTCGAGCATAGGGGAGTACATCTATAGGTCCTATTCCAACTATAGGTGGAGGATCAGGAGGTATAGGTGGTTCTAGTTCTAGTGGATTTGGTGGTTTTGGAGGTAGAGGGAACACAAGAGGTTCTGGATCAAGTGGTCAAGGTCCGCAACAACCAAAAATATCTATATGGAGATGTCTCTTCATCTCCTAGAATATAGAGGTATAGAGGATGCTTTGCCAAACATGTGCATATGTGTGAAATCTTGTGACGTGCTAAAGGGATCACGGTTACTGAGTGTAAGGAAAGTCAATTCACCACTACATTACGAGGCGTGCACATATCTAGTATAGGAAGTTTGACCACGATCAAAATTGAGGGATGCTTTCTTGAAAGAGTTCCATATCCCTGAGTTTGAGAAGAAGAGTATAAGTGCGCTCAAGGATATCAAGCAAGGCACTATTGAGAGTGTACGTGAGTATGATGCTCATTTTAAGACACTTCTATCTAACCTATTGTTGTCTCCCAAAAACACTTTTCGTTTTCCAAGTTAAATTTGAAATTTTGAGCTCTCACCCTCCTAAAGTATTTAAGCCAAGTTGAAAGTTCAAGAAATAGCAAAATCCGTGCCCTAGTGTTGTTTAAATATCTGTTTTTCTCATTTTGAGAAATTCTCCATCTCCCGGTCTGTGCATGTAATATCCTCTTTACAATCTCCTTTTTTGATCAAAATTGTTCACTTGTTCTATGGCCTAGGTCGTCAAATCATTTTTTTCTTTCATGCATCCGATCGTGAAGGAAATTCAAAATCGGACTCAAAATGATGAAGTTCTCTTCCTTTGTGTATTTTTCTCATAGTCGGGAACAATGGGCATTTTCTTCCCGTCAAATTTTGGCCCAATCATCCACGGTATGTGGACATACCTAATTAGAAGTGGATCAGCAGGGAAATTTGTGTTTTTGAGCCTCTTTGTAAAAAAGGTGAAAAGTTAAAAAGTGACCCGCAACCCCGATCAGGCTATAAAGAGAAAAGTCAAAGGTGAAGTTTGCATGAGAAAATTCAAAGGTGAAGCCCACATGGGAAAGTCAAAGGTGAAACCCGCAGGGAAAAATTCAAAGTTAAAGCCCGTGAGGGAAAAATTCAAAGTTGAAGCTCACGGGAAAAAGTCAAAGTTAAAGCTCATATTGAAAAGTCAAAGCGGACGAGCGAGCCATCGGGGCACGTTTGAAAATTTAACTAAATTCCCAAAAGTTAAGTAAAAGTTCTAAAATGCTCCGCGGCTCCACCAAAGTCTCAAACCCACCATTGAAAATTCAAAGCGGGAGAGCGAGAATGATGGAGAACTTTGAGTTTTTAAGCCTTTTCCAAAAAGGTTAAAATGTTGAGAAAAGGACCCGCCCCATTTCCAATGAAAATGTGCCACGTTCCTAAGTTGAAAAGTCAAAGTGGGAGAGTAGAACGATGGAGAACTTTGATTTTTGAGCCTTTTTCCAAAAAAGGTTAAAATGTTGAGAAAAGGTCTACGCCCCCATTTCCAATAAAAATGTGCCACATGCCTAAGTTAAAAAGTTGAAGCGGGGGTACGGGCCAATTTGTTCCAAATTGCCAAATCTCTAAAAAATTGCAAAATGCAAAGGGCTTTCCCCCGTACCCGCTCCAATCTCTTCCTACCACGTGGGTGACCCAGTTTCAAAATTGTAAGAGAAAATCAAACAGTCTGTATTCAAATTGGCAAATCAAATGTAACATTCGCGTTGCAAGATCTAGTTTTAAACCCACCATGAGTGTTTTCTTCACAATGGAGGAATTTGAAGGGTCGTAAATGATTTGTAATTTTGTAACCATTTTGGCATGAGATATAATGGCTCCTTATAGCCATTCCAGGTGCGATTGATTTCAAAAAGACCACAGTGCTTTGTATGTGAAAGAAACAAATAATGCCATACTTCTTCTATTTTCCCTTCTCCCTAGAATTTCCTCTATTTTCAAATCTCTGTACAAACTTTGCTTTAGCTTCAATAATAAAAGAAGGAATTTTTTCCTTTTTTATTGAGGGATTGATTGGTACCTTATGACCAATGAATTTTATTCGGTCTCATAGCTCCTCATGCGGATTTGTTTTTCTTCCAACTATAAATACATGTAAATGAAATTTCTAATTAATGTGTGTCGGCATCTGATATTCTACTCACAACATTAGTTTTCTGCTACCTCCATTTCCACTCCCTTCCCCCTTTCCAAGACAAAGTTTCTTCTCTAGTGAGACATTGCTAGCTTTGCCACAAGGTCAATGGAGTGCCCCTGTTGGATCTCTAGTCGAAAGGCCACCATTGAAATCTTTCTTTTTTTGCATGCACCTATGGAATTTGCACCGTTCAAGTAGAGGGAATTAGATTCCCATAGCATTAGATTGAAACCCGCCAATTTTTCCACAAGACAAATTTTCTTACTAATAGTTTTGGTGCCTACCATGGGGCGGATTTACAAAGATCTGTACCTAAAAAAAGACCTCAAGGTCATAAAATACAAAAAAAAGATTCTAGAAGAAATTTTTTTGGAGATTGAATAATCAAAAAAATTACATGGATGTAAATCATGGCTATTCAGGAAATCCTCTCATTGAGAGACTGATTTACTCTTTCACATCCAAGAAGACATTACTTCGATATGAGAGAAGCTATTTAACATAATAGACAAAGTTTCTATCAATACTTCATTTCCAAAAGGATTTTGGACCTAGAAGAGGAACGTGTTGTCGAATTGGAAAGGTAGAGACAAATTCTAGCACCCCAGAGAAGAGAATAAACTTTCAAGTCGGTGATAGAAGATACACCTGATAATTGAGGTAAGGAGGAAAAATTGATCCCACATTTGAAGAGCTTAAAAGAGAGGCAAGAGCTACGAGAGGAGATAAGGGCTCAACTTGAAGAAATTGAAAGACTCCAAATTGAAGCGAGAAGAAAGAGTAGCAATGCAGTAGCCTTACCAAGAATGGAGGCTAGAAACGGGAATAGAGTGGGTGATCATGAGCATGAAGTACGTAGGCCTAATGTACCATGGGGAGGAAATACTTGTCCAATTGCTCTTCCACAACCACTTCATGAGCTCCCAAGATGCTCAAGAAATAACTTCCCAAAATTCAAAGGGGATGGTTCTCAGCTCCCAAAGAACATGTAGCAGCATTCATCACTACTTGTGGAGTTTTGGGAGTCGAAAATGAAGATGTTTCAATTAGGCTCTTTATGGAGTCACTCTAAGAAAGAGTTTTTGAATGGTTCTACATGTTTACCCCCAAAATCTGTCACATGCTTTGGGAAGATATAAGAATTGCATTTGAACATAGGTTCAAGAGCATAGAATATTGTCAGGATCTATTGGTCCAATTGGTTCATATAAAGAAGGAGACCTCCAAATCAATGAGAGATTTTGTAGCAAGGTATGATAGGTTGATAAGAAGGATCCCAGAAGATGTGGTACCCTCTGAAAACAACTTGAAAAGGTTCTTCATCGCTGCTTTTCCCTCGAAGTTGGTTTCTTCCTCAGAAGAGCCCAACCAAGAACATTAAGGGAAGCTCAAGACTTTGTAGTTGAGACTAATGATGATCTAATTCTTTTTGGAAAAGTGAAAGGACCAAATGGGAAGAAAAAAGGTCAGAGTTCAAATTCAAATCTGCCACCGATCCAATGTTCCAAAAATTGCAAATGACCTAGTTGCTTTGAAGAAGCAATGTCATAAATCACAATGAGGAATGCTCCAAGGAGACCAAATCCTCCTGATAAACCAAGAATTTCTCCACCTCCTCATAGTCTTTCTCTTTAAGCACCACAATTCAATGCCATCTGTGACACTAGGGAATCAAAAGAAGGATCGGACATTGAGGAAACTGAAGAAGAAGAAATGGATGACTATGAAAACTATCTTGAAATTGAAGAGGTTGGCATGCACAATGGCCTGATTGAATGTGTTTGATGAGGAGGAAGGTGATAAATAAGCTCCAAGTTTTTCATGTGTTGTTTTCACTCATGCACAATCCAAGAATGGTGTTTCAGCCTCAACAGTTACAACTAAGAGTAGGAAGAACAAAGAAGATATCTCTCCAAAGTATCCTCTAAACAAGATCATTAGTAGGGGATCACCATTACCACCTTCCATGGAATCAGCTAGAGAGAAATCAGATTCACGAGTTGTCAAGGATCACACTGTTGTGCCAAGTAAGTTATATGGTTCTTCTCCCAACTTAAAAGTTGTTAACAACAATTATCTTCTAGATGTTGGTTCTGTAAGAACATCTAAATTTCAATCAAAGGCTACACCCCATCTCTTTCCAAGCCAATTGCTACATTTCTAAAGGAAAACCCAACACCAAAATTAATGACACATCTGCCATTTAAGTCCTCATCCACCGTTGGAACCTCTTCCTCATCTATCATAACTTCATTTGACTTTGTAGAAAATGTTAGTAAAACCAAAGTGTAGCTCTCTCGAAATTTAATACCGACAAACACATCATGCCTAGTTTGGCAGATTCATCAAGGAAGTCCGGGTGGTACTCTACATCCCAAATCTCTAATTCTAAAGGCTTACTTCCCACACCATCCACACCATCTTCTCAAAACATGATAGCCCTCGATTCCTCCACCACCAATAGATTTGAGCCTTTTACTCGTCACTTATCATTAAAGGTTTCTAGCTTTGAATAATTACATTATAGATTCTAGAGCCTCGAGATAATGTGATGCCGAAAAAAATTTACAAATTCTATTGGCATCACTTTACCTAGGTAAATGGAACATGTTACTCAATGGAATCCAAGCAAGTTCCATTGGTAGGAATTATTAAAGATGCTCGTGGTGCACTTGCCGATTAACCTTACAAGAAGATACTCTTGACCATTTTGGTGGTAGACATCCCAACATCTTTTGGTATGTTGTTGAGTAGAATTTTTACACGAGATCTAGGTGGAGACATAAACATGGATTGTTCATCTAAAACTATCCCAAAGAAAGGAGAAATGAAGAAGCTTTTACCGCTCACCATAAAAATGAAGTTCACAATAAGGGAAGTATGATGTTCCAAGAGCTAGTTTCCTTTTTCAAGATTTTGGGCTTGGAAATTACCTCCTTACATCATAGAAGGAAGAGGAATTGCCACTTCTCATGGAGGAATAAGAAGACCGAATTTGGATAATGGAGTTTGATGGTAGTCATTCCAGAGCAGGTTCAGGAGTTGGTGTAGTATTATACTCTCCCTCCAATGAGGTATATCCTTTTGCCTATAAGTTGTAATTTGACAATAAAAATAATACAACAGAGTATGAAGCATTACTCTTAGGCATGAATGCGAAGAGGACATGGGAATCAAGAATTTGAGATGCAAAGGTGATGCAGAGGTTGTGGTAAAACATGTCCGCTATTAATATCAAGTGAAAAACCCTAGACTCAAGCACTATAGAAACAGAGTGTGGGACTGCATCGAATCCTTTGATGCATTCTCCATTGAAGATGTCCCTAGGGAGAAGAATTAAAAGGCTGATCCTCTAGCAGTGTCGGCTTCCTAGTGACACCTCATCCTTATTTTGTCAAGGATAAAGTGACCATTGAGATGGTGTTCGAGACCCGAGTGTACTAGACAATGCAAATCACCGGAAGTTCTTCAATGATGAAAATCAGATCCTAGCCTTCTTAGAACAAAGGGATAACTTGAATAATATTTTCTTTGAAGGAAGTGAAAACCCACACCATGAATTAGTCCCCAAAGAAGAGAAGGAAAGAATCAAGGGAATTGATGAAGAGGGAGTAATCAAACCGAAAGTAAAAAAAATCCCCAAAGGCCTAGTTTCTTTGGAAGACCTTTTTGACAAGCATGATAGGTTCATCCAAGCGAAAGAAAAATAGTCTTCTTGGTGTCCATCTGATTTTGATCAAGAAAACATTGGCACTTAAGAGAATTCAAGGATGGTTAACATTGGTAAATGTTGTTCACCAGAAGAGAAGAGAAATTTTTTTATTCTCGCTAAAAAGTACTCAGATGTCCTGGCTTATTCCTATGATGAACTCAAATCTTTTCAGCCAAAGGAAATGCATCACTCCATTCCTTTGAAGCAAGGAGCTAATTCCTTTAGACAAAAACAAAGTCCCTACAATCCAAAGATTTCTAATGTTATCAAAGAAGAGGTGACAAAGATGCTCAATGCTAGAATCATCTTCCCCATCCACCATTCAACATGGGTGGCTAACATTGTGCCAGTAAGGAAGAAGAATGGGGAAATAAGGATTTGTGTAGAATTCTGAAATCTGAATCAAACATCTCTCAAGGACAACTACCCTCATCCAATCATGGATTATATTTTGCAAGCAGTCACTAGATCTGAAGTGCTCTCTTTTCTTGACGGATTCTCATGGTACAACCAAATCAAGGTGGTAGAAGAAGATTGCAACAAAACAACCTTCACAACACCTTGGGGCACTTTTGCTTACAACAGAATGCCTTTTGGATTGATCAATGCTTTGGAGCCACTTTCCAGAGAGCAATGGACTTGGCCTTCAAAGATTTGAAATATTACATTGTCATTTACCTTGATGACCTCATGGTTTTTTCAAAGAGGAGGGGAGATCATATCAGTCATTTGGAGCAAGTCCTTGCAAGGTGTAGAAAACATGGAATTTCTCTAAATCCAAAGAAGTGCATTTTGGAGTCACAGAAGGTAAGTTGCTAGGACACATTGTGAACAAACATGGAGCACACATTGATCCTAAGAGGATTAGAGCTATCCAAGCACTAGCCTTACCAACCAGCAAGAAGGGAGTTCATTCATTCTTTGGAAAGGTAAACTTCCTTCATCGTTTTGTACACTGATTTTTCGAACTAACTAAGCGAGATAACTTCCATGATGAAGCCTTAAGCAGGTTTCAAGTGGAATAAGGAAGGAAAATCAGAATTTGAGGAGATCAAAAAAGAAATTACCAAAGCTCCAACTCTTGTATCTCCATATTTCAATAAGGTGTTCATCATGTATTTCTATGCATCGAACATACACTCTTTGATGTCCTTGTTTAGAAAAATGATGAAGGTCTGGAAGCACCCATTGCTTTCATGAGTTATCCTTTGAAAAATCATGAGATAAAGTATAGCCAATTGGAGAAACATGCCTACGCAAAGGTGATCAAATCTATTAAAAGTTTCATATTATAATTCTCAATTCCCATATAGTGGTGATGGTCCCTGGAAGTGCAATCAAGTCCATTTTGACTCAACAAGATCCTGGGGCTAAGAGAGGAAGTTGGATTTCAAAGACCCAAGAGTATGAATTAGAATTAGACCCTTTAATATGGTAAGAGGAAATGGTTTATGCCTGCTGATTGCTGAAGATGAAGCTCTCTAGGCTCAACAGGGACAAAAATATGGTGTTTACTCAACCTATTCAGAGACACCACCACAGGCGCTCTTTGTCACCACTACGATGAGTGGTATGCGGATATCACTTACTACCTCACTTATGGAGATTGCCCTCCTCATCTTGATTACAAACAAAGAAGGAAACTCAAGCTAAAGGCAATGAAGTTTGTGATTTGGAATCATGCACTTTACAAGAGAGGCCTAGATGGTTGTTTCCTCAGGTGTGTAGATAAAGAGCAACAAGAAAAGTTTCTCAGGGCATATCATGATCAAGCTTGTGGTGGACATTTCTCAGCAATGGTCACCACACATAATATCCTCAAAGGGAGATATTATTGGCCCTCCATCTTTGCAAACACTCAGGATTGGGTTTCCAAATGCAAAGCATGCCAACAATTTGTTGGAAAGCCACAACTAGCTACATTGCCACTCAGGCTTGTGGTGATTGAAGAACCATTTCAACAATGGGGGCTAGATTTTATTGGTGTTCTGAATCCTCATTATAGTGTAGGGTATAATTATGTACTCAAAGGTCAACTGATTAATTCACTAAATGGGTGGAAGCCATCCCAACCAAGCAATACAGCTCTTAAACAATCTGTAACTTCATCAAGGAGAATATCATTGTTCGTTTTGGAATACCACAGAAAATTTTTGTAGACAATGCCACCTATTTCTCTTCTAAGGAGATCACAAAGTTTTGTTATGTCTTTGGAATCTTCCTATCTCACTCTTTTGACTACTACCCATAGGGAAATGGGCAAGCTGAGTCAAGCAACAAGAACATTCGACCATGGTTCGTAAGTGGTAGATGAGAATCAAAAGAACTAGTACAATAAGTTATATGATGCATTATGTGCTGATAGGATCACTCCTAAGAAGGCAATCGGTATGTCACCTTTCCAAATGTTGTATGGAGTTGAGGCAGAGATTCCCCTCACAATTGAGATGTCAGCTCTCAAGTTGCTTTGCAAGAAATAGAAGATGGTCAATACAAATATTCCATTGACAAGAGGATCCTCTTCTGGAGAACCTGGAGGAAATTAGATGAAAAGTGGTGGATATAATTAAATAAAACCAATTTAAAGTGAAGAAGATCTTTTAAAAGAGGGAAAATGCAAGAGAATTCAAGGATGGAGACTTTTTCCTACTATGGGACAAGAGAAGAGAACTCGAAAGGGTAGATATGGAAATTTTGATTCATTATGGCTTAGACCATTCAAAATTCATGGAGCTTATGGTGAGATTTTTTTTCTCCTCTCATAATTGGATGGAATGCCATTGGAATTACCTCAAAGTGGGAAATACTTGAAACTGTATCATCGGTGAAAGTGGGTTGTACCATAGGTGATTTCGTAGGTGTGTTTTTTCCCTTTTACATTTGTGTGGTTTTGGTTTAGTTGTGTTTGGTTTTTATTGTGTGGTTTGGCTTGCATATTCCCTCCTTCTTCCATTCTTTCTCATAATTTTACATGACTCTACATGGCCCAATGGCTAAGGCACTGGTCAATGTTATATGGTTTAAAAATTGAGATTCTGGATCCTCATACCATTTCTTTATCATGCTCATTCCATGTCATGTCCCCAAGCTAGAGCCAATTGTTGTCTCCCGAAAACTACTTTTCGTTTTCCAAGTTAAATTTGAAATTTTGAGCTCTCGCCCTCCTAAAGTATTTAAGCCAAGTTGAAAGTTTGAAGAAATAGCAAAATCCATGCCCTAGTGTTGTTTAAATCTTTGTTTTGCTTGTTTTGAGAAATTCTCCATCTCCCAGTATGTGCACGTAATATCTTCTTTACAATATCCTTTTTTGATTGAAATAGTTCACTTGTTCTATTGCCTAGGTCATCAAAACATTTTTTTCCTCCATGCCTCGCTCGTGAAGAAAATTCAAAAATCGGACTCAAAATGATGTTCTCTTCCTCTGTATTTTTTCCACAATGGGAACGATGGGCATTTTCTTCCCCACAAATTTTGGCCCCCTCATCCACAGTATGTTGACATACCTAATTGGAAGTGGGTGGGCGGGAAATCTTTGTTTTTGAGCCTCTTTGTAAAAAGGTGAAAAGTTAAAAAGTGACCCGCAACCCCGATCAGGCTATAAAGAGAAAAGTCAAAGGTGAAGCCTGCATGAGAAAATTCAAAGGTGAAGCCCGCATGGGAAAAGTCAAAGATGAAGCCCGCAGGGAAAAATTCAAAGTTGAATCCCACTATTGAAAATTCAAAGTGGACGAGTGGGCCATCGGGGCACTTTTGGAAATTTAACCAAATTCCCAAAAGTGAAGTAACAGTTCTAAAATGCTCTGTGGCTCCACCAAAGTCTTAGGCCCGCCATTAAAAAGTCAAAGAGGGAGAGTGGAACAACGAAGAACTTTGAGTTTTTGAGCCTTTTTCCAAAAAAAGTTTAAAATGTTGAGAAAAGAGCCGCACCCCCATTTCCAATGAAAACATGCCATGTGCCTAAGTTGAAAAGTCAAAGCGGGAGAGTGGAACAATGGAGAACTTTGAGTTTTTGAGCCTATTTCCAAAAAAGATTAAAATGTTGAGAAAAGGGCCGCACCCCATTTCCAATGAAAACATGCCATGTGCCTAAGTTCAAAAGTCAAAGTGGGAGAGCGGAATGGCGGAGAACTTTGAGTTTTGAGCCTTTTTCCAAAAAAGGTTAAAATGTTGAGAAAAGGGCCGTGCCCCCATTTCCAATAAAAATGTGCCACATGCCTAAGTTAAAAATTTGAAAGTGGGGGTGCGGGCCAATTTGTTCTAAATTGCCAAATCTCTAAAAAATCACAAAACACAAAGGGCTTTCCCCCGTACCCACTCCAATCTCTTCCTACCACGTGGATGACCTGATTTCAAAGTTATAAGAGAAAATCAAATGGTCTGCATTAAAACTGGCTAATCAAATGTAACGTTCACGTTGCAAGATCTGGTTTTAACCCTCCATGAGCATTTTATTCACAATGGAGAAATTTTAAGGGTCATAAATGATTTGTAAAGTTGTAACCATTTTTGCATGAGATATAATGGCTCCTCGAGCTATTCCAAGGGTTGGTGATTGATTTCAAAAAAGACTAGAGTGCTATGTACCTAGAAGAGACAAAGAATGCCATACTTCTTTTATTTTCCCTTCTCCTAGAATTTCCTCTATTATCAAAGCTCTGACAAACTCTTCTTTAGCTTCAATAATAAAATAAGGAATTTTCACCTTTTTATTGAGGGATTGATTGGTACACTTGCGACCAATGAATTTTATTCATCTTGTAGCTCCTCCTGCGGATTTGTTTTTTCTTTTAACTATAAATGCATGTAAATGTAATTTCTAATTAATGTGTGTGGGAATATGATATTCTACTCAAAACATTAGTTTTCTCCTACCTCCATTTCCACTCCCCTTCCCCTTTCCAAGACAAATTTTCTTCTCTAATCATACATTGCTAGCTTTTCCACGGGGTCAGTGGAGTGCCCTTGTTGGATCTCTGGTCGAAAGGCCACCATTGAAATCCACCTTTTTTACATGCACCTATGGAAGTTGCACCATTCAAGTAGAGGGACTTAAATTCCCATAGCATTGGCTTGAAACCCACCAATTTGTTCACAAGACAATTTTTCTTGCCAACATCTATCTTATGATATTCACACTAGCCAACATGCACAATGGTTTGTTGGAGGATTGATTACACCTTTTAGAAGGGCGTTGTCACATAAGACATACACTAATCGTCTGCAAAGCATTGGAAGAAGATTTGTGTGCTGAGGTAGTTGGGAGCATTAACACTGGCATTAGTCCATTCCTAGAGGCACAAATTGCAGCTATGGAAAAGTAGTTAGAGAAGCTATCAGCAAATTCAGCCCATGAAACGTGCTCAGAATTTGGTGTATAGATTGTGAAGTGGAAGGTCACACCAAGGATAGTTTCCCTCACAAATCTATATGCTCATTACTGTTAGACTATGAGATTTTTCATTTGAATCATGATGCTAGTCATTTTCCTTTATTACACTCATGATAAGGAAGAATGTATCTTGATTTTGCAAGATTTGTAGGTCCATGACCCATGATACTAAGGATTGTCGGTTGATTGGTCAGATCCAGGATGCTATAGACATTGGGGTACAACAGACAAGTATAACAGATAATTCTAAGGGTAAGAATGAGCACTAGGATTGGGATCATAATCAAACGTGCTATGACAGGAATGAGGGGCATTTTGAAGGAGGTCATGGAAGGGGACGTGGATATCATGGTGGATATGGAGGATGAGGCCGTGGTGGAGGAAGAGGTGAGTTCCCTCATGGAACATGTTATACATGTAGATCTCCGGACCATTATAGGCGTGAATGTCCTCAGAATATTACATGTTCTTTCTACAAAAAGAACCATAGCTATGAAGAGTTCCCAGACTTATATGAACATCTGAGTAAGTAGTATAAGCAAGAAAACAAAGGCGTTGGGATGGTTAGAATCTAGTGTACAGTAGAAGATCAATGGATGCCCAAGATAGTAGAAGGACCTGAGGCATTGACAGTGAAGATTACTACATGCGCTGAAGCGGCATGTGCAAGAGAGGCATTGCACCAGAAGCCTATGATCACCAAGGAGGAGGTTTTACATGTGCAGTACCAGATCCTGCTCACGAGAAGGAATTTTACCAGATACCATGGAAGTGCTAAGGAATCTTTAGGGTGAGATACAATACCTAAAGGAGAAGAAGAAATCATTAGAGATAGTCCAAACTGATATCGATGATCTATAAGAGGTGTGCAAGATGTTGCGCCAGGAGAACATTATTCCACTATTAGGAAGTTGGTTAAAAGGGAACACTCTGTGCGTAAGTCTTGAGACCGGATGACAGATTCTGCATGTAAATATTCCCCCTAATAGCATTGAATATGAAAAATAAATTACTCGAATGCTGTTGTAGATGGGTGGTTGTTGAGCAACATATTGATTGATATAGGTGCGGAAGTAAATGTTCTTACATTAGATGCATGGGTATAAATGGGGAGGCCTCCATTGCAGCCATCATCTAATGTGTTATTTATGGCAAACTAGACTAAGGCCACTCCCATAGGATTTTTAAAAGATACATCTATAACTATACAAGGGGCCGAGTTCACTGGGGATTTTGAGGTATTAACACTTGTAGAAGTAGACAATTTTCCAGCCCTGCTTGGACGCCCTTTGTGTTATATGAATAATGCTAACTTGAGATTCAATAAGGGGTATATCAAATTTGAAAACAAGGAGGAAAGGGTTATGATACCTTTGAAATATGTGAATTCTACACCATATCTTGAGCCTCTAAGTGAGGAAGACTTAAAAATTTTTATGTACGCACTATTGAGGACCTAGAGGTCAATGATCCATCAAACGAAGGCATCCTATAGTGGGAGGATTCTCATTCTATTAGTGATACTATGAGTATTTCTTGTGATAATTAGGCTCATGGTACATATGAATTAGTAGGATGCGAGGTGAAAAGTGTGGTTACGTGTAAGAATGGACTTCATTTGATTTGATGGATAGGCAGCATAGTACCTTGGTATACAAGGGTAGAATATCTTCCTGCATTTTTAAGGCCATGAAAACACAATGGACAGATCAAATTAAGAGAATAGATATGTTAGTATATACCTTGCGTGGGATAGCGCTGGTGGGTAGTCCACAGAGATAATCTTATAAACTAGGAAGAGATTGGAGTCGCTTTGTCTACTAGGTTTATAAGGAACAATGCACCTATGTAGATCTACACTTATCATGGTGATCAACCTATTCAGCATCACATTCAGCAATGTGAGAGACTCGGACAACAAGACATGAAGCACTATCACCTTCACTCTGGGTGTATCGAATGTATTCTATGCTACAAGGATGTGCACGTGCCTGGTATGTATATGCAAAACTACATCAAGAGACTGGAAACTGGCAAGGTTTGACTGCAGGAATGATCCAAAATTTTGACTACTTCTCACCTAAAACTCATGTAGAAGAGGCATTAAAAGTTTTCAAGTGCTTAACTATGGGAGATAGTGAAAAATTAGAAGAGCATATTCAGGAATTATTCGGTGAGGCAGAGTTCAAAGAATGTTTTGAAATGGAAGAAGAAATGGACTCCATACTACTTGAATGTGCTTGCCTTGATAAAGAGAAAGGAAAAATGGTTTACATTGTGGATGGTGAGGAAGTTGAGAACCTATATATTGAACATTCACATGGGGTGCGCGAGGTATTGGACAAAGGTGCGAGATGAGGATACATGCGCCTACCATGAACCCATGAAGATAAAGAAGGTGAATATATGTTCGGAGGCTGAACCTAAGGAGGCCATAATTGGAGACTATTGGTCGACTCGGAGGTAGCAAATATCATCGAGTTACTGAGGTATTATCAGGACTTATTCCCTCGAGGGTATCATGAACTTAAAGGTATGCATGAATCGCTTAAGGAAATGAAGATAAAACTTAAGGGTATCATGGAAGAAGCTCATGGTGGTATTGTAGGAGGCCATTACGCAGGTGATGTGACTTCCCAGAAGATCCTACTTGTTGGATTATGGTGGGAGACATTATATAAGGACTGTAAAGAATATTGTAAGGAATGTGATCATTGTCAACACCTAGGAAAACCAGGGCAAAGGGATGAGATGCCTTTGAGACCAATTACTAGTTCAAACATTCAAGAAATGTTCCATTGAATTTATAGGAACTATTTTGTTGGCCATGCGTAGGACTAGATCGCACTATATCATTACTTGCATAGATTATTTCACACGGTGGGAAGAAGCAACACCTACCAAGGACTGTATAATGGCTACAACAGCTAGGTTTCTATGGGATAATTTTCTTACAAGATATGGATGTCCCTTAATCTTGACAAGTGATAGAGGTACACACTTTTTGAATGAGACAATCAGGATCCTATTAGATGAGTTTATGGTTGCACACCATTTAATTACACCCTACCATCCTTAGGAGAATGGAACTGTTGAGGCTTTCAATAAGATTTTGAGCCATAATTTGAAAAATATTTGTGATGTTGGAAGAAAGGATTGGGATGAAAAAGTGTCAGCTGTTCTTTGGGCATATAGAACAACTTACAATAGATTGAACAAGGCCACACCATTTCAGTTGGTTTTGGTAAGGAAGCCATTCTCCCTATCGAATTTATGTTACCTTCTTTGCACATTGCGTGCGTTGGAGGTCTATCTGATGAACAAGATTTAGAAGAGTGTATCGAGAAGATGATTCAACTGGATGAGTGATGAGCCATTGCATGATGGAGTCAGAAGCAGGAAAAATCCAGGTAGAAGGCATGGCATGACAGAAACATAAGGGATAAGAAGTTTGAGATTAGAAAAATGGTACTTCTTTATTACTCAAATTTCTTGTGCCATCTAGGAAAGCTCAAAGTACATTAGTTGGGGCCATATGTCATCACTTATATACTTGAATCAAGTTCTTGCTAGTTAGAAGCACTTGATGGAACACAGCTACCCGGTTAATGTAACGGGAGTAGGTTGAAGCCCTACTATAAATAAGTCTTCTTGGTGTTTGTAATAAGGTAGTATTGCCATTTAGTTTTAGGTTTTCAATTATGTATTTACTTAATGTATTTCCTTCATTTTCACTATGTTTTATCAATTTAGTTGTTTTTCTTGTGTAATACACGCACTTGCGCGCATGAAGCTAATTACTATATGAAGAATTTTTATGCGCGAGGACCACATACATACTTTCATGTGGGGTGGTTGTATTTATCTAAGTAAAATACTGTGGGGATTGAAAGGTGAAAGGAATAAGTTACTATAGGTGTGCTTTAAGTCAAAATAAGATTTCTTCTCAAAAGTGACCAAGGATGGAGATGAATGAAAGAATAGTATAACACGAGGTAGGCGAGAGGCCATGAGAGCTACCTAGAGAAGGTACAGGTGATGAGGTACTCGGGTGTAGGGGTCTGCGCTGAAGAGAAGTTTACGACCAAAGGGTAAGAAGGTGCGCTAGAAGGTTATAGTTGGGGCGCGAAGATGTACCACATGGGATGAATGAATTTGCTTAATGAATGAAGGGATATTTGGTAGGTGAAGGAGTAATAAATGCATAAAAATTTGAAAAATTTATATAAGGATGGAATGCGGATTCATTTTTACCGTTGTAACTAAGAGTATTTGAGGAAAGATCCAAGTGCGAAGAGCCAAGTGATTGGGTTAAGGTGCAAAGGGTGTGAAACCAAGCGTGACAACTAGATATGTGTGAAAAGAAGCTTGCATCCCTGGTGGTGAAGGGTTTGAGAAAAGTAGGGAGATAGAAAAGAGTTAGGCTACGAATTTTCCACCTAGGGCACGATTGAATTGAGCTAGGGTTTGATTCGTAAAGTTACAGAGTTAAAGAGGAGACATTTACAAGGTAAAAATGGCACCTAAGAAGGCATCTGCAGTAGCAGTAAAAGGAAAGAAGAAGGTGGTCATTGAGGAGGAAGAGATGGCACCCAAAATCCATTTTTTAGAAATACAATATCCAAAAGGAGTCATCATTGGCCAGGAATGGGATTCACCCATCAGAAAGAGAAAAGTAAGTGAATACAATCACGAACTTCAGAGAACAAGAAGGAGCTCGATTCCTTGCTCACTGCTAGGATGAACAAGTGCATGGCGGATGACATGCCAGTTTATGATGATGCGAGATGAGAAGCTTCTGAAGAGAATTGGGGTCTACCAATTATATGAGCTTCCATATTTTGGGAAGTATGAGCCCTTGTATCAGTGGCTCATGAGTAGGGTGCATGAGGAATTCTTCTACTTTGCAGGACACAAAGTTAGAATCTCATATGTGCTTATCTCATCAGTTATAGGTTTAAAGGCCACGGGAGAGGACATAAAAATTGATCTCATAGATAAATCCATGATTTTAAATACTAGAAAGGAGTTGGGGTACTTGAAGGGTCCGTGCGGAATGGATATAGAAAAATTGAAGAATTGTCTAGTTGTGCAAGTTGCAGCACACCTTGTTACAAAGTTGAATGATCAGGAGTGGTGGTCATAGGTAAATACTATGTGGTTACACACGGTGGGTAAGATGTCAATGAGGTAATCTACAACATTACAGGGCTATATTGTAGATCAAATAGTCAAAGAAGCGCACACGGGAGGGAAGATCAACTTTGGGTCTATTCTACTATCATTGGTATTCATGGACATTGGAGTACCAGAAGGACCGAATGAAAAAGTATGGGAATAGCCCATGGAGAGAAGTTACCAGCTGAAATATTCAACAAGTATCTATGTAAAGGGGCCATGAAAATACGTAAAGAAAAGGGTGGAGAAATGGTATGACAGGCTCCACGCGGCATTTAGAGAAGAGTGGCACATCACGAAGGACCTACCAGTAGTGGTAAGGAAACAAGTCTAGTTTGTTGTATATCAGCATTTCTACATTACGCACTTCCCAATGAAAGATGGAGTCTAGATCCCTTGGTGTAAATTACCTTACGAATTCACTGCAAGGTATTTCCAAGCACATGTTCACAAAATTATAGATATGCGGCCGACTAGTATATTCAATGCAGATAAGGTAGACTATGACTACCACACGTTGAGGAAGAAGTATGTGTACCCTGGAAGAAGTGCTTATACAGAGAGGATCATTTTAGAGGTATTGAATATCAAGCCAATAAGTCTAGTTGTAGCAGATGTGGGGGCAACATTGGTGTATCTCCATTGAAGCCAAATATGGAGAATAACAAGTATGTGGAAGGTGAGTTTGCACTTCCAACACCACCAAAGGGAAAGCATACAATGGAGAACATCCCAGTGCCTAATCCCATAGATATAATTGAAGTGGAGGATGAGGAGGAGGAGCAAAAAGATAGTGGTGGTTTGGAGCATAGAGGTAGGAGACATCCTACAAGTTGAAGCAGACTATTACACCACCTCAGCCACAAGAGGGGGATGATGAGGAATTGAATGCAATCTAAGGGGAGCACAGGTTTAAGAGGGTGTTTAGGAGAAAAAGGACCCAAGGTGCTACTCCAACCACTATGCACAAATCACCTAGACTCTCCCCACAGAAGGAGGCAACCATGTAAAGGAGGAAACTGAAGTTAAATGAGGAGGCGGAAGAGTCAAGGAAAGCACACCTAATTCTCCTACACTTTCTAGAGAACACAGAAGAATAAGGTGAGGAATCAAAGGAAAAAGAAGAGGATGAGAAAAGACCAAAGGAGATAGTTACAGAGAATGTTTAGGACATGGAGACACAAGTCCCAAATTTGGAAGCTAAAGTTCCTAAGAAGCAATGGTCTAGAAGAATAAGTGGAGAGCACATTCCACCAGCCATGGGGTATGTAGAGGACGTAAGAAAAATTGTCCGCATCTGCTTCCAGAGCACGATAGCATAGAAGGATTTATTTGGTTGGGAGCTAATGGATGAGGATATGGCAACTGTGCACACTCGAAAGAAACTATCGTGGTCAATGCACACCCACATGGATGAGCCTAACTTTGATGTATGCGAAGAGTCATGCATTTCGAGATGACTGAAGAAGGAACCCCAAGCTAAACACATAATAGTAAATCCTAATGTCATGTCAGATGAGTAGGTCAGCAACCCATTGGTGAAGGTTTCTAGTGAGGTGGCTAGAAGAAACATGGACAAAGCTACAAGGATCAGAGTGTTGCGTGAGGAACTAAAGAAAAAGGATGCAGAGATAGTGCACATAACGTAGGAGAGGGACTTCATGCATAATAAAAATGAGGTATTTATCAGCATCGTAGAGGAGATTAGGGACAATGTCATCAGAGCAAGGCCACACTTAGAGACCAAGGTACCACAGATGTTTCCTTCAACGATACACTATGTAGGAAAGTTGGTGCACTTGGTACTTGAAGTGAACCTCTATGTATTCTAGTGCCAAGGATCTCAAAGCAATATTCTAAATAGAAGAAAGCCTCGGTGATGTAAAATATTTCATCTTATGAAGGGTTGTTGCAAGCATTACATGAAGTATTGAAGAAAGAATACCATGATTTAAACATATGCACAACACCAAAGGCATTTATCAACATACATACCCTAGAAGAAAACAATGAGGTTTAGAAAGTGATGAAGGATGAGATATTGGGCCATGCGAGAAAGATTGTCAATAGTTAAACAAGTGTAAGGCCTTGGAAGCAACACAAGAGCTGCACAAGACTCGACTGGAAGATCTTGGGAAGCTAATTACATAGAAGATGGATCTTTTAGAAGGGAGAATGACATCAATGTCCAACGTTGTGTTAGTTTTGCAAAATGAGAAAGGGGATATTGTGAGGGATGAGTTAGAATCCATTGTTGTGGACATCCTAGAAAAAATAGAACAAGCACTCACTAAACGAGAAGTTTTGGAGGCCAAAATAAAGGAGAAGTATCCAGAGTTGATACTTCAAACTGATACAGAGGAGGCTGCCTCATAACCTCATAGAAATTATTTATTTATCTACATTCTTTCATTCTTATTCTTTCCATTCTTCTATTCTTTACTTCAATTTTTGGAGATACCCATTGTCGGGATGATAATGAGATTGGTGTGGGGCAATGTTGATCAAAGAATACTTGTCAAAGATCACACAATGAGTTCATGAGGGATAGAAGGCTTGGAATGAAGGGCGTGGAAGGACAAGAAGGACCCATGTGTGGAAGGCAAGTTCAACTCTCGACTTATCCGATTGTAAGCATGAAGACCTATTTTTAGAAGATGGCATGCGGAACACACCAACGATGCAAGAGATGTGCATGCCATGCATTTTCTATCTTTGGAGGAGTGGATCGAAGCATTTTACATGGAGACAAGCTAAGAATAGGATTGACACTTCAGTTAACTGCAAGAGGTCTATAGATAGCACACTTGCATGTGTGGCTATGCCTATAAATGGTGTGTGGCTATCAATAACATGTGGCCTATTTCTGGAATAGATAAGCGGTGAAGGGCAAGTCCCCACCATATATATATGATGTTAGGTACATAGTAGATGAGGGTAACAAGAGAATATATAGAGTGTGTGTATGTATGTGTGATGGATGTATGGAGGTATAGAGATATACGCATATGACTGAATTATTGTATCAGATCCATACACGCATTGGTATAGATTGACAATATTGTAAGGAGCTTCTATATTTATTAATAGATGGAAGATATTGGTTGAATCTAAGTGTCATTCTATGTGTAGTTGAGTAGTGCATGTTATTAATTCAATCATGATTACTATTTAAGCTTGTTCTTTCATATATATGAAGGTAGCATGCATTATAGAATGATGGATTAGTTATGAATCTATATGTTTCTTCCTTCATCATGCTAACATCCTGCTACAACAACCCTAAAGAGGGACCTGATACCTTTGCATGCTTGGTGAGTGGTCACAATCAAGGTTGAGTGATGTGTCGAGTGTGACTAGGGTGTTATCTAGTAAATTCTAGACTGCATCAATGTGTGATAGCTAAGGTTTAATAGTGACAAACAAATCCAGGAAGGAGATCCATGGAAAAAATTTAGTGGTGAATCTTTGTTAATTAACGAATACTCCGATTTTAAAATTTGGTTTTGGTGAATTTTTGGGGTTAGCAACTTGCTATTTCACCTAAATTTTCTAAGTACGAGTTAATTTTAGGGTCGCTTCACCAAATGTGTATACTAATAGCTGAATTTTTAATTCAAATCACCATTAGGGGTAAGTGCACCAAGTTGGGGGACAATTAAGTGGACATCAAATCCTGAATTTTACATTAAAAACAACAAAACATCAAATTTAGTCTTCCACGGACTTGAACCATGCCAAAAAGTAAAAACTATGTCATAAAAATGGTACCATTGCGTAGGGGAGACTATTAGCTTTGTATAAATACTGATTTTAAAGTGAATAGAAGAGGATAAATATCATTTTATAATTTTTTACTAATAGTAGGTCTTTAAGACACTTTTTCTGTGAATGTTTATGTCTACGTTTAAGATCATGTGAAATTTGTTTCACTTATCAGAATGTGATAAAACTTATACCATCCTAACCGTGGTGAAATTATATACATGTTTAAAAAAAAATTATTTGATTTCAATATTTTTTGATGAAGTTATGGCGGGCAAACGGAAAGTGCTCTATTTTCTTTATGTTTTCATACCACTTTCATGGAAAAAATCATAAAAAATAAAATATTACTCAAAAAAATACAAAATAAAATCCATCCCAAGATAGATAGTGGCATATAACTTCTCACCAAAGGAAAAAAATATATATCAATTTTTGGTCATCCAAATTGTGGGCAAACAGACTATAATCTTATCAGCGTTTTTAAAAAAAAATACCAAGTCATTGAATTTTGAGTGTTTAATATAGCTAATCTTGTCCATTTTTTACAAAAATTAGTATTTTAGAAACTAGATTCCGGATGCTACGATTCATATCATTATAATTTTGTCTAATTTTGAGTGTATGTATTACTAATAATCCCTACAAGTTGATATTATGTTGTTATTTGCAATATGATGTCCACGGATGACCCTATATTTGTCCATCAACTTCCTGCACTTACCCTTAGTATAAAATTGAAATTCATAAAATTCACCTTCATCTCAGTATAGTGATTAAAAATTTAAAATTTTGAATATCGAGTACACATTAATTTTTCTTCACAATTATCTTACTTGTGCTCGTGGTCCAAAGGGCATTGATGATTGAAATCAAATACATATCCCAACCCTCCAACATTAAAGGTATTTTAATAGTTAATATTTTATTCTATTGAAGTTTCATATACTTCGATTCTTGTCTGGTAACATACATTTATGCTACAGGTTGGTAGCATGAAAAAATGCTACGTACATTAGGTAGGATAGAAGGATTTTTTTACTTATGCTAAATTTTGTGAAGACATATTTCTCATTGAGACATAATTTTAACTACTAATATAAAAAAATCCCATATAAAATTGGTGAAATATGTATTTTTTTAACAAAAAAACACCTATTTTGAATTTTTGCTTGCTCCATATTCCGTGAGGACAAATTTCTCATCAAGATGGTCGTTTTAAATGCTATTTTCAAAAAAGTGATTTTTGAAATATTATATATGTTTTTGGCCAACAATATATATTATCACCGACATCATATACTATCAACCAAAAATTGCTACCGACCGACACCATTATCAAATGATTCATCAAACCATTCGAAACCCATTTCCTTCATATTCACCATCATTTTGAAATTCATTTTCACATATTCACCAAGTAATATCTACAAGTTTTTTTAGGGGGTCTTAAAATTTACCTTGAGGAGAGAGTCAAAGAATGTTACATAAGCCAAAGAAGATCATGTACAAGACCCTATAATAGGGTCAAGAGGTTTTTATTAAAAAACTTTGGTCAAGCATTTTTAGTTGATACAAATTCTGATCTTAATTTTTGAACTATCTCTCTTGTACATTTTCTTGGTTTTTCAAGTCGATCTTTCTCCTTCTCGTTCTCTACCATAAGAGGGTCTAACAATCTCCCTCACAAGGTTCTTGGTTCTATCACTTTACTCATCACTTTCGGCCCTAAGATTTTCCTTGTCATTTCCTATGTTGTCTCCGATAATATTAATTATAAAATATTTCTTGGGAAACCTTTGTTTCATACTACTCACATTTCCATGACCCTTATTGGGCTGCAATTTTATCATCATTGATCTCTTCACTACTTTCATGGGACCACACCCCTTTTAAGTATGTTGTTCACACTTCTTCCCCATTAATAGCTAAATAGTCCATCCAACCCACATTAAAAGGAAAGCTTAATGATGAAAAATATGCTTCTAAAGAAACCATTAATTTCATCTTGTAGCTTATTAAGATACAATCATAACTAATGCATCATTAATTTACTCACTTGTCAAACCCCCTCGCATTTTCTTGAAACAATTACTTGAGTGTAATCTCATATCTCTCCCTCCACCATTTGAGGTTGATATATGTAAAACTCAAGGAAAGAATTTCAATTTCAATGCCCATTTTCATTATCATCTTCAAGTGCATCACACACTCTATAGAAAACAACTTAAAGCTTTGTCATGTTCTTCTAGATCTTATCAATTATGACACTATTAAATGGGAGGATTCTACTTAATCTTCAAAGCCAATACATGATATTACTAAGCTAAAGATTTTACATGATCCCCACCCATCGCAAGTTGAACATGTGATTATATATTCTATAAAAAAGCTTTCACTCCCATTAATATTAAAATTGCGTACTCTCGTGATAGAAATCATAGTCCTCTTTTTGATCCGTATACTATAACAAAATGATCAAATCCTAAGTGATCCACCTTTTCTTGATCTCGTGTTGATTTAACAATTTTTTTATAAAACCCTAATTGTAGAGTCACATATAATAAATAATCAATGAAGCACGAGATTTGACGTAAGTAATAATCAAAAGGAAATTGAAATCCTAAGTACGAGAGAGAGAGAGAGAGAGAGAGAGAGGTAGGGGACTTAGCTGATTTACGTTTGATTTGAAAGTGCTCTAGACTGGAAAAATTGCTAAACCAGAAGTGAATAATTTCACAAATTCTTAGTATGAATTCTGATTTGTGAGAATGAGGTCGACATGAGTGCACATGGAAGGATAGGAGCACCCAAGTGTTAGTGACCGCCCTAGGCTCTAGTGTCTAAAAAGGTACTCAAGTTCTAAATTTTTCTGGGTCGAAGGGTGTCGTAAATGTTCATCTTTGGTCTCCTATATATCGAAATATGATCGTTCGTGTGCATGTAACCTAAAAATATATGTTCACCTACAAAACCAAAAACTACGTCAAATCCTAAAAATAAAAAGATGTAAATAGGAGACATACCGACCCCAACGACCACTCAACAATGTGAAATTACAACCGAGCATTGACCTACATCTTAGAATCCATGTAGCTCTTGTCTATGTGTGTAGAGATTGTGCCCTAGGAAGATCTTGTGCAATATTGATTTGATAGTGAGCGATAACTAGATTTACCAATGTAAATCAATGTGTGGATGGAAAAATAAACTTCCCCTCCTATGAAGCTAGATGAATGCCTTGATGCTCTTAGAATGCCTTTGGATGTAACGCTAGGTGATGATAGTAGATGCTTAGAGCTTGGTCCTTATTTTGGTCACATATCTTTAGATTTATATGATTCCCTTGTTTGAATTTTGGGTAAGTGCAGGAAGTTGATGGACAAATATAGGGTCATCCGTGGACATCATATTGCAAATAACAACATAATATCAACTTGTAGGGATTATTAGCAATACATACACTCAAAATTAGACAAAATTATATTAATATGAATCATAGCATCTGGAATCTAGTTTCTAAAATACTAATTTTTGTAAAAAATGGACAAGATTAGCTATATTAAACACTCAAAATTCAATGACTTGGTATTTTTTTTTAAAAACGCCGATAAGATTATAGTCCGTTTGCCCACAATTTGGATGACCAAAAATTGATATATATTTTTTTCCTTTGGTGAGAAGTTATATGCCACTATCTATCTTGGGATGGATTTTATTTTGTATTTTTTTGAGTAATATTTTATTTTTTATGATTTTTTCCGTGAAAGTGGTATGAAAACATAAAGAAAACAGAGCACTTTCCGTTTGCCCGCCATAACTTCATCAAAAAATATTGAAATCAAATAATTTTTTTTTGAACATGTATATA
Organism: Taxus wallichiana var. yunnanensis; assembly: GCA_018340775.1. NCBI lineage: Eukaryota > Viridiplantae > Streptophyta > Pinopsida > Cupressales > Taxaceae > Taxus > Taxus wallichiana. The sequence goes on along the minus strand of CM031235.1, from coordinate 109,284,892 downwards.
ATTTCACCATGGTTGGGATGGTATAAGTTTTATCACATTCTGATAAGTGAAACAAATTTTGCAGTCTTAAACGTAGACATAAACATTCACAGGAAAAAGTGTCTTAAAGACCTACTATTAGTAAAAAATTATAAAATGATATTTATCCTCTTCTATTCACTTTAAAATCAGTATTTCTACAAAGCTAATAGTCTCCCCTACGCAATGGTACCATTTTTATGACATATTTTTTACTTTTCGGCATGGTTCAAGTCCGCGGAAGACTAAATTTGATGTTTTGCTGTTTTTAATGTAAAATTCAGGATTTGATGTCCACTTAATTGTCCCCCAACTTGGTGCACTTACCCTTTTATAATTGAAAACTAAAAGGCCAACCCATAGGGTAAGTGCACAAATTTGGGGGACAAAAAGCTAAAAAAATCCATTTTTTGGTCATTTTCACCATAACGCGCTCATGTTATAAAACAATAAGGGAAAATCAAGGTCACGTTATAATGCAATTATGTTGTGGTTCGATTTACCAGGGCCTATAACATGAGTGGGTTATAACATGCTCGCATTCCTATTTACAATGTGGTATATGTGCTTTTAGGAGGGATATATTTATTTAGAAAATATAAGAGATTAGGGTCAATCTACACCTTATGGAACTAGTCTCACGACTCCATCAATCACTTTTAGTTTAAAGATAGTTTTTTTATATTCTAATCTAATCGGACAAGGGTATTTTTCAGATTTCAGCATTCAGCCTAAAGTTTTTAGGGTTTAAATTCTACAATTGATGTCTATTTTGGGAAATAATATAGTCATTGTTTAGGTTTTGGGGCCTTTTGGATTGTTTATTGACATTTTTAGGAGTGTTAAATGTGTCAAAACTATATTTTATAAACCTATAACTCCTAAAGGTAATATGGAATCATAAAATTCCTTATAACACATAATAAATCAAAACACATATGAAAGTTTTCATCAATTTAAGTAATCAAGGGAATGGTCATCATGAGGTATTTAAAGGATATGAAACATCATGAGGACAATGGGTGCAATAAGAAAAATCATGAGGTCTGTGAAATATCTGAAACATTAAGAGATTCATCGAGATTCAAATCATCAAGGGAATGATCATTAGGAGCATGATAAGAGAAGCTCACCATGAGTGATGGTGGCAATCATCTTAGGCTAAAAAGTAATGCATATTTTATGAGATTGTTTCTAAACACTTAATCAATGTTTGGTAATGAACTCACATCTTGCAAGTTAGAGAGGTGGAATTTACAGGTGTTTCAATACAAGTGTGGAGGTCAAGAACATGGAATTCATTATCAGACATGCCTCCAAGTTTCATTTAGGGATAAATCCTTCTATCGGGAGGAGGAAAATTATCTCCATGATGAGAAATTTAGAAAGAAGGTTTGCAGACATCATAAGTATGATTCCACTCGGGTGACATCTTGGGCGGGGAGGTGAATTATGAGATTAAAAAGAGATCATCATGTTCAACAGAGAAAATTGAGGCTCAAGGAGTGAATTAATGATCATCATATCTTGAATCTACCATTTTGTCCAAATCTCTTCGAGAAATAAATCAAAATGAGCTATTCAAGCTCGAGGCATCCATGACCATCATGTGTGGAGGATCAAGAAGTCACCTATTTTTATGAGGAGGATATGAGAAAGAAGTGTATGAGCATCCTAAATATGATTCCATTTAAAGAGTATTTTGAAGCCTAGAAGGGTAAGAGGTTGATATTCATATGGATATGTTGTCATGTGAAATGACCAACCCAAAAATGTAAAACTTAAACCATGAAAACCAAGCTACAATGTGAAATATTTCTCACAAATCTTCTTAAATCCCTCTGGGACAACTCCGCCTCATGTGTCATGATAAAATTGTCCTAGAATTATTCCTAATACATTGGGTGAACATGTATAAGTTTGATTTTTTTAACAAGTTCCATTATTCCATTCATTGAAGTGTAGTAAAAGACTAATTCTCTTGCAAGCCTAGAAAGACCAATTTTGGCCATTTTAGAGCCTGTGTGCATCCTCCGGGAGGGTTATGAAAAGTTATTAAGTATCTAAAGGTGTTATTTGAAATCCTTAAAGGTGTTGGAATTATTTTAGGAAGATTTATGAAATTTTTTCTCATTGAGGGATATTTTGTTCAACAACGGGTTTTCAGGTGCAAGGAATGAGCAATCAAATTGTGAACCTTGACTTCTTCAGTTGATTACAGGAGTTCTACGTAAGGAGTTAGGAGGAAAACAAGTAGGCACCGGAAATCTTGAATAATCCTTTACATTGTAGGATCATCCATTTTGATCCAATTCCAATGAAGGTGATAATAGAAATCATCTCATAATCTGAAGTAATATATACCTCCCAAGAGTGTTTCTAAACACTTAATTAGTGCTTGGTAATGAGCTCAATACATTGTGGAGGTCAAGAACATGTGATTAACCTTCAAGTTCTAATTCCATGTGGATAAAATTGATCAAAAGGGTGTTCTCCACAATGGTATCATAGTCTTCTCCACATCCACATTTCAACCTTACATCCACCTTTCAACACACCCATACACCTTACTCAAGCACACCTCAATTCTCCATTACTCCTTTATCCATCATCTTTCTAGATTTTCAACTTTTGGATTTTTAAGACTCCTTGTTTTCTCAATCTCTAAATAATCTTCTCAACTTGGTTTTTCAACTACACCTTAACTTAAATTACTCAATATTATTTTCACTCATCTGATTTTTCTTACCTCTCTCCTAATCACTAATTCAAATCACTCAACTCTTCCTCTTTCACTTAAGGATTTTCATACAAACCCTTACTCTCTCTAGACTTCTTCATGGCACTGTGCATGATAATCAATTTAGGTCTTCTTGATTAAATTTGTATAAGGATTTTCCCCTATTACTCAAGGATTCAAAACATTCTAACACCACTCCCTCAATGATAGATACAAATTCCTTATGAGTTTCTTTCCTAAGACAACTATTTCTCAAGGTTGGTCTTGACAATCACAAGAAATAAGCATGATTGTACATTTCTTCCTTTACCTACTAACCACTAAATACTCTATCCTTATGCCCTGATTTTATGAGTCCTTAATGCCCTTAGGCCTTCCTCTAACTTTTTAGAGACTCTACTAACTTCAAACACATGGAATAAAGACTATTTTTTTTCTAAAAGTACATCCTTCTTAGCCCTCAAATAGGAATTAACACTACTATATTGTATTTGTGTATTCCTTTGCTTTTATTATTATTCCAACATGTACTAGGGATTTTGAAACTCTTGGTCTTCTTATTACCTTCCTACACACTTATCAAGGACTCTACCAGTCATAAGTATTAACTTTTACAATAAATATTATATGCTATGCCCTTAAGACTTAGCACACACAGTTACAATTGTGAACACAAATTTAATTTAAGAAATCCTCCTTTAGATGGCTTATTACCTTTTATTGACTTTTGCAACACCAATTCCTCATGATCAATGCCCTGAAATAGACTCAAGGATTCCATTGAATCATTATGTTCATGCTACATACTACTAAACTTCTAAAATAGGGGATAGTTTGTTCTAAGTAATCTATATATTTTCCATTCCTTGGACAACTGTGAGGGTTCCATGAAGCCTTGAACACCATTATAGATAAGAAGAAAATCCAAAACAAGATATTTACACGTGAAAATGCTTTACAAAATAGTCTCTAACCTCCAAATCTAATATCTCAATCTGAGAGGACTGTGTAACTTAACACCTAAGCCTATAACATACCTAGAGCTAGTTCAAATATTCAAATTATACATTTGGAGGGAAACTCCCTATTCTTTCCTATGGATTCCAAATGGACTAGTACAAGCTATGACCATCTCAAGTGGACCCAAGACACCCCTAGTCACCTAAGAAATCCAAAATTGATTATTAAAAAGATGTTCCTACATCACCAGAGGAAGATTGCACAATGACTGAGAAGCCTTATTTTCAATTAAGGGCTTAGTTGTCATGCTTCAAAATTTTCAATTTCCATGCTAGTTATTTTGGCCATTCTGAGCTAATAAAACACCCTCTGGGAGAGTTTAGGAAAAATATATAGCATCAAGAGGTGATGTTGGGGAATATTAGAAGTATTGAAGGTAATTTAGAATATTTAGGAAATGTTTGATCATTCAAGGACTATCTTGCTCAACAATGGGTTTTCTAGGTGTAGGGAACAAACACTCTAATGGTGAAACCTGACTTCTTTGGAAGATTCTAGGAGCTCTGTAAGGAGTTAGGAGGGAAAAAAAGGCATTGAAAATCTACGTGAATCCTATACATGTTGGAGACATCCATTTTTTTCTAAGGATTGAAGGTGTCATGAAGAATTTAAAAATAGTGAAGTTGCCCCTTTTGGTTCCAAAACAACACTTCACCAATGCAACACTTCATGACACCAAAACAAGGAACTACCAATCAAACTTCATGATTCTTGATGATTGACACCTCATGTTGACTCCTATGCCACCTAGACACCCTTTTCCATCAATGCAACTTGACATCAATGACAACACCAATGAAACTATGTCCAACACATGTGTTTTGATTTGTTATGTATTATAAGGCATTTCATGAGTGCATATATTTGAGTAGTTGTGGTTTCCTTTGAGAGTTGTGAGGTTTGTAAAATCTAATTTTGACACATATAACACTCCTACAAATATCAATAAACAATCCAAAAGACCCCAAAACCTAAAAATGACTATATACGTTATCAAAATAGACATCGATTATAGAATTTAAATGCTAAAAGCTTTTGATTAAGCTAAATGTGAATAATATATGCCTAATCTGATTGTTATTACAACAAGAAAATAATAAACAATTAAATATAGAAATGAAGCCAAGTAAACTAAACAAGAAAGTGTGAAACCCTAAGTGCAAAGAAGGGGTGAAAATTCTTAGCCGATTCACGATATCACAAAGTTGCACAGAGTTGAAAAACTAGAAAATATGAAGCATTGACTATCACAATGAAGCTCGATAAAATGTAGAGATGGAGAAATATGTTAGACTTGGGCACCCGGAAAGGGGAAGGGGTGTTTATGGGAGACCAAGGCATATTTATGGGTGCTCGTGTCTTCCAAAAGACTCGAAAAATATCCTTGGAGTGGTCACGAGGTATTCATTGTTGTTTTCCTTTGGTTGCTTTATGAGGTTGCACAATGATCGCCGAAGTCATCGGAAACCTAAAATGAAATAATTACCTACAAAACCCTCAAAGAGACATCAAATCCTAAAAAATAAAGATGCAGAATGAGTGGTCAAACTATCACAATGGTGATCTTATGACTGAGCACTACACTACATCTTAGACCCAATGTAGTTTTGTGTGTGTGTGTAGAAACATTCCCTAGGTGACTCTTTTGCTTGTCAAACTTGATAGTAAGTAAGAAAAATGTAATATATGTGTGCATGGAATAAAATGAAATTCCCTCCTATGAAGTGTAGGCAAAATAACCATCTCTTGTCTCCCTTGGATGGTGTTATATGGATGAAATAGAGATCTTAGATGTTTAATGGATGCAACCATAGGTGGTGATAGCTAGTGCTTAGTGCTTCATCCTTTATTATGATCACCTAAATTTATATTTATATAATTCTTTTGTTTGAATTTTGTAATTAACCCCGAAAAGGATGAATATCAAAAAGATAAGATGCTCAAATGGCTAGAAAGGACCCAAAAGATGTAAACAAATACAAATGGGTCAAGGGTGCCTAGAGGGGATGAAGGCGCCCGACATTGGTCTTCTCGTTGGGCGCTGGTGTCTAGGATGATAAATACTAAAGTATAAAAAGGCGAGACTAAGCAAGTAAGGGTGTAAGACCAAAAATAAAAACAGAAAGAAAAGAAAGGTGGCCAAATACATGGGTTAGCTATTACTTTTCTTACTTAGGAATCATATGAGTAGTAGTATGCAATCAATACTAAATAGATACCCAAAGTGTGTAATTTTATGTCTACATTTGTCCCCACTTTATGTTGGTGAGAGGAAATCTTGGTAATATGAAGTAGATAGAGATGCATACACGATAACAAAGTGTAGATTGATGTGGAAAGAGCATTCTAAGGGATAATATAAAGTTTGGATTGATAAAAGTGTGAAACATGAATGCTAAGGAGGAGAAAGTGAAAAAGTGATGATGAAAATGAACCTAGGGTAGAATCGCATGTGTAGATATCGAGATGTACCTATGGTTGATGTCAATTTTTATTTGTGTTGATGTTGTGAAATGATGTTGACTACCGCTTCCCATACGAACAGGACACAGTAAAAGAGAAGAATGAACAAGTAGTCAAATACGCATGTATATGTGTAAAAATTATGTAATGAAGTATGTAAAATGAAAAATGTGAAAAAGGAACATGTGCACTTGATCTATGATGAGGAAATAGTGTAGAAAGGATCTTGAAGATGTTGTAGATGAATAATTTTTTGGGCTATCTCATGCCAGTTGTGTTGGCCATGAGTTTTTGGGGTGATATCACACCAAGTCATGGAAGAAGTGTAGGGAGAAAATTATGGTGTTATCCTCCAAACTTTAACCGCTTCCCGTAATGTAGAGCGCAACTGCAGATGGTGTGTAAAATTTGAAAAATTCAATCCAATGTGAAATTTCTAAGGATTGTATTCCCTATAAAATCCTCTTTATGGAGTTCTATAGACTCTGATGAACTGTCAAATGTTGTGTAACGCACCCCTGGTTATAGGCATCCAGGAAGACCTGTGATGTGTTAAGGATCCAAGTGTGATTCTAAGCCTTGAAACTAAAAATTGTATTGTACTAGTATTTTGTGGTGATTTTTAGTGACTGTAGACTACTCTATGGGGTGACTGATTCACCCAAACAATGACCCCCTCATTTGGGGTGCATGCGATGATACTGAAGGAGTATGTGGCCCAAACGAGGACCGACCATAGTGCTAAAACTGTACCTGCAGGGGGAAGTGAATGTGTTTGGTAGAAATCAAGGTACACATAAAAAAATGATTGGGAGATAAGTGTTAGTCCAAGCAAAGACAAACATGCATGTATAAGACAAAATGTAAGTAAATAAGACAATGTATATGCTAAAACGGAAGAAGAAAATGTAAACACACAAAAAGACAATGTAGACCACAAAAAGCGGGCTACAAACATGGGACACCACTCACGATATCACAAGACAATCAAGGGTAATGAATCCTAAAGTAGATAGTATGCAAAAAGACAAGGAAAATCCTGCAAACAAGATCATACAAAGAGAAAACAATGAGAAATGATGTAATAGATAACTCATGAAAACAAATTTTGCACATGAATCACCCACTATTATGTTAGAAAGATAAAAATATACCAAATCATGTATAATCTGATAAATTAATTTGCTATGAAACAATAACACCTGTAATGTATGAAATTGGATGCCCCTGAGCTAATGTAGGACTGGTCATAGTACTACGCTAAACATCTATGATGCGTGTATAGATCTCAGTAGAATTTGCGATCACAACTAGATGTTAGAAGCACAATGGACTGAGATGGTGGGTGAATCAGTCCTTATAAAAATTTCAAATTAAACTTTTAGATTTGAAACTCAAATTACAATATTCAAATAACCACAATAACCACTTATTCAACTTTTAATGTGTGCATACCATAAACCATCAACAATGCATGAAACTATGAAAACACAAGAACACCATGAGAACACAAGATGTAAGTGGGAAACCCTCAAGGGGAAGAAAACCCACTAAAAAACAATATTATATTGATATGTTTCAAATTTAGTGAGGAACCAACCCCACAAGGAGCACCAACCCCTAGTTTAGTAGAGCACCAACCCCTAATTTTGTGAAGCACTAACTCCACAACAAGGCTACAACCCCCAATATAATCAAGAACCCACTAAACCACCTTATTATGTGTATATATTTGATTTTTTTCTTCCACAACTTATGGAGATTCAATTTCCAGCTCGCACTTCTTCACTTAAACCCTAGGTAACAAATCTTCACAAAGTAAGCTTCACAACCACTCTAAAATTCATAAAACCCTTTCTCTCATGTTGTATAATTTTTCTCCACCTATACACACTTATATCCTCCTCAATTCATGCTCAATTACTTACAATCACACTTCACCTAGGTCACTCTACCTTGCACACACTCCACTAGTCAATAAAAACACCAAAAACATGCTTTTTATATGCAATTCATCTCTATAACTTACGTCCAAAATTTTCCTTCCAATTGGTTTGACTAATACATCAAAGAAAAATTTTAAATTTTAAATACAACAGCCACATATGACTAAATTAGGTCTTCCTAGCCAAAAACATCATTATATGTGCCAAAAATGGCTCAAAACCCCATGGGTGCATTCTTTAAAAATTCCTAACATGAGTACCATAATTTTTCATGAACCATTAACCCTTAAATATGATTAAAATATCATAAAATATTCATCTATGGTCACAATTAATATCAACCAATCAAATTATTTCATTTATTGGGCCCAATTTCCTTTACAATTCTCAAAATAGCTTGTTTCCTTCACCCTTGAACACCCTGGAAACTTCATAATGGCACCAAATGACTTATACTAAATGAAAACATTCCATGTGATGACTCAAAATAAATGTAAGAACATTTACAACACTTCTAAGCATGTTATAAGTCATGAAACATCCTTCACTTCAAACCACAACAAGATTTTCCTTCACCAAATCAACCTACCAAAACATTTGTTTCCAAAGGTTAGATCATAAAATAAAATATACATGCAGTAAATACCTCAAAATGGATTCATTTTATTTAAAATCTATCCCTCTTCACATTCCAGATTATAGGAATCATCACCCAATCAATCTCATGCTTTAAACAACATAAAACTTTCACAAAATTATATTATGTCCTAAACTACAAAAATATTCTTTTTAAAAATTCCTTGAAACCATATTAAATCACCTCACCAAGAGACAATCCATATATCATTGGACATATCTATAAATATAATTTCTAGCACAAATTTAATCTTCTCAAAATTTCACATGTAGCTCAAGTTATGTCCAAAACAATGAACCCTGTTATTTGAGATCCCAAAACTACCCTTTGACCAATCAACTTGTTTGGACCTCAAAACCTAATAAACCTGTAATAAAATTATCTTAAACATCCATGGAAATATATAAAAACTCACATAATGGTAATTTTTCTATACCTCATTTGGCAACTTTCTCTTCAATCTATAACTCTTCGTAAACTCTTGTTTTTAAGCGGGCCCACTCATCATCAATACCTCAAAATTACTTTTATAGAAATATATGAGAGTCCTATAAAACATATAATAATCAAATTTTATGAATCAATTAAAACTGGATCACAATTCACCTTCTAACAATTTCTCCTCGCTAGGGTTTTGACATTCTTACCTTCTTAGCATTCGTTCATAAAACCCAAACGATGAAACAACCTCATTATTTTTTTAAATATTCTAGACTAACCTTAGAACACCCCTGAAATCTACAAGGTCCCATGAAAATAACATCATTTCACAATGAGCATCCGGTTGCACTTCAAGTTGGATTTTGCATTGTTTTTCACCCCGTCTCACCAAAATAATCATATCTTTCAAACTTCACATCATGGTCACCTGAATGGTTTCTAATATCATAATCACTCATCCCTCTAACATATCCAATCATCATAACATCAACTCCATGGCATAATCTCTCCAAAGAACTAAGACTTACCTATGCTTGCATGTTAGATTCTCATTGTAACAACTAGGGCCAATCTGAAATAGTGTGAGAACTGAACATATAAAATCTTAAAACTACCTACACATACCTCATGATCCATGATATACCTATTTTCATACTTGCATGAGCTCATATAGCTGTAAAACACTCTGTCATACCTCCAAGTTTCTCTTCCTGCTCCTAATGAGCACCTGTAACATGGTGAACCACCTATACCTACATTATACCACTACTGTGAGTTCTCAAACACCATCAAAACCTGTTATCCAACATGTCATCATGCTTCCCAAGCATCAAAGAGGATCACATTGTTGAGCTACACGTCCTAAGCACATGTATTGGCTTGTTAGAGCAAGCATACATCACTGAATCTCCTTGTAGAATCTCATAACCATCTGAACGAATATGTTAGCACCTCATTCAACATCATGACATCATCCTAAAACATCCAATTTGTCATTAATTTGGTTTTTCATTAATGAAAACACCTATTACGCCTACATGCCAACAATCTCCCCTTTATCATTGATGGAAAACACCCTGAACTTTTCCCCCTTTTTACATTAATGAAAAAGGCTAACATATATCTTACCTCATTCACCTGCATCAGCTTCATACCTTCATTCTTTGGTTAAAAACATCAACCAAATATGTCATCTTACCTAAATCTCTTTCTTTTTCTTAAAAACTAAGTTTTTCCTTCATTTTGGCCATGTAAACAACATACTCCCTCTAAAATGAGTACTATCAACATATGAAGATCATCAATAATCCATTATGAACATCCATCTCACCTTGTTAGGGGAAAAAATATTCATTTTCCATCTCTTAAGCATGCAAACAAGCTACTTTTCTTCTACATCCCTATTTTGAACATCTTGAGATCATTGTAGCAGCAAATACTTAAAGAAATTTTCATCATGACCATGCCAAAAATGTCAAATCAACCATTCTTTACCATTAATTCATCATTCTAGGCAATGATCCATGATTTCTAGGCCTAAATCATACATATTAAGGCATAATTTTGCTCTTTATACCATTCGGACACTAACACCATTAATGCACCTTTTAGTGCATTTTAGGCCAATTTCATCATCCACCTACATGACCACATAGCTATAATTCAAGCAACAAGTACTCTCTGTGGGCTTAAATCCTATATTCCTAGCTCCTGAGAACAAATTTGGACAACTAGTACTACAACCATGTCTTGAAATCATCATTACAACTTTCTCAAGGTCTAAATCAGCATTATCAGGTCTACAAAGTCCTAACTGACTGAGATAGAACAACTTTTAGCAATATCATGTTCATCCTTGAAAGAAATTACCTCATATTCTTTGAGAAGAACCAATGCACTATCTAGAAGTTTACACACTCACTACCCCTGTATTGATGGCCATCATATACACATGATTCACAATTTCCATACTTATAGGTGCATTTTTTATGTTTGACAACATCTGAAATTTCAACTCACATCTTGGTCAAGACACCAAGCTATCAATAATATATCTCCTTATCATAATAGATCACCTCTAGCATCATTTGGGAGTAGGTATAGGCATATCATACATTTTCTTATCGGTCGACCCTGTTCTACACCATTGTAGCTTTGTCATAGTCACCCCATAAAGGATTAGACCCACAATAATGCCTAACATTGATCAATTTACTCATGAATGAGCCACTTTCACATGTATCCATTAGTAAAATTTCATGCAAGAGACCAATAACCCATATTATTACTTCATGCTTACTTGACATTGTGCAAAGGATTCTTTTACAAGCTTCTTGCAACCGTAGGGTAACACATAGTTTTTATCCTTCTATACCCCTAATATTATCTTCATGCATCCTTACAATAATTATTCACAAGAAGGTAACTGAAACATATCTTTCAAGCAAGTATTATCTTTGAACAAGCATGTCATACCTTTTCCACAATGCAATTTTTCCTTCCATACCTATAGGTGATCATCTCTTCTTCATGGAGTACTCAAAGGGGTCTTCACAAGCTCATATCAGTTCTTCAAACACACCATATGCAAGCCAATAGATTGATGAGAGCATATACCATTCAAGGTGAAATTGAGCATTAAGAAACACTTTATACCACTGTGATCACAAATATTTTTCCCTTCAAGATATTGAGACACCTATAGGTCTTCACTTTCTTCTTGAAGCAATATTAGGCTCAAACAAGCAAACATTTGACTGAGATCATCAACTAAATGATTTCCAAGCATCTTGAGCACATTTCACATATAAGTTCACTTCAAGCACTAAGTCAAAGTTAAGCAAAACCATCATTCAAGCCCCAACACATCCAACTCGCTACAGGACTGCAATATGTATGATCAAGAATGAAATATGATGAACCACAACCAGACTCTTTTGAAATAATCTATGAAATGTCAAATTCATTGAATAAACTTTGAAAACATCATGAATTCCACTTATAATGATAATTCATCTTGAAAGGTCTTGATTATAGTCAACCATTATGGTTTTAAAGACCAAACTCTTACCACTGTGCACTGAGAACTAACACTCAACCCTGTCAGACATATTTAGAACTATATGCATATCTTGAGATCTAAATCTCCTTCATCCTTCAGCCACATGATTCTTCATGAAAGGTACAAAATTATATCATTTGAGCACTCAAACTTGAGTCTCCATCTATATGACTTCTTGATCACTGTAAACCCGCTTAAGGCATTGAACTAGCATTGTTTGCATGTATTTAGCTCATAAAATATTCAAACTAGTATTCACACCTTAGAACAACACCTTTTATCTAGTAGTTCACCTCTTCAAATGATAATTTACCATAAACAACCATATCACATACATGTAGCTCTTATTTTGTCTTATATAACCCTCATTTTGAGCAAAGTAGAGTCACCGTGAGCCTTGTCTTCAAGATTGTTGATCAAGTGGACACTTGATCACATTCACAATCATATTGGGATCATAACACCCTATTGCAGTTGCTTGAGGATATCTAATGTATAAACTCAAGATACCTTACCAAACTTATAACCATGCCCATACACTTAAGGAAGATCTATGGATAGACAGGCCAACAGTGTGTAGGGCATAGCCCCTCTTTGAGACAGTAAAGCAAAATTGGTTTATTGCTATTCTACCAGCAGGAACTGTGCAAGTCCTATAGTATTCTACCTTCAGGGGGTTTGGGATCTCATCCCAGTAGAGTTAGTTCCAATGAAGAACAAAAAGGAATGAAGGAAGGAATGGAAGAAAGATGGATCTGAAGGGAGAAAAGAAATGAATTCCAAAGTAGAAAGGTCAGAGGGTTTATGTTTTGGGCCGGTAGTAAACAGAGCCAAACTTACTCACATAAACAAATAAAGCAATACTGATAAACAAAATGACAAAAGTAGATATGAATCTAACAGAATAAACACACAGATCTGACGTAAGAAAGATCTAATGCATATAACACATGTATTCAACACAAAGTCTCAATATTTGTATTAATGTTTTCTTTTGTTACAAGAAAGCTCAAATTCTTTCTCTCCTCACTTCTATTTTTCATACAAGATTGTCCACACTTGAATACTACAAGTATCCAAGTATTTATAGAAGGAGAAGGAGAAAGAAGACAAAAAGGAGCCAACAACTTATTTACAAAATATCTACAAAATATCTAAAAGTCAAATGTTGACTTTGGGGCAATTTTGGATGATAACATCCCATGGTGCAACATGGATGATGTCATCACATGTGCCAACATACTTTTAAATATTTTTACAAAAATGGGATTTATCCCAGAGGAGGAAGCTTATTCATCATCATCCCTTTGCTCGAATGGAGTGTCTTGTTTCTGCTCTGGAGAGGCGATATGATACTGAGCTCGATACTCCATAAACTTGTTGATCATCTTCTGAAGTTGATCATGATCGGGACCCTTTGTGTGGTCTCCGATGACTTTACAAGTTTCTCATTCATCTCTGAGCCTATCAGGGAGCTTGAAGTATTCATTGCCTGCCTCTATCAAGTACCTAACAAAATCACGGCAAGCCAGAAGGTTGTTAATAGATTCTCAGTCAAAAGTGACCTCTGGCGTCAAACCTTGTGATGCAATTCCCTTGAAAAGATGAATAGTATCATTTTCTTCTCTTAAGGTGAATGATGCACTAAGCAACCCTAGAGACATCCTCAAGACAATCTGCTCCATTTGATGTTTCACGCATCTAGGGCTTCCTCCTTGATTTTGTCTATCTTTTCTAGGACAAACTCCATTTGATCAACCCGATAGTCTAAAGTGACAAGCACTTTGTTGTGTGCTCATGGGTGATCAATGACACTAAATTTTAACAAGTCATCGGTTGGGCAGTCGACCATTTTCTAGAATGTCTCATGTTGCAACCTGGCATGGTCCAACTCTTCGGAGATGGGTCCTGCTATTGCCTGGAGTTCATTGTTTTCCTTATCTATACTTTGGTAGAGGCCTGTGAACTTCGTGATTACTTCCTCACTATCTCTGAGGATCTGCTCTCTCCAGGAGGACACTGCTGCACCTTGTTCACCAATCTTGGTGTATTCATTTATCTTCTCTTGACTAAGGACTTCAGGAGTTTTGGGCAATAGCTATAGGAGGTGCATTGCCCATTCTTTGTAGAGATTGGAGAAGATGTTTGTTTTGTTCCTTTAACATTCTCTTCTTCTCCTTTTCTTCTTGTAGTTTCTTGCAAAGGGCATCCATGGCTGACAAGGCCTCTCCTTGTAGGCTCTCTGATGATGTTCCCATTGTGACTTGGGTCACTGTAAAATCTGTAGGAGATAGATCTTATTTCTTCTTTATGGGATCCGGGTAGGCTATCTCCATAACCCTTTCACCTGAAGCACTTTTTGAGAAGCGAGTTATCACTTTTTGCTTCTTTGGTCCTTTAGCTGGGATGATGAAGAAGTCCATGGGTGCAATGGGGACTTTCCTCTTGTGTTGGCTTAGGTGGTCTAGATCCAGCTTGGACTTATGGGAGTGGGACTAGAGGACGAAGAAGAAATAGGGGTGGAAGGAAGAACAACTGCAGTGGACACGGGGAAGTGTGTCGAACACTTGGTGGCAACATGGAGAAAGGGGCCGACACACCAATGCTCACGGGAATTAGGAGTCACTACAAGAGAGGAGGCCATGGGGGTGGAAGGGATCTATAAGATGAGGGAAGAAATGCTGGGGGAAAGATCCGCAAGGGAAGAGAAGATGGAGGAAGAGGGAGGGGGAAGGAAGAAGACGGAGGAGAAGACACAACCAAAGGAGTGGTTGTTTGAGTGACATGAGGAGGGGAAGGAGGAGTGAGAGAGGGAATGGTTGGTACCTTGCCAGTTGTAGTTGTGACAACATCTTGAGTGGATGTGTCTATTGGAGCACTTACTGCTTCTTTTTTCTTGGGGACTAAGTCCACAACTTTCTCTTCTGCGGTAGTAGGAGGGATTTCAGGAGCTTTCTCTTGAGCAGTGCTTGCCTCTCCCACTTTATCTTTCCTTTTCCTTTAGGCAAGTGTTCTAGCCTGAGTGGGTGCATTTCCCAGGGGAGATGTGGTAAAATCTACCCCAAGATAGATGATACCATTTTTCTTACACCAATGCTCGGTGTGTTGTAGAGTAGGTTGAACCCTTTCTTGGATGGTCTGGGGCACTTTGTTCCTATCAATATCTACGAATGACCAATCATCCCCTTCCATGTCTAGGTAAACTTGATCAATTTCCTGATCAGTTTCTAGGAAATCCTTTGGGATGATGGCCACGCCATATTGAATGATCTCTGGGGCCAGCCGGAGTGATCCTTTCATCTAAGTTTAACTTCATGATTTAAGTCAATGTAGATATCCTCGATCTGAGGAACATGGATAGGATCGATCTTTTCCCTTGGAAGGCAACCACGAGGATCGAAGGTTGGCCTTGCCGGGAAATTATGCTTCAAATTGAGCAATTCAAGCTCTGCATACATCTCCCAAGCTTTACTTTGTGAGGGGCACGTGTACCTACCTACTGTGAGGGGGAATGGAGTTCCTCCCTTCTTCCTCTTCATACACTTCTCGTGATAGGTGATAAGCTGCCTTGACAGCTCCAGAAGGATTAGTTTAGGCCCCGCATATCTCGGAAATCTTGTGGGTTCTCCCAAGAAGTTGGCAGCTCTGAGATAGGTAAAGGTGGGGAATTACGTAAACAATGCTCCCCACTTCATTGTGGTGGTGATCACACTTTTGCTTGTCCAACCATGAGTCATGTTGGGCCTCAAGAGGTAGATGATGCCATAGAAGAAGACATCATTGATCTTGCTGAACTGAGCTATGTTGTTCTCGAGCCTCAACTCTAGATAGTATTCATATATTTTGACCTGGGGCCATACCCCATACTGATTCAACCCTGGGTAGTCTCTCTCTGAGGTAGCTACATATACTACATAGGAGTTCATATAGAACCTCCCAGTTGTTGAAATTTGTTGAAGTTGTTCCAAGATTGTATCATAATAATCTCGCCCCAGCCAAAACGCTTGATCGGGCACATTCTTATTCATTGTTTCCAAATACCTGAGCATCCACTTGTGAAAGTAATGGGCATCAGGGAGCCCATGTACTCTACTTAGGAAGGTGATCATGTCACTCAACTCTTCTAAAAATCACTGCGATGAATGACTTGGGGCCACCTGCTTGCCACCTTTTTATTCTTGAGGTACACCTCGTTCATCATCTGCATGCACTTGTCCTCATTATCGGTCCAAGTCTTCATGCAGTCTTCTTGACTTACTACCAAAAAATGTCTATGGTGGGGGATGCCCAAGATAATTTCAAAGTGTCGGGCTGTGAGGTTGATTATCACTTTGCCCTCCTCATTTTTGACACATCTTGTGTCCTTGTTGTAACAACGGCCCACCAACATGATGAATTCATTATTAATTACACTCACTGGGAGCCCTGCAACAAAGTGCAGACCACTGCCAACCAATTTATCCATCCATGGGCTGCCTGTGACCTTCTTGGTTCTGGCCCAAAAGTCATCCATGTCAATATGCCCAAGTTCTGAATCTCTGATATCGAGATCACACTCTGCAAGTGAGTCAGGCATCCTGACCTTTTGGTATTTATACTTCATTTCTTGCTCCATCAACTTGGCTTTTCCTTTGGACTTGGTTGGCTTCTTACTCGATGAAGACATAAGTGCACTCGAGGATTGTTGTTGCTCTGCAAGAAGAATCAGAGAGTTCCAACATAGAAGGGCCATGTTAGCCATCAAGTTGTCCATAAAAGCTTTGCAAAATGAAAAATTATCAACTTATGAGCCTCTGGGCGCAAGGCACATCCTTTACTACAGGCTGCAGGGCTTTGAAAAGAAAGGCACACTTTTAGGGAGTGTTGCATGGGAGAAAGCAATGCCAAAAGGGTGCACGGGGCATGGAAAGGCTACACACAACATTCAGATGTTGATGTCAAGGAATATGCACTAGTGCATAGGAAGTGCTTTAACTGGGCGTAGATTTGTTTGGTGTAGTAGGGTCTCAGGGTGCGCCATTGGCAGATGTGGTAGATGTTGCATGAGGGTGAGGTGCGCCAAGCACATTTGTAGAAGGTGTAACACAAAGGTCAAGTGTGCCAAGGGGTTTAGTTTGCATGGCGTGGAAAGGGTTTGCACAACATGCAGTGTTGTTGTAGTTTCTTTGGCACCAGCGCTTATGCCTTAGGAATTTTGTAATGTTTTATAAGGCGCGGAAAGGCTTATGCTGCATGCAGGGATAGTGCACCTATGGCGTGCGACTGTGTTTGATGTAACATGAATGAAGATTGCACCAAAGAAAAACTAGTGGGTTGTTTGCTCTATTTTATGATTTTCACTCTTTTGGCTTAGACTTTGATGTCCAGAGGGAAAACCTAGCAAGGCAGGGAGTAAGGGACAAATGGGTTTTGGCTCATTTTGTGGCAGAGCCTTCCAGATTTTAGATCTAGAAGGAGGAGAAGGGGACTTGCAGTTGAGTACTTGGGTTTGCAAATGGTGTTATCCCTTTCTTCTAGATTCATTTCCTTTATCACATAACCCTATTCACCTAGCCCAACATCCATAAAAACAACAACAAGGATGGTAGAAACCACTTACCCGGTATAAATAATGATGAAGGAAAGAAGTGGGGTCCATAATCACAATGAATGGCACGCGTGGGCTGACAGGATAATGACAGGTGCATAGAGGAATAATTTTCACAATTTTCAACTTGTGAAAATGACAGTTCAATGCACATATATATAGAAAATTCTGCATTTAATGTGCCAACCACTTTTTCCTTTGGCGCACTTGGGAGAGACATCGACATGGAGGAGATTGCACCTAGGCGGGTTTGGATGTGTCGACATCACCTTTCCAGCGTGCATGGCACAATTTGGGAAGTGTAATCAGGATGATGGGTGCACTTTGGTGCACCTTTGGGAGGTGCAACATTTGGAGTGTTGACACTCCAGGAAGTGCACCAAAGGCAAAGATGGGTGTAGTTTTGCAAGATGTTGCAACAATGGTTCTTGCGCCCAACCCAAAAAGGTTGAAAATGACCAAGTTCTTAAAAGTTGATTTTTTGGAAGGGAGTTCTAGGCCATTTAGAACATTAATAGACCTTATCAGGGGACCGAAATGGAATTTTGGTATGGTTACCTACAAAATTGCCCTTGTCAATTTTATAGGATAACAACTGGCTCTTTCTGGGACTATCTTTGAGCGAAGCTTAAGGGTAGAGAATCCCATATTTTCATGTGCCTATCCATTGGGTTACAGAGTCAAAAATAAGGGCGAAAAAAAAGAAGGAAAACACACAACTAACAAAAAGCAAACACACGACAAAAACAAACACATAACTAAAGCAAATTGTACAAAGAAGAGAGCAAGCTCTACTTCCTAAAAATTTTGAGATGTTGCCCACTATAGGGAAGTGGGAGTTCAGTTTTGTCCAGATACGAGAGATAGAAGCTACTCTCTCCATTTAGTTGTCTGATCTTGAATGGCCCTCTCCAAAGAGAATCAAATTTCCCGTGCATGCCCTTTGGTTCTCTTCACTTGTCCCATAGGAGGACAAGATCTCCCACCTAGAAATCTCTCTGCTTGGCCTTTTTATCGAACAGTCTTTTGAATTTATTCTAATGTTTGGTGATCCTGTCAACCACCCTTACCCTTTTTTCTTCAAGTTCTATTAGATACATGATCCTCTTTTCAAGAGAATTCTGGAAAGTTTCATCTTCGATCACTCGTGCCAAGCGTAGAGTAGGGAGTTCCATGGAGATAGGGATCTCAGCATCAATTCCATATAACACTTGAAAAGGTGACATTCCGAGAGACCTCTTCGGGTAATACGGTCTACCCACAAAGCATCATATAATGACTTGTGCCATGACCGCTGATTCTCATCGACTAGCTTCCATATGATAGTCACTAGGTTTTTATTGC
Source organism: Taxus wallichiana var. yunnanensis (assembly GCA_018340775.1). Taxonomy (NCBI): domain Eukaryota; kingdom Viridiplantae; phylum Streptophyta; class Pinopsida; order Cupressales; family Taxaceae; genus Taxus; species Taxus wallichiana. The sequence continues at coordinate 109,265,635 of CM031235.1, read as the reverse complement.
TGGATTCAACTTGACCATTCCCTTGAGGGTAATAATCCAAGGCATGGGCCAAGGTTATTCTATATCCATAGAAAAAACCAATAACTTCCCATGAGGAGAAGTTGGAAGCATTATCAACAACGATCTTGTGTGGGATGCCAAATCTCACAATGATATTTTCTTTGATGAAGTTGCAAACAACTTCAGAGGTGGCATTCTTAATAGGTATGGCCTCCACCCATTTGGTGAAGTAATCTATTGTTGTTAGGACATAACTATGTTCTAGCACTTGATTGGGGATGGAGTGCTCTGATAAATTCAATTCCCATTTCTGAATGGTTCATCAATAATGATGGGCCTGAGGGGAAAAGCAACCAATTTTGGTTTACCAACGAACTATTGGCAGAGCTCACATTTTGCTACCTAGGTGGTTATATCCTGAAATAGCATTGGCTAGTAGTACCTGGCCCGAATGATCTTATGTGTTGTCACAGAAGAGGAAAAGTGACCACCGCAGGCTGAATCATGAAAGCTTTCTAGTAACTTCACCTGATGTGGCTTGTCAACGCATCGCAAGAAGATGCCATCAATCCCGCGCTTGTATAAACCGTCATCCCATATGACATATCTGGCTGCCCTGAGCTTTACTGTCCACTTCTCCTTTGAAGTTAGATGGGCTGACACTCACCATAAGTGAGAAAGAAAGTGATGTCGAATACCACTCATCGCTGGTCGCAACAAATAGAACCATAGGTAGAGAATCAACTTTCTCCAGTTCACCCTGCGCTCCATCGATGCAATCAAATTTCTCTTCAGGATCTCCTGAATCTTTATTTTCAGCCATGAGATGACATAGGCCTCTACCCCTTACCAACTTGGTTGGTTTGATGTCCAGATCATACTCTTGGACCTTTGCTGATCCAATTCCCTCGTAAGCTTCCTAACTCCTGTTGAGTTAGGATAGACTTAAGTACCGTGTCGGGAACCAACACTACCGTATGAGAGTTTAGGATGTAGTACCGGAAGTTCTTGACTACTTTGACTACTGTGAAGGCATGTTTTTCTAACTAAGACATCTTCAATTCATGAAGCTTGAGAGGGGAGCTCATGAATGTGATTGGGGATTCAACATCCTCAGAGTTCTTCTACATTAAGATGGTAGATACAGTATGCACGGACGCATAACTGTACATGATGAAATCTTTGGAGAAGTCAGGGCATACCAGAACTAGTGCATGAGCAATAGAGGATTTTATATCCTCGAATGACATCTTTCCTTCTTCGCTCCACTAGAAATTTTGTGACCCCTTCATCATATTTGATATGTGACGAGTCTTTTCAGCAAAGTCTGGAACAAAGCATCTGAGAAAATTCACCTTTCCGAAGAAGGAGTGAACACCGGTCTTGCTTGTGGGAAAGGTAAGGCTCTGAATAGCCTTGACTCTTTCGATGTCTATCTTTGTTCCTTCCTTTGCTTGACAACATGTCCCAGCAACTTTCCTTCAGTGACCCCAAAAATAGACTTTTTTTGGATTTAGGGAAATCTCATGTTCTCGGCATCTAATCAATACTTGCTCCAAATGATCACAGTGATCACTTCTTCATTTTAGAGAACACAGTTAAGTCATCCAGATAAACTATGATGACCTTCCCCATCATACCTTTGAATGCGAAGTCCATAGCTCACTGAAAGGTGGCACCGGCATTGGTCAAGCCGAAAGGCATCCTGCTGTAGGTGAATGTGCCCCAGGGAGTAGTGAACGCTATTTTGAATTGGTCTTCAGGTGAGACCTCAATCTGATTATATCCCGAAAAACCATCAAGCATGGACAACATCTCTGAACCAGTTACTGCTTGTAGAACTTGATCCATTATGGGCAGTGGATAATTGTCCTTCAGGATGCCTTGGTTCAGGTTGTGAAAATCTACGCATATGCGTATTTCACCATTCTTCTTTCGCACGGGCACAATGTTTGCGACCCAGGTACTATGATGGATAGGAAAGATAATTCTCACATCCAAGCATCTTCTATATTTCCACCTAGGATGGTACCCGAGATCTTAGGATTGTAGTGCCTCTATTTCTGGCGAAAGGGTTTGACGTCGTCCTTTAACAGGATGTCATGTTGAACATCCTTAGGCTTGAATGACTTTAGATCGGCATAAGACCATGCCAATACGTCCATATATTTCTTCAACAACTTGAAAAATTTCCACTTTTCCTCGGTGTACAACACTTCCCGATGTTCACAAACTGTGGATGCTCTGTAGAGCTTAGATTAATAGATTCGGTCTCTGGAGAAGAGCTAGGGTCATTCTGTCACTTTTTCTTGATGAAGCGGTCATGCTTGTCAAAAATCATTCTAGGGAGACTAAACCTTTTAGAATTTTGTTCCCCTTGAGCTGACAGATGCCTCCACCTTCTATTGATTCATTTTCTTGACTAGTGATAGACTCACGACATACCAAGTAGATCCTTTGAAATGAAGCTCATTGAAATTGTCTACTTTCTCTAGGAAAGCAATAAGCTGATTGTCATCATTGAATACCTACCAGTGGTGAGAATTATCTGCACACTTGGGTGAAAGACTACCTCAATGGTATATGTGTCTATTTTCAGCCCTGGGTGAGGGAGCATAAGTGAGGCAGAGATGGCCAATGAATCGGCCATGTCATTTTGGGCTCGTGGAACTACTTTGATTGAGAAGGCATCAACTCCTCAATGTTGTCCCATACTATGCATTGTGGTAGTTCCTGAGTCTGTCATTTTTTACCTGGTATACTCCCTTTACCTGATTGATAATTAGTTCGGCATCACCCTATACTTTTAGGTTCTTGATTCCTCTTTCCTTTGCAGCTTGCATGCCGAGTAGCAAAGATTCATACTCAACAGTATTGTTTGTATTGAAAAACTACAATTTGAAAGAAAGAGGGAAAATCTCCTCTTCAGGAGATATCAGGATGGCTCCAACGCCACATCCACTTGTTGCACAACTACCATCAAACTGCAGCATCCATATCTTGTTAAGGTCCTCCTCCTGGATGAGAATGTCCATTCTATCAGACTCAGTGGATAAGAAGTAGTTCCCCATCCCTGATGATTCAAAGAGAATCTGGGCCTTGGGGTCATCAGAGTTGGTGACCAAGTACTTCTTTTGTGATTCAGGCTCCAATGTCTGCATTACTCCTTTGATGGGGATTCTAGCTTTGGACCAGTCCATATGAATCTCTCCACCGACTTCCCTACAAAAAATTCTCCCTAGTAAAATTCCATATGCTGCTGGAATATCAACGAACAGGATGGTCATCTTTACCCTTTTCTCTGGGAATGCTAAATGTGAACTGTGTGTCTTTGATCTGACCAATTAATGGAACCTGTTTGGTTTCCATGGAGTAACATCTACCGAAAGGCTTGGTAAGAGTGAGGCCCAAAGCATGGGTGACCTTTGTCGGCATGACATTATCGAAGCCCCAAAATCAATTATGCAGTTGCTTAGTTTGTGACCATTGATTAGGAGGGAGAGATAAAAAGGTTCAATTTTTCTTGATGCGGAAGTCGAGGCAACATTTATGCGAGATGCAGGAGGAGTGGAAAGGATTCCTTTCGGGAGACAGGAGAGGGGATGACAACTTGGCTTTGGATATATTCGGTTAATCTTACAAGCTGCTCAGGGTTAGACTGAAGATATTCAGCCTCAGACATTTGAATCTTGGTCTTTTTAGCATGATCGACTATGTCGAATGTGACCAAGGGTTGCGTTGATGAAGGAATGAGTCCTTCATTTCACGATGGTAGGGGAGGGTTACTGGTCTTTATGGAAACGGAAGAAGGCTGATTTGGAGGAGAGATAGGAGGAAAATATTTCTTCACAAAAGGTTTAATAGGAGGTTGAGCAGGAAGAGGATTACCTCTTTTAGCAATTGTTGGAGGCGTGTTCGACACAACCTTCTCCTTTTGTATCTTAGCAGCAACTTCTGCTTCTTTTCCTTGTGAGGGTGAAAACAACATATGACTATCCACTTGCATACCCTTGGGTACCTTCCTCTTCATCAGATTCCTCATCTTCAAATTCCATATACCCGATCGTAGAGTCACCAGTCGGTTCACTAACATCTTGATCATCTTCACCTTATGATGAAGGTTCTTCATAAATTTTATCATCTTCTTCGATCTCGACCAAGGCATTAATCGGAGGGGCCTCAAGTGCTAACCTTGGAGTAGCAGTAGGAAAACGTGGCCTTTGAGGGGCATTGTTGGGAGTGAAGTTCCTCCATGGGATATCCCGATAGAGTGCTAGACGAAGCTTGAGCTAATTACTTCTTTAATGCGAGCAAGTCATTTGCCATCTTTTGGAATGCCGATCTGATGAAGTGGCTTGAGAAGGAGTCAAAGCCTTTGATTTGGATGGCTCTCATTTTAACTCACTAGATATAAGCAGGTTATCCTCTATCCAAATGGCCACAGCTTGAGTGAGGACCAAGGTGGTGATTTGTTCTTGTAAAAGTAAGAAACTTACTCTTGAACTCATGGCATTCACAAAGAAACACTTTTGATTTTCTGTGTTGGCAACATGGCAGGTGGCACATGTTAATCAGCGAATTGAAATGGGTGATAAAATCACATGGTTTCATTGGCCTCCTTCTTCAAGTGAGTAATCTTTGATAGTAACACAAATGTGTCTTCTAAAGGCTTATACCTATCTTCAAATGTAGTTCATAATGTGGCCCAACTAGTGATAGATCCGGCTGGCAAGTGTTGGAACCACTCTGTTGCAGGCCCTTGCAAGGTCTCTAGAAAGAGGCATACTAACATGTCTTCATGGGTCACATCTAGGATGTTGCATGACATAATGAATGCAGATATATGTGCATCCATGCTTTGATTTCCACTCCCATCAAATCTTGGGAAATTCTTGTGGTTTCCATGAGGGAGTGCGTGAACTGATGCGGCAATGCAAGAGGACCCATAGCATTTCCCCATGGTACTACCATTTGAAAAGATGAAAGAGGATGAGCCGGGAGTGTGGTTCCACTTAGTAACATGAGGCACTGCAAATTGATGTGGAAGCTCCTTGTGAAAACTGGTTCTTTCATGGAGGCGAGGCACTTCTTGCTGACCGATCAGCTAAACTCAGTGATGAGAAACATGCTGGTGTAATACTGAAATTGTGCCTCTGAAGTAGATCAAAAATAGGATCGACTTCTCCACGAGCTCTTCTGCTACGGGTAAATGGTTCACCCGCCAGTGTATCTACTCAGATCGGCAATAATTTGGAGTAGATTTATAATAATCTTTTTGTTTGTACTTGCTGATTTTCTGATTTTTCTGGAAAAAATCAGCAACATGCACTTTTCTAAATACTTAAATTTATCCCTTTTTTAAACAACCGATTGTGGTTTAATGACAAGGATTAGTAGGGATAAAAAGTGGGATAATTTCAGTAAGCTGATTTTCGGATCTTAGATTTGATTTTTGCAAGGGTTTGAAAATATTTGTAAAAATATCAAGATCTCAGATCTACGGAAATATACGGGTTTTTATAAAAACTCAGCGAACTAAAGGTTTCTAACTGGTCCAGATCTATAGATCTGCTAAGAAAATTTTCAGTTTGGGTCACTTTTGCAAAAATTTCAGATTTTAACAAAGGGTTAAAATTTTCAAACTGGTAGTGACTTTGACAGTTTTTATTTATTTTCTTAGTTCGATCCCCAAAGAGTCAAAAAATATTGGTCCAAAAATCTATCGGGTGGGTAAATCTATGGATAGATAGGCCAACAATGTGTAGGGCATAGCCCCTCTTTGAGACAACAAAGTGAAACTGGTTTATTGCTATTCTACCAGCAGGAACCTGTGCAAGTCCTATAGTATTCTACCTTCAGGGGGGTTTGGGATCTCATCCCAGTAGAGTTAGTTCCGATGAAGAATAGAAAGGAATGAAGGAAGGAATGGAAGAAAGATGGATCTGAAGGGAGAAAAGAAATGAATTCCAAAGTAGAAAGGTCAGAGGGTTTATGTTTTGGGCTGGTAGTAAACAGAGCCAAACTTACTCACATAAACAAATAAAGCAATACTGATAAACAAAATGACAAAAGTAGATATGAATCTAACAGAATAAACACACAGATCTGACGTAAGAAAGATCTAATGCATATAACACATGAATTCAACACAAAGTCTCAATATTTGTATTAATGTTTTCTTCTATTACAAGAAAGCTCAAAGTCTTTCTCTCCTCACTTCTATTTTTCATACAAGATTGTCCACACTTTGAATACTACAAGTATCCAAGTATTTATAGAAGGAGAAGGAGAAAGAAGACAAAAAGGAGCCAACAACTTATTTACAAAATATCTAAAAATATCTAAAAGTCAAATGTTGACTTTGGGGCAATTTTGTGGATGACAACATCCCATGGTGCAACATGGATGATGTCATCACATGTGCCAACATACTTTTAAATATTTTTACAAAAATGGGATTTATCCCAGGAGGAGGAAGCTTATTCATCATCATCCCTTTGCTCAAATGGAGTGTCTTGTTTTTCTGGAGAGGTGATATGATACTTGAGCTCGATACTCCATAAACTTGCTGATCATCTTCTAAAGTTGATCATGATCGGGACCCTTTGTGTGGTCTCCGATGACTTCACAAGTTTCTCGTTCATCTCTGAGCCTATCAGGGAGCTTGAAGTATTCATTTCCTACCTCTATCAAGTACCCAAAAAAATGCAGTGGCTTATAAAGGTTGTTAATAGATTCTCGGTCAAAAGTGACCTCTGGCATCAAACCTTGTGATGTAATTCCCTTGAAAATATGAATAGTATCATTTGCTTCTCTCAAGGTGAACGATGATGCGCTAAGCAAACCTTGGAGACATCCTCAAGACAATCTGCTCCATTTGATGTTTCACATCTAGGGCTTCCTCCTTGATTTTGTCTATCTTTTCTAGGACAAACTCCATTTGATCAACCCGATAGTCTAAAGTGACAAGTGCTTTGTTGTGTGCTCATGGGTGATCAATGACGCCAATTTTAACAAGTCATCGGTCGGGCAGTCGACCATTTTCTGGAATGTCTCGTGTTGCAACCTGGCATGGTCCAACTCTTCGAGATGGGTCTTACTATTGCCTAGAGTTCATTGTTTTCCTTATCTATACTTTGGTAGAGGCATGTGAACTTCGTGATTACTTCCTCACTATCTCTGAGGATCTGCTCTCTCCAGGAGGACACTGCTGCACCTTGTTCACCAATCTTGGTGTATTCATTTATCTTCTCCTGACTAAGGACTTTAGGAGTTTTGGTGGCAGCTATAGGAGGTGCATTGCCCATTCTTTGTAGAGCTTGGAGAAGATGTTTGTTTTGTTCCTTTAACATTCTCTTCTTCTCCTTTGCTTCTTGCAGTTTCTTGCAAAGGGCATCCATGGCTGACAAGGCCTCTCCTTGCAGGCTCTCTGATGATGTTCCCATTGTGACCTGGGTCACTATAAAATCTATAGGAGACAGATCTTCTTTCTTCTTTATGGGATCCGGTAGGCTATCTCCATAACCCTTTCACCTGAAGCACTTTTTGAGAAGTGAGTTATCACTTTTTTCTTCTTTGGTCCTTTAGCGGGATGATGGAGAAGTCCATGGGTGCAATGGGGACTTTCCTCTTGTGTTGGCTTAGGTGGTCTGAGATCCAGCTTGGACTTATGGGAGTGGGACCAGAGGATGAAGAAGAAATAGGGGTGGAAGGAAGAACAACTACAGTGGACACGGGGAAGTGTGTCGAAACACTTGGTGGCGCATGGAGAAAGGGGCCGACACACCAACGCTCACGGGATTAGGAGTCACTACAAGAGAGGAGGCCATGGGGGTGGAAGGGATCTATAAGATGAGGGAAGAAATGTTGGGGGATAGATCCAAGGGAAGAGAAGATGGAGGAAGAGGGAGAGGGAAAGGAAGAAGACAGGAGGAGAAGACACAACCAAAGGAGTGGTTGTTTGAGCGACATGAGGAGGGGAAGGAGGAGCGAGAGAGGGAATGGTTGGTACCTCGCCAGTTATAGTTGTGACAACATCCTGAGTGGATGTGTCCATTGGAGCACTTACCACTTCTTCTTTTCCTGGGGACACTAAGTCCACAACTTTCTCTTCTATGGTAGTAGGAGGGCTTTCAGGAGCTTTCTCTTGAGTAGTGCTTGCCTCTCCCACTTTATCTTTCCTTTTGCTTTAGGCAAGTGTTTTGGCCTGGTGGGTGCATTACCCAGGGGAGATGTGGTAAAATCTACCCCAAGATAGATGATACCATTTTTCTTACACCAATGCTCGGTGCGTTATAGAGTAGGTTGAACCCTTTCTTGGATGGTCTAGGGTGCTTTGTTCCTATCAATATCTATGAATGGCCAATCATCCCCTTCCGTGTCTAGGTAAACTTGATCAATTTCCTGATCAGTTTCTAGGAAATCCTTTGGGATGATGGCCACGCCATATTGAATGATCTCTGTCCAGGGCTAGCCAGGAGTGATCCTTTCATCCTGAGTTTGACTTCATGATTTAAGTCGATGTAGATATCCTCGATCTAAGGAACGTGGATAGGATCAATCTTTTCCCTTGGAAGGAAACCACGAGGATCGAAGGTTGGCCTTGCTGAGAAATTATGCTTCAAATTGAGCAATTCAAGCTCTACATACATCTCCCGAGCTTTACTTTGTGAGGGGCACGTGTACCTACCTACTGTGAGGGGGAATGGAGTTCCTCCCTTCTTCCTCTTCATACACTTCTCGTGATAGGTGATAAGCTACCTTGACAGCTCCAGAAGGATTAGTTTAGGCCCCACATATCTCAAATCTTGTGGGTTCTCCCAAGAAGTTGGCAGCTCTGAGATAGGTAAAGGTGGGGAATTGCGTAAACAATGCTCCCCACTTCATTGTGGTGGTGATCACACTTTTTCTTGTCTGACCATGAGTCATGTTGGGCCTCAAGAGGCAGATGATGCCATAGAAGAAGACATCATTGATCTTGTTGAACTGAGCTATGTTGTTCTCAAGCCTCAACTCTAGATAGTATTCATATATTTTGACTCTGGGGCCATACCCCATACTGATTCAACCCTAGGTAGTCTCTCTCGAGGCAGTAGCTATATATACTACATAGGAGTTCATATAGAACCTCCCAGTTGTTGAAAGTTGTTGAAGTTGTTCCAAGATTGTATCACTGATAATCTCGCCCCAGCCAAAATGTTGATCGGGCACATTCTTATTCATTGTTTCCAAATACCTGAGCATCCACTTGTGAAAGTAATGGGCATCGGGAGCCCATGTACTCTTCTTAGGAAGGTGATCGTGTCACTCAACTCTTCTAAAAATCACTACATGAATGACTTGGGGCCACCTACTTGCCACCTTTTTATTCTTGAGGTACACCTCATTCATCATCTACATGCACTTGTCCTCATTATCGGTCCAAGTCTTCATGCAGTCTTCTTGACTTACTGCCACAAAATGTCTGTGGTGGGGGATGCCCAAGATAATTTCAAAGTGTCGGGCTGTGAGGTTGATTATCACTTTTCCCTCCTCATTTTCGACACATCTTGTGTCCTTGTTGTAACAATGGCCCACCAACATGATGAATTCATTATTAATTGCTCACTGGGAGCCCTGCAACAAAGTGCAGACCACTGCCAACCAATTTATCCATCCACGGGCTGCCTATGACCTTCTTGGTTCTGGCCCAAAAGTCATCCATGTCAATGTGCCCAAGTTCTGAATCTCTGATATCGAGATCGCACTCTGCAAGTGAGTCAGGCATCCTGACCTTTTGGTATTTATATTTCATTTCTTGCTCCGTCAACTTGGCTTTGCCTTTGGACTTGGTTGGCTTCTTACTCGATGAAGACATAAGTGCACTCGAGGATTGTTGTTGCTCAAGAAGAATCAAAGAGTTCCAACATAGAAGGGCCATGTTAGCCATCAAGTTGTCCATAAAAGCTTTTGCAGAATGAAAAATTATCAACTTATGAGCCTCTGGGTGCAAGGCGCATCCTTACTGTAGGCATGGGGGGCTTTGAAAAGCAAGGCACACTTTTAGGGAGTGTTGCATGGGAGAAAGCAGCACCAAAAGGGGCAGGGGCATGGAAAGGCTACACACAACATTCAGATGTTGATGTCACGGACGTTGCGCCAGCGCATAGGAAGTGCTTTAACTGGGCGTAGATTTGTTTGGTGTAGCAGGGTCTCAGGGTGTGCCATTGGCGTAGATGTGGCAGATGTTGCATGAGGGTGAGGTGCGCCAAGCGCATTTGCAGAAGGTGTAACACAAAGGTCAAGTGCACCAAGGGGTTTAGTTTGCACAGCGTGGAAAGGGTTTACACAACATGTAGTGTTGTTGTAGTTGCTTTGGCACCAACGCTTGCACTTTAGGAATTTTGCAATGTTTTATAAGGCGCGGGAAAGGCTTATGCTGCATGCAGGGATAGTGCACCTATGGCACGACTGTGTTTGATGTAACATGAATGAAGATCACGCCGAAGAAAAATAGTGGGTTGTTTGCTCTATTTTATGATTTTCACTCTTTTGGCTTAGACTTTGATGTCCAGGAGGGAAAACCTAGCAAGGCAGGGAGTAAGGGACAAATGGGTTTTGGCTCATTTTGTGGCAGAGCCTTCCAGATTTTTAGATCTGGAAGGAGGAGAAGGGGTTTTGCAGTTGAGTACTTGGGTTTGCAAATGGTGTTATCCCTTTCTTCTAGATTCATTTCCTTTATCACATAACCCTATTCACCTAGCCCAACATCCATAAAAACAACAAGGATGGTAGAAACCACTTACCCAGGTATAAATAATGATGAAGGAAATAAGTGGGGTCCACGATCATGATGAATGGCACGCATGGGCAGATTGACAAGATAACGATAGGTGCAAAGGAATAATTTTCATGATTTTCAACTTGTGAAAATGATAGGTTCAATGTGCATATATATAGAAAAGTCCGCATTTAATGCGCCAACCACTTTTTCCTTTGGCGCACTGGGAGAGACGTCGACATGGAGGAGATTACACCTAGGCGCGGGTTTGGATGTGTCGACATCACCTTTCCAGTGCACATGGTGCAATTTGGGAAGTGTAATCAGGATGATGGGTGTGCTTTGGCGCACCTTTGGGAGGCACAACATTTGGAGTGTTGACACTCCAGGAAGTGCGCCAAAGGAAAAGATGGGCACAATTTTGTAAGATGTTGCAACAATGGTTCTTGCACCCAACCCAAAAAGGTTGAAAATGACCAAGTTCTTAAAAGTTGATTTTCTGGAAGGGAGTTCTAGGCCATTCTAGACCTTATCGGGGGGACCAAATAAACAGCTTACATAAAACCCATCATTATGACTCAAAACAAGACTAAGAGGAGAAAGTACACTCATACCTTGACTTTGTAGAGATAACACACATGACACAAACATCTCCCCCTCACCTAGATGCTTCATTTTTAATGGTATACCTTCAAGAATAATAGTGAAGGTATACTTGATCTATAGTGACCTAAAAGAAGGTCTTGAAGAGGTCCCAAGCCTTCTTGGGCACCTACAATACTCCATCTTCCTCTCTCCTCTACTCTGAACACTGTGTTACAGCTCTCTTCTCAGTTTCAATTGTCTTTGTTGAGACAATTATACTTTCTTGGCCCCCATGCTCTTATAGAATTAATACCTTGCATTCTAGCACCTTGGAAGTTGTTCTCATACACTCTAGGTATTTGATTTATCTTCTCTTGTCTTGAATGAAAACATACTCTTGCCACATGACCAATATCATTATAGTAGTAGCAAACAACTGAGTTCTTCCTTTTAAAACCTTCATTTTGACTAGGTCTATCATGGAAACAATGCCTAGTTATGTGTCCTTGTTCATTGCAATTGTAGCATACAATCCTCTTAGAAAACTCACTTCTATTGTCTCTCCAAGGGTGATCATCTCTAGGATATCTTCTACATTCTTTAGATCTATGACCAAAAGTATTACAAGTAAAACAATGACCATTGAAATTTATTTCATACCTTGAAGCTTGGGGTTGTCTAATGAACCTTGGTCTTTCATTGTTCTTGATAGGAGTCACCTTCCTTTCCTCTTTCATAGTGAGTTTATTTGATTCCTTTCTTGGAACACTAGCTTCTAGCTCAACTTCTTTGTCCTTAGACTCTTGTTTGAAGCCCAAACCAATCCTATCATCTGCAACCCTTTGTTTTCTAAGTAGGTCATCTAGATCTTTAGTACTCTTTTCAAAATTTTGCAAGGACATAGTATTCTTACTGATTTCTAGCAGCTCAGCCCTCAAAAAATCTATATCTTTCTCATATTTGGTGCACAAATTCTCCTTATCCTGCAGATTAGAGACAAGAAACTTTACCTTATCCTCTAGCACCTTGTTTTCCTCAATTAGCTTTGTAGACTCAATCACATATTTCTCATCCATCTTATGAAACTGATTTTCATATTCCTTAATCTACAAGGTCAGTTTTTTATTCTCTTTTTTAGCTTTCTCAAGTTCCCTTTTTATACTTTCAAGATCACCTATGTCCTCTTGATTCATTATCAAAAAATTTACCATAACCATAAATGAAATCACCTAGAAGAGAAGAACCATCACCTAAAGATCTCATAGCTTCTTTAGTCATGAACAAAGCTTCATTACCTAAGATTTCATACTCATTTTCATATTCATAATCTGATACACCACTACTAGCATCTGAAAAATCATCATCTTGATTTGAGTAAAAATTCTTTTCTCCTTTTTGTAATTAGGATTCTTAAAAATTTCTTACCTTTGCCAAACTTGTAGTTCTTCTTCTTGGATTCTTCCTCTTGTCCTTCATCATCATCATTTTCTTTCTCATGCCTATGAGGACACTTAGCAAAAAAATGACCTACTTCTCCAAAAGTGAAACATTTGAAAGGGATTTTACCTTTATACTTACTAGAACCTTGCTTCATTCTTCTAGCTAACATAGCAAAGAGCTCTTCATATTCAATATCTAGGGTGGTGTCAACCTTCTTTACCTCCTTTTCCTTTGTCTTCATTTCAGATTTGAAATCAATATCCTTCTTGGCTGATTTTGAGTCACATATCCTCATTTCATAAGCAGTCAAAGTACCATGCAACTCATCTAATGTAAAAGTGGTTAGATCTTTAACTTCTTCTATAGAAGACACTTTAGAATCAAACTTAGAGGATAAGGACCTTAGAAACTTTTGAACTACAACTTCTTCTTTTACTTCTTCACCTAAACCTTTCATGTTATTCACAATTTTATCAACTCTAAGAAGATATGCAACAATAGCCTCATTATCATTCATTTTTAGACTTTCAAACTGATTTCTAAAAGTTTGAAGTTTTGTAATTTTTACCTTTGAGTCACCTTCATAGAGAACTTGAAGCTTGTCACATGCCTCCTTTGAATTATTACAATGCATTATCTTACCAATTTTTTATCCATAGGGATCCAAAATGAATCTACTTCATCAAAACAGTCAACACGAAGAAGGAAAAATGATACACGAGAGGTTCTATCTTTTTAGTAACATGATCGCCACTTTGTGCAAAGTGGCGGTTCTGTAACTTCCACCCAACCAAGGCGGCGGTCCTGGATCTTTCGGATAGAAAACAAAAATATGAAATGAACAACATAGAATTTGGATGGTTTTTCATGTCTCTTCTCCTCCATGACCTTTCCCATTCTCTAGTGCATGGGAGGACATGGGAGAGGCTATAAATACATGTTTTTAGAAGAGAATAGGATCATCGAAGCATGAAAGCAAGTGAGAAAGAAGTTCTTAGTGATGGAATTGTGTTTTGTAGAAGAAAGGAGTGTTGAGATAGAGTAAGCAAGTATTTGGGAGGAAGTGTGAGATATTATCCAATTCTCTTTCATAATTATTGTAAATTTTGTACTTGTTATTTTGAATTGGCCAATAAAAGTGGGAAGAAAGAGTAATTTCCCTTCTCGACTGGTTTTTCCTCCTCTGGAGGTTTCCAGGATAAATTTTTTTGGTGTTTACAAGCTTAAATTCTTTCCTTTCCTACAATTGTGGATTCTAAGCATAAGCATAATTCATTCACTAGATATCTCTGTCATTTTCTAGTAGAAAGTAGAACATCAACATTTATTTTTGTTTCTATGGATAATTCCAAAGTTAAAGAGTGTACAAATCATTTAGGTATCAGAGCTAACAATTATCCAAGACTGTGGTATTCGTTCTTGGATTTGTATGACAGTGATGAGATCTAAAGGTGAAGAGGCTTTACCTTGCAATCCAAAAATTTCTACAAAGAAGTGGAAACAGAGAATTTGGGGATAAATGGAGAAAGAGAATTGGTCTCGTAGAATCGAGATGCTTTGGAGACCATGATGGATAGGATGTTTAGAAGGTAAGAAGATCTTGTTGATTTACAAAAGACAACTTCTATCAAACAAGACTCCATGGACTCAGTGGTTTGGGGCTTAGCTAAAAAGTTTGGAATAGGAAGGAGCCACCATGAGGAAAGTTATGGGGAAGAGCATGAAGAAGATACTTCAAACGCAAGATAAAAGGTAAAATCTGATCATACTCCTTTTAAATTTGAGATGAAAGTTGATATTAAAATCTTTGAAGGACAAGTAGATGCAGTTTCTTGATAAATGGTTAAAATAGTTAGAAGTCTACTTTAGCATCCATAATGTCATTGAGGCATAGAGGATCACCTTTGCATGTCTCAAAATGGAGGGACACTCTGGTTTGGTGGGAAACCCATCTAACCACTTGTGAAAAGAAGAAGTGTCCTATTGTGAAATCTTGGCAAGAATTTAAAGAATTACTTAGAGATAACTTCTATCCTATTGGCCACAAGACTGACCAAATGATTAAATGGTAGTATTTTAGATAAGGTAGTGGTCAAAGTGTGTGGGACTATACTACGAAGTTTCAGAGGCATGCCATGTTGTTAAACATGGACTTGGAGGATGAGGATATTCTGAATAAGTACTTGGGAGGACTTCACACTCACCTTCGAAGAAAATTCATCTCCACCAAGCCCAAAGATCTCAACGAGGCATGTGTATAAGCATACTACATAGATGATGAAAAGAAGCAAGGAATAGTAAATCCTAGGGAAAATCAGTTAACAAATCAATAGAAAAAATAGTATGGGAAAATAATTAACAAGGGTAAGTGGAAAGGGAAAGGTAAACAAGCTACCACTACTTTAAATACTTGTAAAGATCCCAAGAATTTTTGCAAGAACTGTGATATTAATGGTCATATTGACGCTACATGTTGGAAGTTGCATCCGAAGAACCAAACCAAGGACTCAAATAAGTCCATGAAAACTGTAAGAACAGAAGGAGAGGTGGAAATTGAAGATGACTCTGATGTAGATGAAATGCTTGGATGCATGGCCACCAACATGGACAGCCAAGAAGAGGAGATGAGTAGACTATTCCAGATCAAAATCCAGATCAAGAGAACTAAGGTAAATGCTTTGGTGGATACCGGTTCTTAGTCTAACTTGATTTCTGAAGCAGTTGTAAAGAAGCTTGGTCTTGAGACTTACGAGCATCCACACCCTTATCCTTTGGGTTGGGTGAAGAAGGGTGTTGAAATTCAGGTAATAAGAAGATGTAAGGTCAAGTTTGGGATAAATTCCCAGTATATTGATGTTTTGGAAGCTGACGTTATTCCACTTGATGATTTTGATGTTGTATTTAGGAGTCCTTACTTGTATATCAGGGATGTTATATTTATGAGAAGGGAAAACCAGTACATATGGGTCAAGGAAGGGATCAGCTACAACATCCGGGCACACTAGCGTAAGACATGGGTTACTATGGTGAGTGCTAACCAAGAAAAATGACTTATTCAGCAAATCATAATCAGTTTTGTTTACTTTTGTTAAAGGATAAACAAGATGGGGTAGAAGTTTCAGAGATTTCTAACCAGGGAAAGCATGATTTGGATAGTATTATTTAGTCCTTTCAGAAGTTTTTCAGGCTCCCAGTGGGTTACCACCAAAACAGAAGTAGAGCATGAGATTCAGCTATTTCCAGAGTCCCCTCTACCGAACATCGAGTTGTATAGGCAATCCTTGCTTGAGAGTATTAAAGTAAAGAAACAACTCTAGAACTACTAGACCAAGGGGTGATACGTTCGAGCACCTCACCATGTGGTTCGCCTATTTTGATGGTGCCAAAGAAGGATGGTTCTTTGAGAATGTGCATCGACTACCACGCTTTGAACAAGATCACCATAAAGAATAGATATCCACTTCCCGCATAGATGATCTCTTGGACCAGCTTCAACATGTCAAATTCTTCACGAAGTTGGATCTCAATTTTGGTTATCACCAAGTTATAATGAAGGAGGGGATATATAAGATTACGCTTTCAAAACAAAATAGGGTTTGTATGAATGGTTAGTACTTCCTTTTTGGTTATGCAATATACACCGCTACATTTATGATATTGATGAATAATGTATGCATGGGATTTCATAGATTCATGTGACATTGTATATCTAGATGATATTTTGATTTTTAGTGCCACATGGGAGGAGCATCTAACCCATTTATAGCAATTCTTACAAGTTCTCGGGAGAAACAACTATTTTGTAATTTGAAGAAATGTGATTTTTCCAAACAATCACTTGTCTACCTTGGGCACGTGGTTGGAGGAGGAGAGCTACGAGTGGATCCAAAGAAAGTGGAAGCCATCAATAACTGGCCAACACCAACAAGAGCCACAGAGACTAGTATTTTTGTGGGAGCAGTACAGTACATGCGGAAGTTCATTCCAGGTTTCCCTACAATTGCAACACCTCTACACACAGTGGCCGTAAAGAGTAAGGGTTTTGACTAGGGTAAGGAACAAGATAAATCATTTGAGTTATTGAAATACAAGATTATTCATGCTCCAATACTTGCTCTTCCTAATTTGCAGTAGCCTTTTGAAGTAGAGACAGATGTCAGTGATTACGCCATGGGTGTAGTGTTGCTTCAAGGAGGTAAACCCGTATGTTATCATTATGAAACTTTCACTTCAACAGTTAAAGGATATTCAGTATATGATAAGGAAATGTATGCACTAGTTTAGGAAATTAAAAATGGAAGCATTATTTTTGGGTAAAGAAACTATTGTGCACACTGACCACAAACCTCTCCAAGTATTTACAAGCACAATCTAAATTGCAGCAGGCAAGGCACTACAAATGGATGGGGTTCCTTCAGCAGTTCCATCTGGTGATCAAATACAAGAAGGGTAGTACAAAATTTGTGGCAGACATGTTGTCTAGGCCACCCACATAGGAGAATTTTTCCTGTTTAGCCACTATCTCTCATATCGATCCCTTCATGAAGGAAGCTTACAGAGAGGCATATGCCCAAGACAAAGACTTTGGGGTGAAATTTCAGCAGTTGTAGTCCCAAGGGACTAAAAGGATAGGGATTGAAGATTGTTATCTCAAGGATGGGCTGCTCTACCGATGGGGGAAGCTTTGCATGCCAAAAGAAGAAATAATTCTATTGATGAGGGAAGCACATACCTCAAAATTAGTGGGACATTTCGGTGTTGGTAAGACCCTAGCCCACTTGAAAAGGTACATGTATTGGCCCAATATGCAAGAAGAAGTATCAAAATTTATACATGGATGTAAACTTTGTTGTACTAGCAATCCTAAGACTAGGAAGGAGGGTTTTTATATGCCTTTTCCAATACCTACTCATCCGTGGGAGGACATTTCTATGGATTTTGTAGGAGGATTACCTATGTCTAAACATGGCCATGACTATCTATATGTTGTTGTTGATAGATTTAGTAAGATGTGTATTCTTATGGCATGTAAAAATATAGTAAAAGCACATGAGGTAGCAGATCTTTTCTTTGCTAATGTATGGGTGCATTTTGGTTTTCCAAATTCTATTGTTTCTGATAGGGATTCTAGGTTCTTGGGGAAGTTTTGGACTACTTTGTGGGAAAATATGGATACTAGGTTACAGAGGAGCACAACTTTCCATCCACAGATAGATGGACAGATAAAGGTGGTAAATAAGACTTTGGTACAATTGATCAGAGGGTATAATAGAAAATATCCAAGGACTTGGGATGAGTCCTTATCCTACATTCAACATTCCTATAACCAAGCAGTACACACATCCACTATGAAGTCATCATTTGAAGCATGCTTGGGATATCTACCTACAAATCTGCTAGACATAGTAGTTGGGCAGCAGGATGAGGAGGAGACATGAGACACAGAGGTGACTAGAGAAAAAAAAATCATTGAGAGGATCCAGAAAATCCATCTCAAATTCAAAGAACAACTAGAGAAATCTCAAGCCAAGTACAAAGCTAGGCATGATCAACATAGGAGAGAACATAAGTTGCATGTTGGAGATAGAATTTTACTTTACTTGAGCAAGGAGAGATTACAAGGTCAAGTACAGAAACTCAAACCACTACGATATGGGCCCTTCACCATATTGGAGCAGGTTGGATAAAATACTTTTCAACTTGACTTGCCACCATTTATGAGGATGTACTCTGTAGTAAACTATGAGAACTTACACCTATATGAGCCATCCATGCTAGATGAATATGAAGAACTACAATTTCTACCTTCCATTAAGGATTGCATCTTGGACTCACGAGGTGAATTGGAGGAGGATGTAGTGTTGTAACAGAAGGTCAAAGAGACTAGGAGAGGCCCACAGGAGTCTTGGTAGATTGGACTAAAAGGAAGACACCAAGGCAGGCCCGGTGGTACTCAAAGGAGCAAGTGAGGGAATTATTTCCTCATCTACTCCCCCACTAAGATTTTTGGGACAAAAAGCCTCCTAAGTAGGGGAGGTGTGATCCATAGGGATCCAAAATAAATCTACTTCATCAAAACAACCAACACAAAGAAGGAAAAATGATACACGGATGTTTTTTCTTTTTAGTAATAGGACCAGTTATAGAACCGCCGCCCAACAAGAGTGGTGGTCCTGGGACCGTTAGTCTGCATTGGGCAGCGGTCTGGCTCTTTTGGACAAAAACAAAAACATGAAACGAACAACCTATAATTTGGATGGTTGTTCGTGTCTCTTCTCCACCATGACCTTTCCCATTCTCCATTGCACGGGAGGACATGGGAGAGACTATAAATACATGTTTTTAGAAGAGAATAGGATCATCAAAGCATAAAAGCAAGTGAGCAAGAAGTTCTTAGTGCTAGAATTGTGTTTTGTATAAGAAAAGAGTGTTGAGACAGAGCGAGCAAGTATTTGGGAGGAAGTGTGAGATATTATCCACTTCTCTTTCATACTTATTGTAAATTATGTACTTGTTATTTTGAATTGGCCAATAAAAGTGGGAAGAAAGAGCAATTTCCCTACTTGATTGGTTTTTCCTCCTCTAGAGGTTTCCAGGATAAAATTTGTTGGTGTTTATGAGCTTAAATTCTTTCCTTTCCTACAATTGTAGATTCTAAATATAAGCATAATTCATTCACTAGCTATCTCTATCATTTTCTAGTAGAAAGAAGAACAACAACATTTATTTGTGTCTCTCTGGATAATTCCAAAGTTGAAGATTTTACAAATCAATTTTTATTCTCCAATTCCACTTAGAATGGCACTAAAATCTTTTGAGTTGTTGGTATAATCAACCTTCTCTTTTTTAGACCTTGGAGGAGTGGCAGGAGGATTATATGTAATTTCAACTCGCTGCCCAAACATCAAAACCTTGTGCCATAATGAAGTTATTCATTCTCAATTTATAGAAGTAGTAATTTACTCCATCAAACATAGGTGGCTTTCCAGGTCACGGTGTTGCTTTCTATTTTTTGCTTCAGGATCTCCTTTCAAGTTGTCAAACTTCTACAAAAGGGTTTACGCTGATACCAATTATTAGATGCACAATGGACTAAGATGGCGATGAATCATTCCTTGTAAAAATTTTAAATTAAAATTTTAGATATGAAACTCAAATTTCAATATTCAAACAACCACAATAACTACTTATTCAACTTTTAATGTGTGCACACCATAAACCATCAACAATACATGAAACTATGAAAACATAAGAACACCATGAGAACACAATATGTAAGTGGGAAAACGTCAAGGGGAAGAAAACCCACTAAAACACAATCTTATATTTATATGTTTGAAATTTAGTTAGGAACCAGCCCCACAATGAGCATCAACCACTAGTTTAGTAGAGCACCAACCCTACAAGGAGCACCAACCCCTAATTTTGTGAAGCACCAACTCAAAAAAGAGGCTAAAAACCCCCAATATGATAAATCACCCACTCAACCACCTTATGATGTGTATATATCTGATTTTTTTCTTCCACAATTGATGGAGATCCAATTTCCATCTCACACTTCTTCACTTAAACCCTAGGTGACAAATCTTCACAAAACAAGCTTCACAATCACTCTAAAACTCATCAAACCCTTACTCTCATGTTATATAATTTTTCTCCACCTAAAACACACTTGGATATGCCTCAATTCATGCTCAAAAACCTTCAATCACACTTCACCTAGGTCACTCCACTTTGCACACACTCCATTAGTCAAAAAAGCAACCTAAAACATGCTTTATATATGTAATTCATCTCTCAAACTTAGGACCAAACTTTCCCTCCAATTTTTCTACCAATAAATCAAGGAAACATTTCAAAATTGAAATAAAACAGCTACATATGACCCAATTAAGTCATTCTAGCCAAAAACATCATTATATGTTCCAAAAATGGCTCAAAACCCCATGGGCACATTCTTAAAATTGTCTTAACATGAGTACCATACTTTGTCATGACCCATGAACCCTTAAATATGAATTAAATATCATAAAATATTCATACATGGTCGCAAATAATATCAACCAATCAAATTATTTCATTTGCTTGGGCCTAACTCCCTTTACAATTCTCAAAACAGTTGTTTCCTTCACCCTTAAACACCCTGGAAACTTCATAATGCCACAAAATTAATTCTACCAAATGAAAACATTCCATGTGACAACTCAAAAAAATCATAGCCAGTAAAAAAATTCTAATCATTTCTTAAGTCATGAAACATCATTAACATCAAACCACAACAAGATTTTCCTTCACGAAATCAACCTGCCAAATATATTGTTTCCAAAGGTTAGCTCATAAAATCAAATATACATTTATTAAATACCTCCAGTGGATTAATTTCATGTAAAATTAATCATGTAGTGCCCACATATTACACACCCAAATACAAAAGTAAAATACCGTGGATTATTTTTTTGCCTACAATGCACGCTACACACAACACAACAAGGGCTCCAAGTAGAACAACTCAACAACCTATACGACACCTACATCAATCACCAAATCACATAGACACATTACTACGCCATATACGTGCAGCATTATATGATATGCTCTTATATCGCACTAAGGTCTCGTTCTTAGCATCATCTCGAAACAAAAGAGATATGAAAGCACTTGTTTGACATATTAAAGAAGTACATGGCTAGGAGCATAATAAACTACACATGAACACAAGTGATCTATGTACACAAAGATCCCATGTCTCTGCATTTCACGATTTTGCATAAAGAATATTATTTATTCCTTAATGCCATAAATGACATAACAAGGGATTAAGGGACAAGATTAAAATTTATAAGGTTCTCTAGAATCAACATATTTCAACTCAATTTCGCATACAAGAGTTAAATTACAGTTTTCTACCCACAAGTTAACATCCTACTCAACTAGGGTTTTAGTTTAATTCCAATATGCACCTAACGATCTACACCTCCACTACATGTGATTTTAAGGAAAGCGGACATAATTATACTAAACCACATTCAAGAGAATACCAAGATGTTATTTTGATAGAAACCAAGGTAGCACCACTTAGTCGATCCTTCGAACAAGGATTCAAAAGGTGACTCCTAAGGCATTCTTCAACACTCAGCCTAGTATCGAACCGAAAGAGAGTACATGCTTCTCGCGATTACCAAAACTAGAAGGAAACCAAATACTATGGAAAAATTTGGACCATGTTGTTAAACCTAATGACTATGATGGTAACTCTAACTAAAGGTTTTATTTACCTAACCTAGAAGGTCTCATCGAGTGCAAAGTTTAAGGTCGTTCTGCGGTTTTAAAATTCTTATATGGTAAAAAGGGTCACACATGCGGAAAGCTATGCACGAATATTTTATTAAGGTTGAATTTTCCCATTAAAACTCTTTATTATGTTGCAAGGTAAGAAGATAACCCAGTACTTAATTTAATCGTTTATTGAATACTGAGAAGGTACTACAATGTATTAACTTTGATTTCAATTTACTAAGTATAAATCAAAACCTTTTTCCATACACAACTAAGAAACAAAATGAACCGGTGATTAGATGCACATTTCCTAAGTATCCCTAAAACTAGCATATCATGCATATTAACAAATTTCATTTATAACTTTTTGGTAACAAGAGACTGCATTAGACAGTTATTCATTTTACAATGACCTATAAAAATTACAATAATAATAATAAAATCACACATCGCCCTTTTTCATCGTTGTTCTTCCATCCTGCAAAACCCACATGAGCATGATATCAGTGATAAATCGCTGGCATGGCATCCACCCTAAGCAATCATAAGTATCATATTTTAGTTTCCCATTTACATCTAACAATAATTACAATTTACAATCGAAATAAAAAGGTCTAGGAACATGTATCCATTGCATTTCATTTTTCTTCATTTTATAAACCTAGGAGAGAGAAAGAGAAAGGAAGAGAGAGAAAACATCATTTTGTCAAAAGTTCCAATACACACAACAAGTTTCATTATAGTGTTTTAAACAGATTATTTAAGTGTTTTAAACGATTATTTATGTGTGTTAAAATTTTCCAAAGTGATTTGGCAACCCTAAGAGGGTCCGAGTTCTCTACTTTTATATTTTCTCACTAGCTACAAAACGTATTAAATGAGCTCGGAGGATAAGAAACTCGCTTCAAAGGTTATCTCCCAATGAACATGCACACCACGACTAAATTTCTACGTGTCCCTAGATATACCAAGAGTTCTTAGCAACTGACGGAATTGAAAAGGAGTGCACGGTTTACGTTTGGCGGCTAGTTTTTCGGGGCCACTGGTCGTAGTTCACCTAGTTGTAAAAAGACAAAAGTTAGCTCAAGTGGCCTAGAAAACCGTGTCCAAAAAGACGTTCGATGGAAGAGCATGAAACGAGACATCTCCTACCAATTCCCCTATATAAAGATAATTCATGAGAGTCAATGGGACTGAGAACTAGAGAGCCATTTTTGAATGGCAACAAGCTTTCGGAGCGACAAGATGAAATTGGGCAGTTTGACCTCGTCAAAGCGTGACCGAAGGCTATAAAATGGCTTCGCCAAACTATCCCGAAAGGTGCTCTTTCCTATACTGAATGTTCCATGCATTTGTCTAGTATAAACGCTAGAGGTTTGTGAAGATGGGAAGTAATTTCTCCATCCAGGTTTCAAATGGCGATTCAAAAAAAAAAAAAAAAGCCAACATTGTAGATTTAATAGCTTTCTAATGCTGTAAACCAAATGTAACAGGCTCCTAAAAGAGCGTCGAAAGGATGTTATATGTTCGTTTCAGGTCAAACCAAAGGTCAAGGTGACTCCTCGTATACTAAGGTACACGAATGAAACTTCACATCTTGTTTCCAGAGTTGCGAAGGGTACCTAGTGAGTCTCCGAAAATTACAAAATTTAACTATTTAAAACAAGGAGAAGGTCAACTTTATCAATGGGAAGTCAAATTTGTCTAGTCGATAAAACAATATTGGAGTGATCAAGAAGGGTAAGATTTTTCTAGATCATCTCAAAGTGAGGGTGATAGTTCATGGTTTGAAGTAGATGAGTTATAATGGCTTCGAGAGTTGTGACACAACACTTTATTGTTTTGAAATGAGTTAAAGACACATTTAACTATACATAAAAATCCTAATAATTTAAAATTATATTTAGTTGCAAAAGAGAACTAAAACATGAGAATTATGAGAGGTAAGGGAAGAAGAACCATGCCTGGAGAATGAAGTTGGTCGAAGCCGCAGGCTTGGGTTCAGTCTCTTGCTTGGCACTTCATCAACCAGACCACGAGCATCCTCAGCTCCACCATTTAACATACATGTCTATCAATAAAATCAGTAACTACATACTTGAAAACCATTCTACTATTCTGATCACATTTCTCCTACCTTCTGGATTCGACCCACCACTTGCTGAGCATGATCAAAGGGTTTCTTATTGTTGTTGTTTGGATAGGATGAGATCTTCCTCCTTTTGTGTGTAGCCTCAAATCTTGCAACCATTAGACCATGATTTTTTTGAAGGCATTTAGTCAAACACTTCACATGCCTTAAGCATGCCTCCACATTTTGCACATTCTCATGTGCTCATAAAAAACCAACAAACATAATGATTAATTCTAGGCATGATTCTACAAGAGGCACTCATGCCATCAAAGTATTTACAACCCCATGCACTGAACCTACCTGGCTAAATGCTAAGTAAACAAAAATGAAGCTTACATGGTCAGGGTATGTTCCATAAGACCACATCTTTTGAGGCATTCTACCAAACACATCTCAGTCCTTTTCTACACATCCATTTTGTGCATATGCTACCATCATGGCATTCCATGAGACAACATTTCTTTGAGGCATTCTATCAAACAGTTCAATGCCTTCTTAACATACCCATTTTTGTTTATCCTGCTATCATTGTAGTCCGAGAGACCGCATATCTTTCAGGTATTTTTCAAACAGTTCACATGCATTGTGTATGCCTTCACATTTTGCATACAAGCAGATCTAGGTACCTGACAAGACATTAAGGATATTATCTCCCCATGATGCTTTGATGGATGTCCATGCGCAGTTCTAAAGCTCCCATTTTGATAACAGAACTAGGAAGATATTAGCAAAGGTTGGGGGTGTGGCTTCAAACCAGCCAACCGTATTTGCTTGGAAAGGTTCCAATGTAGTTTCAACAAAACCATTTTGTGCATAACCTGAAATCATTGCAGTCCATGGAACCACATTTCTTCCACACATTTAGTCGAATAGAATGCATGCTTCCACGTTTTTACATATGCATTTACTAGGGCACGCGTGATTGCCACATCTGACAAAATTCCTTTGCATTTTTGGCCTTGATGGGAGCCCACGCAGGCCTGGCACGGGATGGAAGGGTGTTGGCCATGTGATAGACCAAACACACAACAAACCTCCTCCATTTTTCTTGATCTTCCCACGCAGGTATGTGGCACGGCCTAGGAGGAAGCTAGAAACAGCTGTGGATTCTAAATTTGCATGAATCACTGCATTTGCATGAAAGTTTCCAAGGCCATTTCAACAAACTCATTTTTTTGTGAGTAGATCTTGTGTCCCCAAACCAGCCACCCATTCCAAAAGCAAAAACAAACCCTAACTCACCCAAAAGAATCACGGGCCTCATATTTTTTTATTTTTTTATGATTTCCTCCCCTTTGCCCTAATTCGCCCCTTTTACGGGCTTTTCGATTTTATTTACTTTTAATTCCTTTTATATTTATTTATCTATTTCTTTTGTTTGTTTTTAATCTTAAAATGTCCTAAAACCCTAAATCGAAGTAGACAATTAAACAAAATATAACTTAAAGTCAATCCATTACTAGAGGTGAAATTTCGACACAAACGCGACTTTGTCGAAGTCGGAGATACGAGTTATAATAGTATTATAAACATTATTTTTAAAATTTTTACAGCTTAATAATGATAATAATTATTAATCTTATTAATTTTTAATGACCCACAAACTCGAAGAGCCGAGAATCAAAATTTTTCCTTTAACTGGATAATCATCCATGGCCTACACGGGTCCATAGTTTAGAGGTGTCGACACGACCCGACAAGAAAGAAGGAGAGGGAAGGTGAAAAATCTTCACTACACCTAGACACGGTCAACAAGCATGCCCACAACCCTCCCATGCTTAGCAACATGGTCATCATGTTAGGAATAGGGGAACATCTAAAGGGCATTACATTCTCCTCCCCTTAAGAAAGCATCGTCCTCGATGTGACATGGAATGAAGAAAAAGAAAAGGTAGCAACAAGGAACAAATATGGTGAAGGCACGCTCTAAGGTTAATATTTCAAACACAAAAGCATGGTCACGGGGTGGCCTTAGGAACAATTGGTAGGAATTTCAACTTTCAAGGTTCTATGAAGATTGATAGTTCTCTCTTATTCATTATTTCATTAATCTCTTTCCATTAACATTATTCTTAATTCAAGTCCTTTAAAATTTCTTTTTTTTATCGAATTTTAGTTTATTCATTCTTGTGGGTTCCCATCATGAACTACAGTCACAACACCCTACCAGGGTCATACACAACACCAAATTTTCACAACATACTTTTACATACTTTCACGACCGTATCACATTACAAGGGTTTCACCAACCATGGGGTGATAACAAGTAGACCACATAACAATTAATTTCCAACAATTATGCCCTAGACATAGATCTAGTACACACATATGACTAACAAACAAAATCAACATGTTGATACATATACAACGGGTATCACAAGCCCCAAAAATCCATGACTATAACAACATAGTTCCAATCCAATATCCAATAGTCCATACCAACCAAGGGAAGAGTCACGCCACCAATCATAACAAGTCTAACCAGAACTCACAAGAGGACACATACTCACTATACCAACTCCACACATAATAAGACATCATGAAACAACCCCAGATATCTCCAAAAGTACCAGGTAAAACTCCATATATCTCCTGAATTATCATAAAGCAACTCCATATACTCCCCAAAGCATCACCAAATAGTCTCCATATACCTCCCAAGAGGAAGAAACATAGTGCCAAAACCAAGTCAGGTCACTCAACCATAGAGCCCCATCAAGAATATTGGGTCACTCAACCATAGAGCCCCATCTCCTTTCTCCTTTTTAATGAGGCCGGGTTACCCTATTGCCCTGGGCACATAGAGCCCCATTACCCCCAACCCAAGTGACATAATAACTCGTGGTTCAACAACCCACTAGTTATCTATAACTCCTTGGGGCATACCCCCATACAATGAAGTGGGTCCATAGGTTTAACCACTCCATGGTAAATCCCATGACCCTATTCCAACACATTACGACATTAGAACCAGCATAACAATCCATTCAAATGCCAAGTGGCAAAATCAAAAGCCTTGGGCTAGGCTACAAATCTTTCAAATAGGAAGAGAAAGTTTTAAAACTAAGAAAAGAAAAACAAATGGCTAATTAGCCTTGGTTAGTGCAAGATCCAAATATTAATGAAACAATCAAATAAATGCCCAAAATATAAGAACATGTCAATCAAGAAAATGGATGGTTCTAGCGAAAAGAGAAAGATTAATTTACGAATAAAATATGTAATGCAAAAATAGCACATCACAATCACTATGTGGCCTCATACCACCACCAAAGGGGTACTCATTGAGTTGCTGGCACTTGGACATCGAGCCTTAGCTCATGAAAATATACATGTAACCAGAAATGAGTATGTCAAATAATGTAACTATCATCATCTCTATGCTGAATCATCCCTCCATACTCCCACAAGGATCAACATAGTCAAAATCACATAGGATTATTGAATGAACAATCTAATAGGAAAGAGCAGGGGGCACAAGGTTGCATAAGTTGAGCCTAAGGTGGTGCGCACCCATAATATATTGAGCAAGCTCGAAGTATAATAAATAGATAGAAGTGGATTTTCAGTCTATATAAGACTCCACTTCCTCACTTGTACTCGGCTCAAGATTATGAAAACCTGGTCCATGCCTCCTCTCTCCACACATACACTCTTGACATTTTATCCCCTTAGGTTTGTCTAGTGTAGGGTCCATGACGTACACACATAACTACATCACTAACACAATGGTGATTCATGCACATTAACCATAACGTCTTACGCATGGTATTTATATACAGGGTATAACACAATCACTACTTTCATGGGTTACGATACATCACATTACCACATCCTGCACCTGAGGTGCAAATCACTGTACACAAGGGATCATACTCACCATATGCCCCTAAATCATGACATGAACCATCACATAGTACATGAATTTTATGTATGAGGAACACAATGTCTAACCTTACAACATATAGTAAATTGTGATACAACAAGATGATGCACACAACTCAACACAATACGGTGATGACATCACGATAAAATGTGATTCACTTTACCTCAATTTTGTCATGAAATACATCAATACACCTTCATATCACATAAATCCAAAATGTTTTAACACTCTGCACTTCACAATAACATTTCGTTCACACACAACAAGGTGGTACACCAAACTTGGATTTCTCATTGGACCCACGAAAAGGAGAGTCAATACTCTCATCACAAGCAATAACTCACACATGAATTCTTCATAGAATCCACACGAAGGAGAGAGAATACTCCCATTCCTAGCACATCAACATGAAAACAAATGCACACTAAGTGACATACACATCATGTGCGTTCACACTATCACAATTACGACATAGATCACATCACTCTTAAAACACATTACTCTTCGAATATTTATCACCATCATGAAACACCATCACCATCATGCAACCCATCATGTAACACCATCACCATCATGCAGAATCATCACAAATCCAATCCATCCCAGAGGTTCGAGAGCATGAACCTCCGCTCACGATACCATATATGTAGTGCCCACATATTACACACCCAAATACAACAAAAAATACCGGGATAATTTATTTTTATTTTTTTGCTACATGCACGCTACACACACACAAAAGGGCTCTAAGTAGAACAACTCTAACAACCTATACGATACCTACATCAGTCACCAAATCACATAGACACATGACTATGCCATATACCTATTTATACCACACTTTACCAAATGAAAGAGTACTAGCAAAAACCCAACCAAGAGACAAAAGCCTCAAGGATTTGCGAACCCACAACACATCATTTCTTTAATTACATATTTGTTATGATTAACATTCTAAGAACATTATTGTGCAAGGATAATTTTCTCCCTTTTTCCATCTACAAAATCTTAAGTTCATTCCTTTTTTTTTTAATTTACAGTTTGACCAATTTAGGTTGTCTTCCTTTATGCATCACATAATTGTTATTTCCCTACCATTATCATTATAGTACAATAACTTGCTAAAATTCCAAATTTGATATATATATATATATACATCCTTTGTTTTCTTGAAGTTTTGATCACACTATTTGACAACTCATATTCTTTGCAACGCATGAAAAAAAAAGTTTATTTAAGTTATAAGTTCTCTAAAATTGACCTTAGTCCTAATCTCCAATCTCATGTGTAGCATTATATGATATGCTCTTATATCACACTAAGGTCTCATTCTTAGCATCGTCTCAAACAAAAGAGATACGAAAGCACTTGTCTGACATCTTAAAGAAGTACATGGCTAGGAGCATAATAAACTACACATGAACACAAGTGATCTATGTACACGAAGATCCCATGTCTCTGCATTTCATGATTCCGCATAAGGAATATTCTTTATTCCTTAATGCCATAAATGACATAACAAGGGATTAAGGGACAAGATTACAATTTCTAAGGTTCTCTAGAATCAACGTCTTTCAACTCAATTTCACATACAAGGAGTTAAATTATAGTTTTCTACCCACAAGTTAACATCCTACTCAACTAGGGTTTTAGTTTAATTCCAATATGCACCTAACGATCTACGCCTCCACTACATGTGATTTTAAGGCAAGCGGACATAATTATACTAAACCACATTCAAGAGAATGCCAAGATGTTATTTTGATAGAAACCAAGGTAGCACCGCTTAGTCGATCCTTCGAACAAGGATTCAAAAGGTGACTCCTAAGGCGGTCTTCAACACTCAGCCTGGTATCGGACCTGAAGAGAGTACATGCTTCTCACGATTACCAAAACTAGAAGGAAACCACATACTCTGGAAAAAGTTGGACCATGTCGTTAAACCTAATGACTATGACGGTAACTCTAACTAGAGGTTTTATTTACCTAACCTAGGAGGTCTCATCGAGTGCAAAGTTTAAGGTCGTTCTACGGTTTTAAAATTCTTATATGGTAAAAAGGGGTCACACATGCAGGCAAGCTATGCACGAATATTTTATTAAGGTTGAGTTTTCCCATTAAAACTCTTTATTATGTTACAAGGTAAGAAGATAACCCAATAATTAATTTAATCATTTATTGAATACTGAGAAGGTACTATAATGTATTAACTTCATTTCAATTTACTAAGTATAAATCAAAACCTTTTTTTCATACACAACTAAGAAACAAAATGAACCGGTGATTAGATGCACATTTCCTAAGTATCCCTAAAACTAGCATATCATGCATATTAACAAATTTCATTTATAAATTTTCGGTAACAAGAGACTACATTAGACATTTATTCATTTTATAATGACCTATAAAAATTACAATAATAATAATTAAATCACACATCGCCCTTTTTCGTTGTCGTTCTTCCATCCTGCAAAACCCACGTGAGCATGATATCAACGATAAATCACTGGCATGGCATCCACCCTAAGCAATCATAAGTATCATATTTCAATTTCCCATTTACATCTAACAATAATTACAATTTGCAATTGAAATAAAAAGGTCTAGAAACATGTATCCATTGCATTTCATTTTTCTTCATTTTATAAACCTAGGAGAGAGAAAGAGAAAGGAAGAGAGAGAAAACATCATTTTGTCAAAATTTCCAATACACACAAGTTTCATTATAGTGTTTTAAATAGTTATTTATGTGTGTTAAAAGTTTCCAGAGTGATTTGGCAACCCTACGAGGGTCCATAGTTCTCTACTTTTACATTTTCTCACTAGCTACAAAACGTACAAAATGAGCTCGGAGGCTAAGAAACTACTTCCAAAGGTTATCTCCCAATGAACACACACACCACGATTAACTTTCTACGTGTCCCTAGATATACCAAGAGTTCATAGCAACTGACGGAATTGAAAAAGAGCACACGGTTTGCGTTTGGCGGCTAGTTTTCTGGGGCCACTGGTCGTAGTTCACCCAGTTGTAAAAAGACAAAAGTTAGCTCAAGTGGCCCAGAAAACTGTGTCCAAAATGACGTTCGATGGAAGGGAATGAAACGAGACATCTCCTACTAGTTCCCCAATATAAAGATAATTCATGAGAGGTGACGGGACTGAGAACTAGAGAGCAATTTTTAAACGGCAATAAGTTTTCTAGAGCGACAAGACGAAATTGGGCCAGTTTGACCTCATCAAACTATGATCGGAGGCCTATAAAATGGCTTTGCCAAACTATCCCGAAAGGTGCTCTTTCCTATACTGAATGTTCCATGCATTTTCTAGTATAAATGCTAGAGGTTTGCGAAGATGGGAAGTAATTTCTCCATCCAGGTTTCAAATGGCGATTCAAAACAAAAGCCAACTTTCTAGATTTAATAGCTTTCTACTGTTGTAAACCAGTGTAACAGGGCTCCTAAAAGAGCGTTAAAAGGATGTTATATGTTCGTTTCGGGTCAAACCAAAGGTCAAGGTGTCTCCTCGTATACCAAGGTACACAAATGAAACTTCACATCTCGTTTCCAGAGTTGCGAAGGGTACATAGTGAGTCTTCGAAAATTACAAATTTTAACTATTTAAAACAAGGAGAAGGTCAACTTTATCAATGGGAAGTCAAATTCGTCTGGTCGATAAAACAATATTGGAGTGATCAAGAAGGGTAAGATTTTTCTAGATCATCTCGAAGTGAGGGTGATAGTTCATGGTTTGAAGTAGACGAGTTATAATGGCTTCGAGAGTTGTGACACGACACTTTATTGTTTTGAAATGAGTTAAAGACACATTTAACTACATAAAAATCCTAATAATTTAAAATTCTATTTAGTTGCAAAAGAGAACTAAAACATGAGAATTATGAGAGGTAAGGGAAGAAGAACCATGCCGCGGTCAAAGCTTGGGCTCAATCTCTTGCTTGGCACTTCGTCAACCAGACCACGAGCGTCCTCAGCTCCACCATTTAACATACATGTCTATCAATAAAATCAATAACTACATACTTGAAAACCATTCTGCTACTCTGATCACATTTCTCCTACCTTCTGGATTCGACCCACCACTTGTTGAGCATGATCAAAGGGTTTCTTATTGTTGTTGTTTGGATAGGATGAGATCTTCCTCCTTTTGTGCGTAGCCTCAAATCTTGCAACCATTAGACCATGATTTTTTTGAAGGCATTTAGTCAAACACTTCACATGCCTTAAGCATGCCTCCACATTTTGCACATTCTCATGTGCTCATCAAAAACCAGAAACATAATGATTAATTCTAGGCATGATTCTACAAGAGGCACTCATGCCATCAAAGTATTCTGACAACCCCATGCCTTGAACCTACATTTAAATGCTAAGTAAACAAAAATGAAGCTTACATGGTCAGGGTATGTTCCATAAGACCACATCTTTTGAGGCATTCTGCCAAACACATCTTAGTCCTTTTCTACACATCCATTTTGTGCATATGCTGCCATCATGGCATTCCATGAGACAACATTTCTTTGAGGCATTCTATCAAACAGTTCAATGCCTTCTTAACAGACCCATTTTTTGTTTATCCTGCTATCATTGTAGTCCAGGAGACCACATATCTTTAAGGTATTTTTTCAAACAGTTCACATGCATTGTGTATGCCTTCACATTTTGCATACAAGAATCTGGGTACCTGACAAGACATTAAGGGATATTATCTCCCCATGATGCTTTGATGGATGTCCGTACAGTTCTAAAGCTCCCATTTTGACAGCAGACTAGGAATATATTAGCAAAGGTTGGGGGTGTGGCTTCAAACCAGCCAATGGTATTTGCTTGGAAAGGTTCCAATGTAGTTTCAACAAAACCATTTTGTGCATAACCTGAAATCATTGTAGTCCATGGAACCACATTTCTTCCACACATTTAGTCAAATAGAATGCATGCTTCCATGTTTTTACATATGCATCTACTAGGGCACGCGTGACTGCCACATCTGACAAAATTTCTTTGCATTTTTGGCCTTGATGGGAGCCCACGCAGGCCTGGGCACGGGATGGAAGGGTGCTGGCCATGTGACAGACCAAACACACAACAAACCTCCTCCATTTTTCTTGATCTTCCCACGCAGGTATGTGGCGTGGCCTAGGAGGAAGCTAGAAACAGCTGTGGAGTCTGGATTTGCATGAATCACTGCATTTGCATGAAAGTTTCCAAGGCCGTTTCAACAAACTCATTTTTTTTGTGAGTAGATCCTGCGCCCCCAAACCAGCCACCCATTCCAAAAGCAAAAACAAACCCTAACTCGCCCAAAAGAATCACGGGCCTCATATTTTTTTATTATTATTTTATGATTTCCTCCCCTTTTCCCTAATCCGCCCCTTTTACGGGCTTTTCAATTTTATTTACTTTTAATTCCTTTTATATTTATTTATCTATTTCTTTTGTTTGTTTTTAATCTAAAAACGTCCTAAAACCATAAATCAATGTAGACAAATAAACAAAATATAACTTAAAGTCAATCCATTACCAAAGGTGAAATTTTGACACAAAAGCAACTGATCGAAGTCGGCGATACGAGTTATAATAGTATTATAAACATTATTTTTAAAAAATTACAGCTTAATAATGATAATAATTATTAATCCTATTAATGTCGATGACCCAACAAACTTGAAGAGCCGAGAACCAAAATCTTTCCTTTAATCGGATAATCGTCCATGATCTTTACGGGGTCCATAGTTTGGAGGTGTCGACAATGACCCGGCGAGCGAAGAAGGAGAGGGAAGGTGAAATATCTTCACTTTGCGACACTGGACACGGTCAACAAGAGCACGCCCACAACCCTCCCATGCTTAGCGGCATGGTTTCCATGTCGAGAATAGGGGAACATCTGATGGGGCATTACACATCACTATTAACATTACGAGTTATATGAAGCATCACCGAGATCCATCTCATGCTTCAAACAACATCAAACTTCCACAAAATTAGATGTTGTTTTGAACTGCCAAAAATATTATTGTTGAAATATTACCTAGAAATCCTCCCAAATATCACTAGAATCAAGATAAAATCCATATATCACTGGAAATATATTTGAATATACTTTCCAACACAACTTTAATCACCTCAAAATTCCACATGTAGCTCAAGTTATGGCCAAAACATTTGAACCCTGCTATTTGAGATCCCAAAACTACCCTTTGACCAGTCAACCTATTTGGACCTCAAAACCTCATGAACCTGCATTAAAATGATCTAAAAACTCCATGGAAATCTATAAAAACTCACATAAATAACATAATGGCAATTTACTCCATACTACATTTGGAAACTTTCTCTTGAACTATAACTCTTCAAAAACTATTGTTTTCAGGTGGGGCCCACTCATCATAAAGACCTAAAAATTTATTTGATAGAAATATATCAAAGTCCTATACAACATTCAATCATCACATTTTATGAAGCAATCAAAACTAGGTCACAATTCACCTTCATCTGACAATTTCTCCTAAATTTAGGCTTTAACTAAGGTTTTGCTTTGAACTTACCTTCTTAACATTTGTTGAAAAAGCGACGATGAAAAAAACTAATTTTTTTATGAAATATTATATAATAACCTTAGGAACATCCCGAAATCCACAAGAGTCACATGAAAATCACTGAAGTTACACTTCAGTTGGATTTTTCAAATGTTTTCACCTCTCTCACCAAAACAGTCATATCTTGCAAAATTCACATCATGGTCACCTAAAGTTTTTCTGATAGCATCATCACTAATCCCTCTAACATATCCACTCATCATAACATAAATTCCATGGCTCAATCTCTCCAGTAACTAATACTTACCTATGTTTGCATGTTAGATTCTCACTATAACAACTAGGGTCAATTGAAATAGTGTAAGAACTAAACATATAACCTCTAAAAATTACCCACACATACCTCATGAGCCATGATATAAGTATTTTCATGCTTTCATGAGCTTATATAGATCCAAAATACTTTTTCCAACCTCCAGTTTCCCGACACTGCTCCCAATGAGCACCTATAATATTGTGAACCACCTGTACCTACATTATACCACTACTGTGAGTGCTCAAGAACCCTCAAAACCTGCTATCCAACATGTCATCATTCTTCCCAATCATTCAAGAGGCTCACACTATCGATTTACACCTCCTAAGCACTGTATGGTCTTGCTAGAACAAGCATGCATCATTGAATCTCCCCAGTAGCATCTCATAATCATCTCGAACCAATTTGTTAGCACCTCATCATCATGACATCATCCTACAATATCCAATTTTTCATTAATGTGGTTTTGCATCAATTAAAACACCTCTTAGGCCTACATGCCAACACAAATTAAAGTAAACACACATGTTTGTATGATAAAGAAAATGACATACAAGATGTCTATCTAGCATGTGTAATATAGTTTGCATGTAACAAATAAATGTAAACAAGATGAAATGTGACCAAGATATGCAATATGTTGTGGATGAGATGGAATGGAATGTAGAGTGAATGATAGGAGTAGCATGCCCCCTGAGTGGATGTGTATGCATGCAATGAGGCTCATTTGTATATGCCCCCTCAACAGTCAAGAATGAACATTAAATGAGAGTGCATCATCGGGAAATGGTTTGAGTTGTGTGTATTATAAAAATATGATCGCTAAAGCACAACATGTAGAGTGTAAGTGAATGAATGATGAAATGCATGACTGTGTGGTGAGGTCTATTTTATATATAAACCCTTAGCGATTGAGTATGGACAATGGAACTAGAGTGCATCATAGGTAGTGAGTGCAGCGCATAAAAATAGATGTGTGAAAGATATGTCACAAATGTGTAGATTAGATGTTGCATAGAATGATGTGAATGTGTGAGATGAGAAGTATGTAATGTGATGTGTAGTATGTAGTATGTAGTATGTAGTATGTAGTGTGGTGTGTGAGGTTCATGTGTATAGGATGCCCTCAACAGTCAAGTATGAACTATAGCACAAGAGTGTGTCATCGGGTAATAACAATACGTGCATGTGTCAAGATGTATATGTAAAAATCTAGATGTGAAATGATGTGAATATAAGATGCATGTCGATGCTAGGGGGAAGAAATAGGTGTGATGCCCCCAAGTGTGTGGTGATGAATGTGTTATCCAATAAAATTGAAAGATAAGGATTATCCACCCAATGCATGTGATTGATGAATATACTACGGAGGTGATGGGTTCTACTTGAAACAAAATGTGGAGGTGATGAACACCTATGTGAAGGAAAGTGCGGAGGTGATGGAAACCTATGTGAAGGAAAGCATGGAGGTGATGGACACCTACATGGAGTAAAGTAATGTGGGGAAGTGTGCTTAGATATAGGAGTTTTCCTAGTGATGGACCTAAACTAATGTGTTGGACTAGCAGAGTGATGAGACCACACAAGTTGTGTGTGAATAGGTGAGCTAGGAGTAGATGGTGCTTTAGGTTTAATAGGCCATGGGGAACTAGATGGACTAGGTGATGCAATGGAAACCTCAAGAGGAGGTTGTGACCATGGAGTAGATGGAGGCACACCATTGATAGAGATGACTTGATTTTTGTGAATGAACTTCAGATGCAAGTGATTCATGGAGATGATAGACTGAGACCTACAAATCCAATTGATACCTAAGAGCATGTCACACCCTTTGATTGATTGTGCTATAAGAAAGGGCACAAGCATGGTGAGAGGACCGATAATAACTTGAATCTTGACGACCCCATATGAGTTATCCATTAGATATGAAATTTACGAGAGTGGATAGACAATAACAACAAGAATTGGAATAGAACATGCACTGATATGCCATAATGAATTAACTTTTGTGTTATTGATAGGGATGGATCCGATAGAAGTGTTGATGTGCAAGTGATCAGAAGAGAATGTAGCATGATAATCATGATTAGAGAAATAAATTATTGGTGGAGAAATGCCACGAGCAACTAGGAAATCAAGAGCCCCCGATGTAGGAGGAGCCATTGCATGATATGTATGATTTACCGAGGAATCAACCACTTTCTTGTCATGTTTTAGGAGTGACCTTGAATATTTTGAGCTTATGATTTTCATTAATTGGTGCAAAGGTTGTAGGCTCTGGAATCTCAAGTTTGTTATCATCGATAAGATCTTGTATGATAGTGTGGAGTTTGAAACACATATCGTAGAGTGTCTGACACATTGATGATAGTCACATCAAAATTTCTCAGTATAATTTCGACCTTTAGGGCAATATGGATCCAATTTGAGTGGAGGAAGTGTGATAAGATTACTCTCAAGAATTTTTTGTAATATAAGATGTGGATCAATAGTTAACTTTGTATATGTATGTTTAGGTGGTTGCCATTGGAGTTATTTAGTGTTGGATACAACGCTAACGTGATTTTTTCTTCAAGATGGGTTTTGTTGATGGCTTAAAAGTGGATTTATGTCGGGTTCACCAAAATTATTAAGCTAAATGTGAATAATATATGCCTAATCGATTGATATTGTAGCGAAAGAAAAGAATAAACAATTAAGTACACAAATTAAGCCAAGTAAACCAAGAAAGAAAGTAAGAAACCCTAAGTGCAAAGAGGGGGTAAAAAATCTTAGTTGATTCACAAAGATCCTGAAGGTGAATAGAGTTAGAAAAATAAAAAATCCAAAGCACTTGACTATCATGATGAATCTTAATAAAATGCGAGAGATGGAGGAGTTTCTTAGACTAAGGCACTCAAAAAGGGATAGGGGCTCTCTGTGGGTTCCCTAGGTGCATTTCACAGGTTCCTGTGTCTAATGAAATGATTAGAAACCCTCCTCTTATTGGTCACAAGGTATTCGTTTTTGTTTGCATTTGGTCACTATGAGGTCACACAATAATCACCGAAGTCTCTAGAAACCTGTAATGAAATAATGACCTATAAACCCTCAAAGAGACATCAAATCCTAAAAATGAAAGATGCAGAATGAGGGGTCAAACTATCCTCAAATGTCACAATAGTGATCTTACGAATGATTGTTTCGCTACATCTCGGACCCAATATAGTTTTGTGTATGTGCGGAATCATTCCCTAGGTTTCTCTTGTGTGTGTCACACTTGATAGCGAGTAAGTAAGCTAGATGTAAAACAATATAATAGATGTGTGCATGGAATAGGATGAACTTCCCTCATATGAAGTGTATGCGAGAATAACTAGGCTTTGTGTCCCTTGGATGATGTTAGATTGATGCATAGGGCTCTTATATGCTTGATGGAAGCAAACTTAGGTAGTGATTGCTAGTGCTTAGTGTTTGGTCCTTTATTATGGTCACATAAGTTTATATTTATATGATTCCTTTGCTTGAATTTTGTAACTAACTTCAAAAATGTTGACTACTAAAAATATAAGATGCTCAAATGACTAGAAAGCACCCAAAATATGTAAACAAAGTACAAAGGGGTTAGGGTGCCCAAAGGGGATGAAGGCACTTGACGCTAGCGTCTTGGTTGCATGCTAATGTCTAGGATGATAAATACCAAAGTATAAAATGGTAGACTGAGAAAGTAAGCGTGTAAGACGAAAAGTGGAAACATAAAGCAAAGAAAGGTGGCCAAATACATGCGTTGATTAATACTTTTATTACTTAGGAATCATATGAATAGTAGTATGTAGTTAAGGCGAAAAGATACCCGGGGTGTGTGATTTTGTGTCTCTGATTTACGTTGAATGTTGAAATCCTAAAACTTACCTATGTACTAATCATTTTAGATTATAAAAAACCATCTCCTAAATCGTGACTCTTGGAGTCATGTGAGACTAGTTGCATAAGGTGCGAGTGACCCTAATTTCTTATATTTACTAAAATAAATTTAAAGTATAAGATTTTCATTTATTATTATTTATATGTTATTATTTTCATTTATTATTAAAATATTAATAATAAATGAAAATAATAATAAATGAAAATATTATACTTAAACATTTATTTTGGTAAATAGAATCCTACCACAAGCACATCTAATAGCTATACTCTAAGAACGTGAGTGTGTTATAATGCGATTGCATTCCCTACATGTATGCCCCCAAACAAAGATTTTGTAGGCTTGGAATTGTTTTGGTTTCCAAAACCTACGCCTTTGACTTTATACAACACGAAACCTACTCATTTTTGACAAAATATTCAAAAAATCACCTTCCACCATGTTAAATCCTATAAAAATGTTTTCTATCTTTCTTAAAACTTTTCCTACAACGTCAAGAAAACTATCATCTTTCTAAATATATACTTTTTTATATTTTTCTGACTATTCTAAGGTTTCCATTTATATTTATTTCAAACTATGTATTTTATACCTCTATTTTAAGGGATTATAAACACTTATCTTTTCAAATGTATCTTTTGATTCACTCTTCGAAATTGAATAAAAATTATACAATCCAAACTAGGACTAATTCTATACATATTCAAAAAAAAATCTAAATTTCAATTTTTTTAGGTAGTTAGGGGGGCACGGTTGGCTATCCATTATTTTTCGAAATTTAAATGTGTTTTACTTAAAAAAAAATTAAAAAATTGAATACTCACTTAAAAAATCTAAAAAAAATCTATCACAAACTAGATATTCATATCTATCTTTGTACCAAAGGGTTTTCAAAAATACAAAATAGTTCTCAAATAATAGGGGCATGACCACTTATCTACTATCTTTTTAACAAAAACAGTGAACTCATTGGTATTTTATTTCATTAACCCACTTACACTCAACCATTTAAAAAACCATTAGTAGCTTAGTAATTAGACTCAAACTGCTATGATTCATATTCTTATAACATATTCCAATTTTGAGTTTAATTATTTCAAATAACTTGTAGAAGTTGAAGATTTTTATTTTTAGAAAAAGAAAATGTCCACTTAATATGCCATTTGGCCCCCATTTCCATGCACTTACCCCATAAGAAAGTAAGATTCCTAAAAGATAAAAGATGCCCAAAAGGGGCGAGTAAGATATAAAGAGGTTGGGTGCGCCCGGAGGGGGTGAGGGCGTCAGGTGCTTGTGTCATGGCTAGACGTTGGTTTCTAGAGTCAATAAAGATAAATATATGAAGATCGTATTGGGTTGTGGGGTGTAGGAGGCTAAATAGAAAATAAAAAACACGAGACAATTTAGGCCAAAGGTAGCTAGTAATTGCTAATTTTCTCACTTAGGAATTATATGAATAGTGGTATGTGATTAGGACCTAGAAATGCACCCAAGTGCATGATTTTGTGTCTATATTTTCCCCCACTTTATGTTGTTGATTAAATAATGGATAACATAAAGAAGATAAGAGATTCATATATGCTAACCATGTATATTTGTGGTAAAAGTGTGTCGAAGAGACAAGAAAAAAGTGTGGGGTGATAAAAATGAAGGGTGGAAGCTAAGGAAGAGGAAATAACCCTAGGGGTGAAGTGTATGTGTTGTGCCATGTTGTACTTATTGTTTTTGTCACTTGTGCTTGCTGATGTGAGGGTGCTTCTTGTTGTTTATTAAATACGAGACCTATAAAATAAGAACAGAAGAGCAGTCAAATTCATGTATTATGAAAACTCTATGAAAAGCATGTAAAAGTATGTAAAAATATGAAAAAGTAGTAAAAAAGAACTGTTAGTGAAAAATCATAGCACCCCCAAATGAGTCGTCAGATCTTCTTTTCTAAGGTAGATTCATTTGGTGTGATTCACATAACATTGAGTTTTCCCCAAAGTGTGGGACTTTGCAAATGGGAAAACTCTCCATTAAAGGTTGGTTCTATTCCTCTGTTTAGGTGCATGCATGAAAACTTGTAGAGGACCTTTTCCTAAACCTAATCTAAGTTTTACCAAGGAGACAGGGATAAAAGGAATATAGGAAATCTAAACTAAGCTATAAGGTAATGCCTTGGAGGAATGATGAATATTAGTTTTGCTAATAGACACAAACCAACAAAATGCATACAATAATCGAAACACAGAGATAACTTGATTTATAATGAAAGACCGGATGAGAGAAAAGGAGACAAGAAAGGATCTAAAATCAATCACAAACGTGTTTTATTGCTCTGCCAGGATCGATCTGATGCATTATAAATGGCTAAAAGGAAGGAAACATATTGTAATTTAAATGGAAGGTCTGAACTCCATGAATTCCTTTGCCATAGAAAAGGGAGCCTACAAAAGAATTTCAAACCCTTTACAATGAGTTTCGACCCTACTTTTATAGATTCAACATGAAGGGGAGAAAGAGAAAAAAGCGGGAAAAATAGTCCAAAGCTCAACCACCACTATTAATGCCTCCCACGTAATCTACCCCAAAATTTGTCTTGGCTGCATCGATTTCTTATCCATCACCTCGAACGAGGAGGAAACAACAGATCGATCAAATCCAATCTGGTTGTTGGGGCAAAATAGATCCCGAATTAATGGCCAAGAAGGCGTTTCTCCAATTTTCTCCCACCTAACCTCCCCAAACTTAAAGTTCCATATCTTCATGGCATAGGCATTAGGCAGGATATTTCCAATGGTGCCAAATTTTCTAGATGTTGAGACCCGAGTCAAAAGATATTCCCCTTTGAAATTTGTATCGGGTCTATACAAAAAGGTGGGAAAACCGGTTCAAAAAATAGACCCCTTTTTTAATATGGGACACATGGAGGGTGGCACATGTCCAGGGAAACCTCTATATTTTGCTTTTGGAATAGTGCATGGGTGACACGTGGTTTCTTCCGTGACCTACTCAATTTACGTGTTTTTACTAAGTCCTTTGCTTGGCGGGTTCATATTTCTAACCGGGGACATGCGGAAGTCGCACTTGCTTGAAACCTTCTCTTTATTCAACCCTTGAGTTAGCACCATTTGAACACTTGACACTCTCCACCGGCCTACCACCATGCATTGACTATTCAACCCGACTCTATCCCCTTTTAGACTGGATGTGCGGAGGCTCCACGGTCGCTTAAAAGATCGATCAAGATTTTCCTTTGAAGGAGCGTCGAGGTTTACACTTGGAATCCTCCGCAAGTCTTTGGACTTTTCAATGACCTCCCTCTTACCTTTTCGGACCTTGGACTACGTGGCGAACTGCGCTTGTTTGAGTCTCCAATTTTGGATTTACCCTTCGAGATGCGCCGCTTGGACATGTGGCAATGTCTGCCACACTTATATACTTAGCCCTTTTTAAGGCCCGCCCTATCCACCTTTTGAACTATGTTGACTATTTTCTACGTGGAGGGTTGGCGCAAGCTTGAGTCTCCACCTTGGGCTCCTATTTTGGAATTACGCTGAGCTGACACTTGGCCCCTTCTACTGAGTCAGAGACTTTTCAACGGCCATGCAACTTTTTGGGGCTCTAGACGCATGGAAGCTTGGCGCTCATTTGAGCTTCCCTTTTTGGATTCAACTTTGGAGAAGCATCGTGCCAACATGTGGCTCTCTCATTATCTCCTCCATACTTAGTCAATTTTTGGACTCGTTCTGAACTATTTTGAACTCGAAGACTTCGGATCTTCACCATTTCTTCTCTTTCTTGCTCTTGGATTCTCTATGACACTACTCCTCCTTCTCTAACCTTGCTATTCTATTTAAGGCCCACCTGTAACCTGTTAAATAGATTTAAGACACGATTCACTCGACAGAGCTGTTTCTTCTCTTTCTTCTTGCATAGGGTCGTTTAGTCTTTCGCAGGCCCTGCCACTCCATTGTTGAGTCCTTTTGTGACCTGTTTACAAGATTTAAACATGTTTTCTCTGGTTCTTTCTATGTGGGGTCATGGCTGATCCAATACTTTTCCTTAGGGATGAAATATGGATAATAATTTGGTGACTCATAGGGGCATCTTCTTGCTAGATGAAAAGACCAATTACTTTGTCATATCCGTTGGGCATGGATTCGAGGACGACAGTCTGATATTGATCCTACCTCTAATTCATGAACCTGACTGTTTACACTCTCAATTCTCATAAGAAATCTTAAAATGATGGTTTCTGAGAGTAGAAAATTTCTTTGACCCGGGGCTTCATCTGTCTCTGAATGGGTTGTGCAAGAGCAACAAAACAATACCACAACTATATACAAAATTTGAAATCATACATACTCCAAGTAGAACATGCAGAGCATACAAAGCACTTAGGAGAAAATTAACCTAAACTACAACAAGACAATGTGCATAAGCACTTAGAGGAATGAGAAACTAAACTAGTATGTACAAAGTGATAACTTTCCTTTTAGTAGTAGTGTTTAAGATAGATTCCATTCACTGGAACTTGTAACTCTTCACCATCTAATGTAGACAATTGGAAAGCATTGCTACTTTTACATTTTTTTACCATGTAAGGGCTACTCCAAATGGCATCAAACTTGGAAGGTTTGCATCCCATTTCAAAACTAGGTCTCCATCCTGGAAGGTCCTTATTCTTGCCTTCTTATCAAAGCATCTCTTGATTGAGACCTGATCCTTCTCCATCATTTGAAGTGCATGTTCTCTGGTTTCTTCAAACTCCATCAGCTCTGCATGACTGGCCTCCATTGGTCCAAACTCAAACATCTACAGCTGCTTCATGAGTTCCAATGCTGGCAACTCAAGTGATATAGGCAACACTACCTCTTTCCCATAGACAAGTTTGAATGGAGAGCTACACGTAGATCTCTTGCGTGTTGTCCTATAAGCCCATAAGGCTGATTTGATTTTTTTGTGCCAAGTTCTCTAATCTTCATCTAGATTTCTTCTGACAATCTATAACATGTTCTTGTTTGTAGACTCAGCTTGGCTATTACCTTGAGGGTAATAGTTTGAT
Organism: Taxus wallichiana var. yunnanensis; assembly: GCA_018340775.1. Taxonomy (NCBI): domain Eukaryota; kingdom Viridiplantae; phylum Streptophyta; class Pinopsida; order Cupressales; family Taxaceae; genus Taxus; species Taxus wallichiana. Next base: position 109,221,735 of record CM031235.1, on the reverse strand, counting down.
GAAGTTATCAAGTAAATCTCGTTCCTAACAGCCCATTCTGTGATTTTAGAACCTATGAATGCCAATGCATTGTCTGATATAATGGTGGCTGGCACTCCAAACCTGGTCACTATCCCTTCATATAAATCTAATATGCTAGACTCATTAGCTTCTTTGAGTGCCACTACCTCGGTCCACTTGGTGAAATAGTATGTTGCCGTTAGAATCCATTTGTGGCCTTGGCTCAAATTTGGATTGATGACCCCGATGAAATCTAATCCCCATTACATGAATGTCTGGTCAACTAAAATAGGGTGCAATGGAAGTGTTGCTAGCCTTTCTTTTCCTTTAAAGAATGCACAATTCTTGCACTTTTTGATCCATGCATAGCAGTCACTAAACACCATGGGCCAATAATAACCCGCCTTCATGATTTTGAGTGTTGTCACCCGTGGAGCAAAATGGCCTCCAGCTGCTTCATCATGGAACTCTTGTAACACTCTATCAATCTATTCTATCCCAATGCATCTTAACAAAATGCCATTGATGTCTCTTTTGAACAAGACACCATCAATAAGCACGTATGGGATGGCCTGTAGTCTGAAGTGTCTCCTTTTTGTTTTACTCATTTTTGGAGGACACTGGCCTATTTGTAAGAAGTGCATAATACTCTAAGTCCAACAAGGAGTGGGTACCTCATCATTTTCTCCCTCTTGACTATTTTGCGGAACAAAAAAAACTTCCTCTTTACTGTTTGTTTCATCTTGTTGACTCGAGGCCGAGTTGTTCGACAATCCCTTCCCACGTACCAGCTTAGTAACCTTGATTTCAATTTCATACTCTATGACACGAGTGATCCATCTGCACATTTTCATTCAGATCCTTCTTTGAGAAGGAAGTCTTTAAGTCCTCCATGGGAGACCAATAGTTGGATTTTATTGTTTGAAACCATATGCTTAAACTTCTTTAACCCTCTGATCACTACCAAGACTTGCTTTTCGATGAAGGAATATCTCACTTCATAATCTTCCAGACCTTGGGTGAAGAAGGCAATTGGTTGTTATGTACCTTATTTGTTCTATTGTACTAATATTATAAAAATTGTATCATTTCCACCAAAGGCATATAGTATGAAGTCCTTAGAAAAATCTAGATTCGTGAGAGTTAGGGCTTGTGATATAGCTTCTTTGATGGCCTCAAAACTTGCTCTTCCTTGATTGTCCGCCTAAATGCCAAGAGCTTATTCAACATTAATTTTATTGGTTTGACAAGGGCAGTAATGTTTGGTACAAACTTGCGGACAAAATTGATTTTTCCTAAGAAGATTTAAAGAGATTTCTTATGCCTTGGCAATGGCAATGCTCTTATTGCTTCACTCTCTGCGGGTCGGTTTTGAAACCTTCCTTTGACACAATATGGCCTAGAAGCCTGCCCTCATGGGCCAAGAATATGCATTTTTTAGGGTTCAATGATACCCCAAATCTCCTACACCTTTAAAACACCTGTCCTACATGAAAAAGGTGGTCTGCTACATTTTTGGAGAACACAGGTGATGTCATCTAGATAGATCAGTACTATTTTTTTGATCAGCCCTTTGAATGCCATATCCATTTCCCTTTGGAAAGTGGGTCCAACATTAGACAATCCAAATGGCATTTTTCTATAGGCATAGGTGCCCCATTTGGTGGTGAAATTCATTTTGTATTGATCATCTTCTTTCACCATTATCTCAAGTTGTGCCACAGAGTAGCCATCGAAGAGAGAATCTCTCGATCTAGACACCACTTGCGAAATTTGCTCCATTGAGGGGAGTGGGTAGTGTTCTTTAAGGGATGCTCTATTCAAGTCACAAAAGTCAACACACAACTTAATCTCTCCATTATTCTTCCTGACTGGGACCAAATTTGTAACCCAACTTGAGTGTTTGATTGGAAATATAATACTTGCCTCTATCAGCTTGATTATCTCTTTCTTCATCAGAGGTTCAATGTGTGGATTGATTGGTCTCTGCTTTTACCTGATGGGCTTAGCAGCTAGATCTATTTCAATTATGTGTTGTGCTAACTTCAGATCAAACCCTCTTAGGTCTTCATAGCTCCAAAAAAATACATCTGTAAATTCTTGGCAAAGTTGCATGAATTCATACATTTCATGCTCGGTGGCCACTTTGCCAATTTGAAGCATTTTGCCTTCTCCACCTAGAATTGACTATGAATCTTCTCCTTTAATCTATATATTAGCCTTCTCTTTACAAAACTAATCATTAGGATTGAAGATAGATTCTAATGTCACCAAACCTTTGAGAAGCATATTTGTATGTAGCTACACTACTTGATTTCCATATTTCTTCTCTAACATGTTTTGATTCCTAGCTGAGAATTCAACTTCCTCTTGCAAAACATTGATGATATGCTGATCATTATTAAACACCTTCCAATATGTGTTGTTATCGCACTTTGCTAGCCTCATAATCACATGGATATGTGGTTGTCCTTTATCCCTCTTGATGTTGTCAACCACATCAAATGTTTCTCAAGCTACTTTGCTGAAGCCTATCGGTAGCTTCATTATCCTTCATGGGGAATGGACACAATGTTGAAGGCTTTGAAATACTCAATGAGATCCCATACCCTATTCTTGTAACTTTTGATCGAGGCCATTCTTGACAAATTTTGTCCTTTGACTTGATTGGCGGCAGTTCACTGTCACCAAACACTTGCAGGTTCTTGATTCCTCATCTTCTAACCCAATGTAATCCATTAACCAAAGCCTCATATTATATTGTATTATTTAAACAGGAAAATTAGAAATGGAAAGTTGAGTAATATTTCATACCTTGGGGTGACACAATCATAGCCCCTCCTCCAGCTTCTTACCTAATTCTCAAGCCATCAAAGAATAATTTCCATACTTCATTATCATCTTTGTGTTTTGGCTTAATGATGTCAATAAGAGGATGATTCTCCTCATGCGGTAGTAGAATCCTATCTCGAGATTCTTCCATCTCCTTATAGGGATCAAAATCATGTCTTTTAACAGCCCATTCATTGAGATTCGAGGTCTAGGATACACCCCACCTTGGTATCCACTTCACAAGTTTTAGGAGGTCCTCCTAATCAAAAGCTGAAAAAATTGCATTGATTGGGCTAGGCACATAAGACTCAATGTGATAATCCACTATGGGCTCAGATCTAATTGTGGCCTTCACTCCATACCTTGTTTTAAAGAGAATATGTCACCGGTGGATAGAAAAATAGCCTCCAATTTTGGTAGTGAAGTCCTGGATAAACAAAATGAAAAATGTGGTGCCAAGTCTATGGTGATACATTCTGCAATACGGTCACATTGGGGTAAGCATGCGAGTGAGGCTCAAATCCTTAATGATTCCAACATTTTTCACTATTGTCCCATCCAATTGTACTACCCCTCTAGAGATGACTTCATATTGAAGACCTAGTTGACTAGCTATTCGTTTGGGCATTACAGAACTACTTTCCCCTAAATCAATCATGTAATTATGCACTAGTTTGTCCCCAATGATTAATGAAACATAAAATGGAGGAGGTCTTAGGTTCTTACCTTGTTGCTCTCGATGGTTTCCCCTAGGTTGAGCTGTATTGGTAAGCACTTTCTCTATCTAGTTGGGCGAGTAATTTGAGCTTGACCAATTGGCCATAGCGATCTGCAGATAGATCCCTCTACCCTGGAATGGCCAGTGACTCCCATAGTGAAATTTTCACACTTGTCTTCTTCATTTACTCAATGATATTAAATGATCTATCCTTTTGTTTCCCCTTCCCTAGTACATTTTTTTCTTGCACACGGGTTATTCAACCGGTTCTGATTGGGTTTGGAAGGTGGCTTGGATTGGCTCTGCATATTGGGAATTGTATTTTGAATGTTAATACCTTGTAGGGAAATGGATGATTGAGGATCACCTGAGTTTGGTGAATATCCTTCTCCAATATTTCTCTTCTTGGACCATGTATTGGCAGCTATACTTTGAGAAGGATCTGATTCATTCCGCAAAAGTCTTCAACTTTCCAATTGACAAGCATCATTTCACTTAGGGATCCCTCTTCTGAGCTCCTTGCTATTGATTTTCTTCTTGGCAAGGTTCTTGTGACACACCAATGGTTTGCACCATCAAATCTTGATTTAGTGCACCATTGAAGCACATCAACTGATTATGTGGCTGATTACATGGGAAACACCAATCATATTCTTGTGTCATGTTATTTTTTGTTGGAACCAATGCCCTTGATGTTGAAGTTGTGTTTGGATAATATGACCTAAAAGGTTTAGCAGCTTGAGGTTTTACTTTGTGTTGACTCTTATTTACATCTTGAGCACACTTGGATATGCCTCAATTTATGCTCAAAAACCTTCAATCACACTTCTCCTAGGTCACTCCACTTTACACACACTCCACTAGTCAATAAAAGCACCCAAAACATGATTTATATATGTAATTCATCTCTCAAACTTAGGAAAAAACTTTCCCTTAAATTTTTTTGACCAATACATCAAGGAAACATTTCAAATTTGAAATAAAATAGCTACATATGACTTAATTAAGTCATTCTATCCAAAAACCATATTATATGTTCCAAAAATGGCTCAAAACCTCATGGGCACATTCTTAAAATTGTCTTAACATGAGTACCATACTTTGTCATGACCGATGAACCCTTAAATGTGATTTAAATATCATAAAATATTCATATATGGTTGAAAATAATATCAACCAATCAAAGTATTTCATTTACTTGGGCTCACTCCTTTACATTCTCAAAACAGATTGTTTCCTTCACCCTTAAACACCACGGAAACTTCATAATGCCACAAAATGAATTATACCAAATGAAAACATTCCATGTGACAAATCAAAAACAATTTCAGATCCTGTAAAAAAATTCTAATCATTTCTTAAGTCATGAAACATCCTTAACCTCAAACCATAACAAGATTTGCCTTCACCAAATCAACCTGCCAAATTTTTTTCCAAAGGTTAGCTCATAAAATCAAATATACATTTAATAAAGACCTCCAAGTGGATTAATTTCATGTAAAATTAATCACTATTAACATTATAGGTTATATGAAGCATCACCCAATCCATCTCTGCTTCAAACAACATCAAACTTCAACAAAATTAGATATTGTCATGAATCGCCAAAAATATTATTGTTGAAAGATTACCCTAGAAATCTTGCCAAATATCACTGGAATCAAGAGATAATCCATATATCACTAAAAATATATTTGAATATACTTTATAAAACAACTTTAATCTCCTCACTATTCCACATGTAGCTCAAGTTATGGCCAAAACAATGAACCCTACTATTTGAGATCCCAAAACTACCCTTTGACCAATCAACTTGTTTAGACCTCAAAACCTCATGAACCTGCATGAAATTGATCTTAAACCTCCATGTAAATATATTAAAACTCACATAAATAACATAATGAAAATATACTCCATACCTCATTTGGAAACTTTCTCTTCAATCTATAACTCTTCGAAAATATTGTTTTCGTGTGGGGCCCACTCATCATAAAGACCTAAAAACTAATTTTATAGAAATATATCAAAGTACTATACAACATCCAATCATCAAATTTTATGAATCAATCAAAATTGGGTCATAATTTATCTTCTTCTAACAACTACTCCTAGCTAGGCTTTAATAAGGATTTTTGACCTTCTTAGCTTCTTAGCATTCATTCATAAAAACCTGACGATGTAACAACCTCATTATTTTTATAAAATATTCTATAATCACCTTAGGAACATCCTTGAAATCCATAAGGTCCCATGAAAATCACATCATTCACAATGAGCATCTGAAGTTACACTTCAAGTTGGATTTTTCAAATTTTTCACCTGTCTCACCAAAACAGTCATATCTTACAAAATTCACATCATGGGCACTTGAAATTTTTCTGATAGCATCATCACTCATCCCTCTAACATATCCAATCATCATAACATAAATTCCATGGCTCAATCTCTCTAGTCACTAAGACTTACCTATGTTTGCATGTTAGTTCTCACTGTAGCAACTAGGGCCAACTGAAATAATGCAAGAACTAAACATATAACCTCTAAAAATTACCCACACATACCTCATAAGCCATGATATACCTATTTTCATGCTTCCATGAGCTCATATAGCTCCAAAACACTTTGTCACACCTCCAAGTTGCTCTACCTACTCCCAATGAGCACTGTAACATGGTGAACCACTGTACCTACATTATACCACTACTATGAGTGCTCAAGGACACTTAAAACCTGATATCCAACAAGTCATCATTCTTCCCAATCATTCAAGAGGCTCACACTATCAATCTACACCTCCTAAGCACCTGTATGGTCTTGCTATAGCAAGCATACATCATTGAATCTCCCTGTAGCATCTCATAACCATATGAACCAATTTGTTAGCACCTCATTCGACATCATGACATCATCCTACAATATCCACTTTTTCATTAATGTGGTTTTCATCAATGACAACACCTATTAGGCCTACATGCCAACATAAATTAAAGTAAACGTGCATGTTTGTATGATAAAGAAAATGACATACAAGATATCTATATAGCTTGTGTAATATAGTTTGCATGTAACAAATAAATGTAAGCAAGATGAAATGTGACCAAGATATACAATATGTTGTGGATGAGATGGAATGGAATTCTGAGTGATTGATAGGAGTAGTGTGCCCCATGATTGGATGTGTATGCATGCAATGAGGCTCATTTGTATATGCCCCCTCAACAGTCAAGAATGAACATTAAATGAGAGTGCATCATCGGAAATGGTTTGATTTGTGTGTATTATAAAAATATGATCACCAAAGTGCAACATGCAGAGTGTAAGTGAATTAATGATGAAATGCATGACTGTGGTGAGGTCTATTTTATATATAGACCCTTAGCGGTTGAGTATGGACCATGGAAATAGAGTGTGTCATAGGTAGTGAGTGTAGTTCTTAAAAATAGATGTGTGAAAGATATGTCACAAACGTGTAGATTAAATGTTACATAGAATGATGTGAATGTGTGAGATGGGAATTATGTCTTGTGATGTGTAGTATGTAGTATGTAGTATGTAGTGTGGTGTGTGAGGTTCATGTGTATAGGATGCCCTCAACATTCAACCGTGAACTATAGCAAAAGAGTGTGTCATTGGGTAATAATGATATGAGCATGTGTCAAGATGTCTATGTAAAAATCTAGATGTGAAATGATGTGAATATAATATGCATGTGGATGCTAGGGGAAGAAATAGGTTTGATTCCCCCCCAAGTGTGTGGTGATGAATATGTTATCCAATAAAAGTTAAAGAGGATGGTTCTCCACCGATGCATGTGATCGATGAATATCTTATAGGTGATGGGTGCCTACATGAAACAGAATGCGGAGGTGATGAAAACGTATGTGAAGTAAAGTGCGAAGTGATGAAAACCTATGTGAAGGAAATCATGGAGGTGATGGACACCTACATGGAGTAAAATGAGGTGGTGAAGTGTGCTTAGATATAGGAGTTATCCTAGTGATGGAACTAGACTAATGTGTTGGAATAGAAGAGTGATGAGACCACACAGCTCGTGTGTGAATAGTTGAGCTAGGAGAAGATGGTGCTTTAGGTTCGATAGGCCATGGGGAACTATATGGACTAGGTGATGCAATGGCAACCTCAAGAGGAGGTTGCAACCATGGAGTATATGGAGGTACACCATTGATAGAGATGACTTGATTGTTTTGAATTACCTTCAGATGCAAGTGATTCATGGAGATGATAGACTGATACCTACAAATTCAATTGATAACTAAGAGCATGTCACACCCTTTGATTGATTTTGCTAAGAGAAAGGGCACAAGAATGGTGACGGATTGATAATAACTTGAAGATTGATGACCCCATATGAGTTGTCCATTAGATAAGAAATTTACACGAGTGGATATATAATAACAACAAGAATTGGAATAGAACATGCACCGATATGCCATAATGGATTAACTTTTGTGTTATTGATAGAGATGTATCCGATAGAAGTGTTGATGTGCAAGTAATAATAAGAGAATCTAGCATGATAATCATGATCGGAGAAAGAAAATATTGGTGGAAAAATGTTAGCATGAACAACTAGGAAATCAAGAGCCCTCAATGCGGGAGGAGCCATTGCTCGATATGTATGATTTACCCAAGAATCTACCACTTTCTTCTCATGTTTTGGGAGTGGCCTTGAATATTTTGAGCTTATGATTTTCATTAATTGGTGCAGAGGTTGTAGGCTCTAGAATCTCAAGTTTGTTATCATCAATAAGATCTTGTATGATAGTGCGAAGTTTGAAACACTTATCTGTAGAGTGTCCGACTCATTGATGATAGTCACATAAAAATTTCTCATTATTATTTTGACCTATAGGGAAAGATGGATCCAATTTGAGTTGAGGAGGAAGTGTGATAAGATTACTCTCAAGAATTTTTGTAATATAAGATGTGGATCAATAGTTAACTTTGTATATGTATGTTTAGGTGGTTGCCATTGGAGTTATTTAGTGTTGGATACAATACTAACAAAGTGATTTTTTCTTCATGTAGGTTTTGTTGATGGCTTAAAAGTGGATTTATGTCAGTTTCACCAAAATTATTAAGCTAAATTTGAATAATATATGCCTAATTTGATTGATATTGCGGTAGTAAAAGAATAAACAATTAAGTACACAAATTAAGCCAAGTAAACTAAGAAAGAAAGTATGAAACCCTAAGTGCAAAGAGGGGGTAAACAAACTTAGTTGATTCATAGAGATCCTCAAGGTGAAAAGAGTTGGAAAAATAAAAATCCAAAGCACCGACTATCACAATGAGGCTTGATAAAATGTAGAGATGGAGGAATTTGTTAGAATAGGGCACTTAGAGAGGGACAGGGGGCTCTTGTGGGTTCCCTAGGTGCATTGCTTCGGGTTCCCGTGTCTAATGAAATGATTAGAAACCCTCCTCTTATTGGTCACGAGGTATTCATTTTTGTTTTCATTTGGTCACTATGAGGTCGCACAATAATTGCTGAAGTCTCCGAAACTCCGTAATGAAATAATGACTCGCAAAACCCTCAAAGAGACATTAAATCTGCTATGTACCTTGGGATATAATATTATAATGTATATGGGTTGATGGAGATGCCGACATGTGGCACACATCCCCTTAGTTATATGTATGGGTTCACATGGGATATAATATTATAATGTATATGGGTTGATGGAGATGCCGACATGTGGCACGCATCCCCTTAGTTATATGTATGGGTTCACATGGGATATAATGTTATGATGTATATGTATTGATGTGTGCCACATGTCGAATCTCCATCAACCCATATACATTATAATATTATATCCCATGTGAACCCATACATATAACTAAGGGGATGTGTGCCACATGTTGGCATCTCCATCAACCCATAAACATTATAATATTATATCAAAAGGTACATAGCAAAATCCTAAAAATGAAAGATGCGAAATGAGGGGTCAAACTGTCCTCGATGTCACAATAGTGATCTTACGACGATTATTGCACTACATTTCATACCTAATGTAGTTACGTGTATGTGCGTAAATCATTCCCTAAGTTTCTCTTGTGTGTGTCACACTTGATAGCAAGCAAGTAAGCTAGATGTAAAACAATGTAATAGATGTGTGCATGGAATAGAATGAACTTCCCTCATATGAAGTGTATGCGAATAACTAGGCTTTGTGTCCTCAAATGATTTTAGATGGATGCAATAGAGCTCTTATATGCTTGATGGGCGCAACCTTAGGTGGTGATTGCTAGTGCTTAGTGTTTGGTCCTTTATTATGGTCACATAACTTTATATTATAAAAAACCATCTTCTAAACCATGACTCTTGGAGTGTGAGACTAGTTGCATAAGGTGCGAGTGATTGTAAAAACTTATCTTTTGACATGTATGTTTTGATTCACTCTTCCAAACCGAATAAAAATTATGTAGTCAAAAACTAGGACTAATTCTATAAATACTCAAAAAAAAATCTAAATTTCAATTTGTTTAGGTAGTTAGGGGGGCACGGTTGGCTATCCATTATTTTTCAAAATTTAAAATCGTTGTACTTGAAAAATCATTAAAAAAATTAAATGCTCACTAAAAAAATCTAAAACAAATTCTCATGTCACAAACTAGATATTCCTATTTATCTTTGTACTAAAGGGTTTTCAAAAATACTAAATAGTTCTCAAAAAATAGGGGGCATGATCGACTGTCTACTATGTTTTTTAATAAAAACAGGAGAACCTATTGGTATTTTATTTTTTTAACCCACTTACACTTAACCATTTTCAAAAAACATTAGTAGCTTAGTAATTAGACTCAAATTGCTACGATTCATATTCTTTATAACATCTTCCAATTTTGAGTTTAATTATTTCAAATAACTCATAGAAGTTAAAGATTTTTTATTTTTTAGAAAGAAAATGTCCACTTAATACCCCATTTTGGCCCCCCATTTCCATGCACTTACCCCATAAGAAAATAAGATTCCCAAAATATAAAAGAGAACCAAAATGGGCAAGTAAGATACAAAGAGGTTAGGGTCACCCCGGAGGGGATGAGGGCATCTAGGTGCTAGCGTCCGGCTAGGCGTTGGTTTCTAGAGTCAATAAAGATAAAACTATGAAGATCATACTTGGGTTGTGGGGTGTAGGAGGCCAAATAGAAAATAAAAACATAGACAATTGAGGCCAAATGTAGCTAGTAATTGCTAACTTTCTCTCTTACGAATCATATGAATAGTGGTATGTGATTAGGACCTAGAAATAAACCCACGTGCATGATTTTGTGTCTATATTTTCCCCACTTTTTATTGTTGAGTGAATAATGGATAACATAAAGTAGATAAGAGATGCATACATGTTAACCATGTATATTGATGGCAAAAGTGTGCCGAAGAGATAAGAAAAAGTGTGGAGGGATAAAATGAAGTGTGGAAGCTAAGGAAGAAAAATAACCCTAGAGGTGAAGTGTATGTGTTGTACCGTGTTGTACTTGTCGTTGTTGTCACTTGTGCTGATGTGAGGGTGCTTCTTGTTGTGTATTAAATACGGACTCAGTAAAATAAGAGTGGAAGAGAAGTCAACGTCGTTTATTATAAAAACTCTATAAGTATGTAAAAATATGAAAAAGTAGTAAAAAGGAACTGTTAGTGCAAAATCACAGCACCCCCAAATGAGTCATCAGATCTACTTTTCTAAGGCATATTCATTTGGTGTGATTCGCATAACATTGAGTTTTCCCCAAAGTGTGGGACTTTGCAAATGGGAAAACTCTCCAAATTAAAGGTTGGTTCCTATTCCTCTGTTTAGGTGCATGCATGGAAACTTGCAGAGGACCTATTCCTAAACCTAATCTAAGTTTTACCAAGGAGACAGGGATAAAAGGAATATAGGAAATCAAAACTAAGCTATAAGGTGATGCACCGAAGGAATGATGAACATTAGTTTTGTTGATAGACACAAACTAACAAAATGCATACAATAATCAAGCACAGATAACTAGATTTATAATGAAAGACTAGATGAGATCAAAGGAGACAAGAAAGGATCTAAAATCAATCACAAACATGTTTTATTGCTCTGTAGATTGATACAATGCATTACAAATGGCCAGAAGGTAGGAAATGTATTGTAATTTAAATGGAAGGTTTGAACTCCACAAATTCCTTTGCCAGAAGAAAAGGGGAGCCTGCAAAAACAAAAGAATGTCCAACCCTTTACAATGAGTTTTCAACCTGCTTTTATAGATTCAACACGAGGGGAGAGAGAGAGAGAGAAGTAGGAAAAATAGTCTCAAGCTTAACCACTATTATTAATGCCTCACACAAAATTTTCCCCAAAATTTGTCTTAACTGCATCGATTTCTTATCCGGCGCCTCGAAGGATGAGGAAACGGTGGATCGATCAAATTTGATCTAGTTATTGGGGCAAAATAGATCCCGAATTAATGGCCCTTAAGACATTTCTCTATTTTTCCCCACCTAACCTCCCCAAACTTAAATTTTCATATCTCTATGGCATAGACGAGGCCGAGATCTTTCCAATGGTGCCAAATTTTCTAGATTTTGAGGCCCAGGTCGAAAGATATGCCCCTTCAAAATTTGTATCGGGTTCGTACAAAAAGGTGGGAAAACCAGTTCAAAAAACATACCCCTTTTTAATATGGGACATTTGGACGGCTTGCACATGTCCAAGGGCTGCCTTTGTATTTTGCTTTTGGAATAGCGTTTGGGTGACACGAGGTTTATTCCATGACCTGTTCAATTTCTATGATTTTGGGCTAAGTCCTTTGCTTGGAGGGGTCATATTTCTAACCGGGGACACGCGACAGTCTGGTACTTTCTTGGAAACCTTCTCTTTATTCAACCCTTGAGTTAGCATTGTTTGGACACTTAGCACTCTCCGCCAGCCTACCACCATGTATTGACTATTCAACCCGACTTTGTCCCCTTTTTTAGACTGGACGCGTGGAGGCTCCGCGCTCACTTAAAAGCTCGATCAAGATTTTCCTTTGAAGGAGCGTCGGGTTGACACTTGGAAGCCTCCACAGGTCTTTTGACTTTTCAATGACCTCCCTCTTACTTTTTCAAACCTTGGACTACGTGGCAAACTTGCGCTCGTTTGAGTCTCCAAATTTAGATTTACCCTTCAAGATCCACCGCTTGAACACATGGCGGTCTCCACCAACACTTATATGCTTAGCCATTTTTTTAGGCCAACCTTGTCCACCTTTTGACCTCTGTTGACTATTTTCTACGTGTAGGGTTGGTGCAAGCTTGAGTCTCCTCCTAGGGCTCCCATTTTGGAATTGCATTGAGCTCACACTTGGCCCCTTCTGCCGAGTCGGAGACTTTTCAACGGCCATGCAAATTTTTGGGGCTCTAGACACATGGAAGCCTGGCACTCATTGAGCTTCCCTTTTTGGATTCAACTTTGGAGAAGCACGGTGCCAACACGTGGCTCTCTCCATTGTCTCCTCCATACTTAGTCGATTTGTGGACTCATTCTGAACTGTTTTGAGCCCGAAGACTTCATATCTTTTCGTTTCTTCTCTTTCTTACTCCTGGCTTCTCTGTGACACTACTCCTCCTTCTCTGACCTTGCTTTATTCTATTTTCGAGCCCACCTGTAATGTGTTAAATAGATTTAAGACACGATTTGCTTGATAGATTCGTTTCTTCTCTTTCTTCTTGCATAGGGTTGTTTAGTCTTTCACAGCCTTGCCACTCCATTGTTGAGTCCTTATGTGACCTGTTTGCAAGATTTAAACGTGTTTTCTCTAGTTCTTTACGTGTAAGGTCATGGCTGATCCAATACTTTTCCCGGGGTGAAATATGGATAACAGAACTGTGCACCCGATCCATGATGAGTAAAAGGATAGACAAGTGTCCCGAGAATGTTGTAGAAGAGCATTTTTTGGGCCATCCTACACCGAGAGTGATTTTTGGGTGATCTCACACCAAGAATGATTTTTTTGTGTGATCTCACGTCATGACAAAAGAGTGTTGGGGAGAAATATCTAGTGTTATTCTCCATCCCTGGCTACTTCTTAAATTTATACACCACTACAGATGGTTTGATCCTTATTTTTTTAGTGTTCAATCCAAGTAGAAAAAGAAGATAGAATGCCTTCTACTTATTGGAGGATTATACCTATACTAAGAAAACTACTCTTTAAACTATAGAAAATTGTGCCAATCTAAATAATTAAATGTAACTACCCCTGGTCAAAGGTTCCTAGGAAATTTCGTGAGCACCTAGGAGCTCATGTCTCGTATATGGGCACGACGTCTATGTTGAACTCGTAGATCTAAGTTAGAATCTAGGTGGTTTCTATAACTATAGAATTTTCTATTCCTATATTGTTAATGTATGTAATGAAGCCATGAAATGTTTTATGGGGTGACTAATTCACCCAATGTATGTCCCCCTTGTTTGAGGTGCATGTGATATCACTAGGAGGATGTAGCCCAAAGGAGAGGACTAAATGTTGATCTCAAAACCGATGCCCCGCATGGGGGAGAGAATGTGCTTTGTAAAAACCAAGACACATGCAAACAAAGTGGCTAGAAACATGTGTGAGTGTAATCAAGACAAATACACTTATAGAATACAATGTGTAATATAGGCACAAGAAGAAGAAAAAATGTAGACCATGAAAAGTGGGTTCAAACATGGGACATCACTCATAATGTTGCAATATAATCAGGGCCGAAGTGGCCAAAAGCATACAATAAATGAATAAGAAAGACATAGGGTATATCCCGCAAAAAATGAAATATAATAAAAATAATGGAAAACAAAATCAAGCAAAGTATCAAACAACCATGGTAGAAAATAGTTCCTACAAAGAAACTATTGTACATGAATCACCCATTATCATGTTAGAAAGATAAAATGTATGTCAAGACGTGTATATATTGCTAGAGTAGTGTGCTAGTAAGAATAAGAAGTAGTATAAAATGAAACAATGAAACTCATAGTGTGGGCGAAAGTAGATGCCACTAGGAGCCTCGGTGGGACTAGAAAGATGTATAGTGCCAAGCATCCATGTTACATGTAAATATATTTGTAGATTTTGCATTCACGACTAGATAAAAAGTGAGCACGCATGTCTATATAGAAAAGAAAATGATGTGCAAAGTATTTGTCTAACATGTGAAACAAAGTGTGCATGTAACTAGTATAAGCAAGAAAGAATAGATGCAACCAAGATATGTAGTATGTTGTGAATGAGTGAGATGGAATGATATGCAACATGAGTTTGATAGGGGCAGCATGCCCCTAAGTTTATGTGGATGAATATGTATGAGATGAGGTTCATTTATAAAAGACCCTCGATACCAAGAATGAACCATAAAACTAGAGTGTGTCATCAAGAAATGGCTCGAACATGTGCGCTAGAAATATTGATCATGAAGCATAGAGCGTAAAGAGTGTGAATGTGGGTGGGGTTCATTTAATATTCATACCATCAACAGATGAGTATGAACCATGGAACTAGAGTGTGTCATAGAAAAGTGTGATGTATGAGAATGTAATGCGAGAAAGATGTATCGAAAAGTGCAGAGTGTGAAATGTGCAGTGTGTGAGGTTCATGGATGTAGTGATTCCTCAACAGTCAAGTGTGAACCATAGCACAAGATTTTTTTCATATGGTGATGATGATACAATTTGTGGGAAATACTAGATGTGAAGCATGAATCATAATAGTTAAAATGTGAGACCCCCGATAATGCTTTGAGAGGGGCGAAGAATAAGCGTGATGCTCCTCCAAGTGTGTTAATGATGGAGATCTATGTGGTGACATGAGAGATACCATGCCATTGTGGAGAGAATTATCTATGTCATGATAAGAGAGAGATCCAACACAATGGTAGGCGAAACAGCAGTAGGACCATGCCATGGTGGCGGAGTTTGAAATGTGTCTTGGCCATTAGTATAAGGAGTAGTTTCTTTGACAAAAATGATTGGTTGGAGCTTATGTGGGATTGATGATGCTACAGAAGACTTGATAGAGAAGAGGGTGGACTAATTTTGGGAGGCGGTTTCTTAGTTTGAATTGGTAGTGCCATAGATGACTTGAGAGGAGGAGGTGTTAGACTGATTTTGAGAGGCGGTTGCTTAGTTGGAATGGGTTGAATAAGAAGCTCTTGATTGAACAAATAAGGAACATTATAACTTATACCATGATGCTCAAGATATGGATGAATCAAATTTAGGAACCCATTTGGATGCATAATTTGGAGATGGGCATGTAGCATAATGTTGTGCAGTGAATGAGATAAAACCTTGACACTCAAGATGCTTGATTCTTCATTATAAAGCATAGAAATCATTATCGTTATGACCATTAATTAGATAATAATTGTAATATGGATGACCTTGATATTTTTCAAGCTGATAAGGAGGATAGAAATGAGTAGATGATAAGATGATCAATTGACAAATGAGGAGTCTTGGAAAAATATCGTGTTCCTTAGTATTGAGAACAAATTTGAGAGGTAATGGTAATGGTAAGACATAAGGTTCAATCGACATGTAGAGGACACGGAATGAGGATGAGGAGTAGAAGAATAACTAACATGAGCCTGAAAATAATCCTTAAGATGTTGGATTTCATATTTAAGAGATGTAATCGTGGATTCCATATCCTGAAATTTATCTTGAAATATAGAATGTAAAGATTAAATGGATTTACAAATAGAATGATTGGAATTAGGACCAAGAGATTCTTCAGAAAGATGATCGAAGATACTATCATTCACTTTAATAGGTGGTTTATAAAGAGGGGGACATATAGAGTGTATGAATTTTTAGAGAGCATCTTGGCAAGATGGGTGCATTTGAAGTAATTGATATAATGGGACTTGAGGAGCTTTAGAAGCCATGAAAGAAGACTAGATAGTATGATAACAATGAATATCTCAGTGTTAAAAAGTTTCTTCACCAAATTATTTAACAAAATAAACGCTTTTGTAAGACCCTAATTATAGAGTCACATATAATAAATAATCAATGAAGCATTGATTTGACACAAGTAATAAGAAAAATGAAATTGAAACCATGAGTGCAAGAGAGATAGTAGAGGACTTAGTTTATTTATGCTTGATCTGAAAGTGATTTGGACTGGGAAAACTTATAAACATGACTTGAACAGTGTCGCAAATGGTCGGTATAAATTATAGAATGTGAGAATGAGGCGGACATGAGCACCCATGGAAGGATAGGAGCACTTAGGCGCTAGTGACCGACTGGGCTCTAGTGTCTCGAATAGGTACTCGGGTTTTGGATTTTTCTTGGCTAGAAGGGTGTCACAAATATTTGTTGTTGGTCACCTGTATGTCGTAATATTATGACCGAGTATGCTTATAACCCTGGAAAGAGATGTTCACCTAAAAAAACTCAAACTACATCAAATCCTAAAAATAAAAATATGCAAATGGGGAGTCGATCGACCTAAGGTCACCCGAAAGATTGAACTTACAACCAAGTGTTGTTGATTAACTAAATTTTGGAATAATGGTAGTTAATATAACTAGGAACAACAGTAAATAATAGTGAATAAAAGTAGTAAATAAATATAGAAAATGCCTTAAGAAACTAGGCTAATAAAAATGGAAACCCTAATGTGTAAGAAGAGTAAGGAAACAACTTAGCTGATCCAGAGGATGAACTAGGTTATGTTGTAAAATAAATTAAATATTCTGGAAGTAGGAACTCACATGAAAAGGTCACGAAAAGCACATATCTGATTTGTTTGGTTGGACAAGGGCACACAGGATAGGATCAAGACACATATGGGCACCCTAGTCTAAATTCTAGGTGCCCTGGTTTGTACAAGAGGTCTAAAAACCAAATTTACAGGGTTGGATGATAATGTGAAGCCTTCACCGTCTGTCACTTGTAATTATCTACTTTGTGTCGAGTGTCGTTAATGATCAATGATGAAAGATAGACCTATAAACCCTAAAAACAAGCATCAAACCCTAAAAAATAAAAATGCAAATGAAAGGGTTGGGTGTCCTCAGGGCCACAATGGCGGACTTACTAAGTAAGTATCATTGCACTACATCTCGGACTCAATGTAGTTCTATGTTTGTGAAGTAGCGATCTATAACTATGTGTAGAAAATATAATAAATGGTGGATGGAATAGAAGATACTTCCATCCTATGCTTGTGTGATGCAGATGAACTAACCTTGTCCCTTGTGATGAGGCTAGATGGATGTAAATGAGATCTAGATGCCTTAGATGGATGCAACTCTAGGTGGATGATAGTGACTAGTTCTTAGTCCCTCTTTATGATCTCATAAATTTATATTTATATGGTTCTATTGATATAATTTTGTAATTAACCCCAAAATGCCAACCACCAAAAATATAAAAATATCAAACAATAGAAAGTGCACCGAAAATTGGCGGGAAAGGTAAAAAGGATCAGGGTGCCTCAATCTGGGACCAGGGCATCTGGCACCCCATTACTAGCTCAGGTGCCCCAATCAAGTGCAAAATAACACGAATGATAGAAACAAACTGGGAAAGTATGTGGTGAAGGTCGGAATGATGACATAAATCAAAGTAAAATGGCCAAAAGACAGGGGTTAATTAGTACTTTCTTCACTCAAAAACCATATGAATCGAGGATGAGACTGAGACTAAATAATACCCAAAATGCATGATTTAGTGTCTAAATTTGCCCCAATTTATGTTGGTGAGAATAACACTTGTTAACATAAAGTAGATAGAGATGTGTACCTAATGTCTATGTAGAGTAATGCGGAAGATGCGCCAAATCACTAGACAAAGCGTGGAGTGACAAAAAGATGATGGAGCGTAGAAATTAAAGATGTAAAAGAACAAAAATTGATGAGGGTGAACCTAGGGTAGAAACACATGTGTAGTTGCTAATGTGTGTGATGTACCTACATGTTAGTATAAGGTGTGTACTGCCACAAAATGTTATTGTTGGCATTGTTGTTGTTAACTACTTACTTCTCAAACGATCAAACCTGTAATGAGAATACGATCAAGAAGTCAAATGTACATGTATATATGTAAGTGTTAAGAATAATGTTTGGATTAGTACTCACATTATTGTTTGTAATAATTAAATGTAATATTCTTATATTACATTAGTAAGTTTGAGTGATATTAGAATTTGTGTGAATGATGAGTTGTATTTACAACTCATATATATTTGTAATATTATTATTAATAGAGTTGTCAAGATAATACAACTCATTGATAATAATATAGGTTAGAATTATATATGTGTGTACGTGAGTTTATCTCACCATAGAATAGGGGTTTGTTAGGTGAGATATTGGTGGGGTATGTGAGAGAATAATGGGAGTGATTAAAGGAGATATATGTGAGGATATTGTGGGATTAAAGATTGGATTTGAATCCTTATTTTAAGGAGTTAATTAATCAACTCAATGATAATACAACTCATTGATAATAATATAGGTTAGAATTATATATGTGTGTACATGAGTTTATCTCACCATAGAATAGGGGTTTGTTAAGTGAGATATTGGTGGGATATGTGAGATAATCATGGGAGTCATTATAGGAGAGATATGTGAGGATATTGTGGGATTAAAGATTGGAGTTGAATCCTTATTTTAAGAAGTCATATAATGTTATGTACCTTGGGATATGATAATAATATATATATATATATATATATATATATATATATATATATATGGGTTGATGAAGATGCCGACATGTGGCACACATCCCCTTAGTTATATCTATGGGTTCACATGGGATATGATAATATAATGTATATGGGTTGATGGAGATGCTGACATGTGGCACACATCCCCTTAGTTAGTTATATGGGCTCACATAGGAATTAATTATATTGGGTAATGGGTCGGCCTACATTGGGATTAGGTGTTACCCATCCTATTTAAAGGATGTGAGTATCATTATGAGGAGGTCATGTATGTATGAGTTGAGTCTTCTACTTGGTAGAGGTATATTGGAGGTGTCCCCCTCAAAGTGGATTCCCATCTTGGGAGATTATGGAGTTACTCCTTCCTTAAGGAGCATTGTATGGTGTTGCCCTACCTTAAGGGTATTATTCTGAATATATTACATATTAGGGCATATTTTCCCCCCATATATCTTGTGTTGTGTTATCTTCTACAATTTATTGATTTATTATATGCAAGGTTCTTATCAAGTGGTATCAGAGCAGTGATCCGAGTAATTTGTGGGATGAAACCCTAATGTTGGTGATTCATCTATATCTTGAGATAGAATTGGAATTTTTCAGATTATTTTTGTGGGGAGTGGATACATAGTTCAAGTGATCTTCCCTCCAAATTTCAGATTTTTTGGAGTTGTTTTGCAAAAGTTGTGTCCGTTTTAGGTTGAAACCCTAATTCTAAGGTTTCATCTATATCTTCTGAATAATGACGAATTAGGAAATAATTTTTTTTGGTTGTTGGTAATATATTAAACGGTGATACCACTGAAATTTCAGAATTGGTGGATCTATTTTGACAGAGTTATTTCAGTTTTATTTTTTTCACTATTTTGCTCCACAGGCCGCAATTTGAGGAATTTTCCTGAATTTCTTACATTTTCAGAAATCTCTCAAAATTTTAGTAGGGGTTACTTCTTTGTGGTTTCAGATTTGAGGCTGAATGATTGACGAAATCATCAGGTAAAATATTGGTCAAAGGAGTAAGTTTGTGAAACCCTAATTTTTATGCATCATGGATATACCAATTTTCTATGGTAATGGGGAAATTGATGCAAAAAAATGGTGGATACAATTTAAACAAATTTATTTTGAAGAATGTTTAGTATGGGTTAGTTTTTATCTTCATCTTGGTGGGAAAGTGCAACATTGGTATTCTTATTTGGATATAGATCTATTGGATTGGGATTGGGAGGAAATGGAGGATATTTTCTTAGCTATATGGGAAAAAAAAAAACACAATTTTGTTAAAAAAGAAGAAGAAGAAGAAGAAGAAGAAGAAGAAGCAACAACATCAAGAAGAAGAAGAAGAAGAAGAAGAAGAAAATGTTGATGGTGCAAAAGAAGAAAATGTTGATGATGAAGCTGCTACACAAGATAGTGCATCTCCAAGGAAGGAAGCTTCAATATTTCAGTTTGAAGGGTGCATTCAAAGAAAAAGGTAATTGTTTCCATAAACCCTAGCAGCAAATATAACTTCATCAATATGGATGTAGCTCAAAATCTACATGTGCAAACAAAGCATATCAAGGAATCTCAAATGGATGGTAAGCATATTCAAGTTTTTGAAGATTTAAAGCTTTCTATGGATAAATATGTTTTACATTCATATTTTTATGCTTTAGATATGGATGGTATGGATATTGTTCTCGGATATCCTTGGTTAGAGACATTGGGAACAATTAATATTAATGTGCAAAATAAATTCATGAAATTATGGTACAAGAGAAAGAAAATTACATTGCAAGATATCACACTTAGCAAGGAAAAAAGTAATGTAAAATTGGATCATGAAGATGAATTTGAAGATGGTGAAGAAGGGAATAAGGATGAATCAGAAGGAGAGGATGAAGAACATAAAGTCACAAATAATTTCTCTACTCAAGAGAAAAAAGAAGTAACAAACAAGGTGGAAGAGGACAAGAAAGTTGAAGAAAAGGTTGATAAGGTTGAGTATACAAAGGTGGCACCATATCGACACCCACACCATCATGAGAGGAAAAAATCATGGAGACATGTTAGGACACATGAGGATAAAAATCCATATGGATATACAGGGAATCACAGGAATACTTTTGGCTATACATGGAATCAATGGAACAATAATTATATGACATGGAATCACATGAATAATAATTATGGATATACATGGATGCCGGGGAGGAACACATATGGACCAGGATGGAATCAGTTTTGGAGTAGCATCACCCCCTAGGATTCCATATGGGTGGTTGGATGATCGAGCATGACAACAAGTGTGCAATAATTTAAAGTGCACTCATTATATGGCTTCTTCTTATGTTTCGGGGATGAAACATGTTAAAGAGGGAGGTAATGCTATGTACCTTGGGATATGATATATATATATATATATATCGGTTGATGGAGATGCCTGACATGTGGCACACATCCCCTTAGTTATATGTATGGGTTCACATGGGATATGATAATATAATGTATATGGGTTGATGGAGATGCTGACATGTGGCACACATCCCCTTAGTTAGTTATATGGGCTCACATAGGAATTAATTATATTGGGTGATGGGTCCGCCACAATGGGATTAGGTGTTACCCATCCTATTTAAAGGATGTGAGTATCATTATGAGGAGGTCATGGATGTATGAGTTGAGTCTTCTACTTGGTATAGGTATATTGGAGGTGTCCCCCTTGAAGTGGATTCCCATCTTGGGAGATTGTGGAGTTACTCCTTCCTTAAGGAGCATTGTATGGTGTTACCCTAAGGGTATTATTCTAAATATATTGCATATTAGGGCATATTGGCCCCACATATATCTGGTGTTGTGTTATATTCTACAATTTATTGATTTATTATATGCAAAGTTCTTATCAAACTCATTGATAATAATATAGGTTAGAATTATATATATGTGTACGTGAGTTTAGCTCACCATAGAATAGGGGTTTGTTAAGTGAGATACTTGGTGGGATATGTGAGAGAATAGTGGGAGTGATTATAGGAGAGATATGTGAGGATATTGTGGGATTAAATATTGGAGTTGAATCCTTATTTTAAGGATTTCATTCTCCTATATATTGTAAGCTCTCTCATCATGTAATTGCTCAAGTTTTATTCTATCAATAATATATGGTATTTTTGTTATAATTTGTCCTCTACAATTTTAGTCTTGTATTCTGCAACTTTCCTCCATTATTAATGTGATTGTTCTTTATGTAGCTTAGTTATACTATCAATTTCACATCATTTGGTATCAAAGAAGGAAAGGAAAATCTATGAGAGTGATTGTAGGACAAAACCACAACCTCTAGGATGCAGATCTGAGAGTTTTGAAGCTTCCGTCGCCATTTTCTGGATTCTGATCTTCAAAAAAATGACTGGTAAATCATGTTTTTATTAAAAACCTAGATTCATAATTTTTGAAATGTTTTAGGTTTGTTTATTTGTATTATGAGAAACTACTATCAAAAAATTACACAAACCCAGTTCATATTTTAAGATAAATCGTGGAAACAATTTTGACATTTCTGATTATTCTGTAAAGAAAATAGTGAGAGATTTCCAGAATAAAAATTTGATATGCTTTATTATTCTAGTTAAATATAAATTTGATTAATATTGTAAGGGTGCATTATCATTTGAAACTGACACCTAATAGAATTGTAAAATGAGCCTCAAAGACAAATTCGGTTGAGTTAGCATCATCACAATGGAGGAAGGAGGCAATGGAGGAAGGAGGTTAATCAGTGACCTCTCTTGACTTAAAGAAGCGAAGGGGCCACACAATGAATTTGTGGCATTTATTTTTGTTTTGTTTAATTTTCATTGTGTATTGTAATAAGAACATATGATTTATTCATGTTCGATCTTGTAATAAGTGAGCTTCTGCGTGAGCAATATTTCTTGTATTTTCCCTTGAATGTAAGGATGGGGGTGGGGAAACATGTACGCTACTATGAAAGTGGTTGGTGGTCCACTAGAAAACCAATTTGAGATTTTGTGAATCTCTTGAGAAAACCACATACAGAGTGGTTAATGGTTCCACTAGAAAACCTATTGGAGTTGATGGTACTCTTTGAAAACCATCGGATTGTAGAACATGAGCAGGTACTAGACAAAACTCACCCATGTTCGCACTAAGGGGGGAATGTTAGGAATAATCTTTGGATTAGTGCTCACATTATTGTTTGTAATAGTTAAATGTAATATTATTATATTACATTAGTAAGTTTGAGTGATATTAGAATTTGTGTGAATGATGAGTTGTATTTACAACTCATATATATTTGTAATATTATTATTAATAGAGTTGTCATGATAATACAACTCATTGATAATAATATAGGTTAGAATTATATATGTGTGTACGTGAGTTTATCTCACCATAGAATAGGGGTTTGTTAAGTGAGATATTGGTGGGATATGTGAGAGAATAGTGGGAGTGATTCTAGGAGAGATAAGAGAAGATATTGTGGGATTGAAGATTGGAGTTGAATCCTTGTTTTAAGGAGTTCATTCTCCTATATATTATAATCTCTCTCATCATGTAATTGCTTGAGTTTTATTCTATCAATAATATATGGTATAAAATCCATTATATACAAAAGTTTTGTATATTGGTTCAACCCACTCATTGTATAACCCACAATGATAAGGGTGGAAACTTAACTAAACCGAACCGTTGTAGAAGTGTTGTATAATATGTAAACCAAAAATGATGCCCCCTCTTTGGGGGCACATGCGACGTCACTAATAGGAGAATGTGGCCCCAAAACAGATCAACCACATGATCTCTACCCTGCAGGGGAAAGGAATACATTTGGTAGAAACCAAGGCATGCACAAGCAAGTGGCTAGAAAAAAGTGTTAGTATGAACAAGCATGCATGTCAAGGACAAGTGTATGCTATGAAAACAATGTAGAAGCTAGAAAGTAAGTAAACACACAAGAAGACAATCATAGACTACCAAAGAAGGTTGCAAACATGGGACATCACTCACAATGGCACAAGAAACTCAAGGACATAATGGCTATATACAAACAAACATGTGTGAACACCAAACAAAGAGCAAGGCTTGCATACAATAGAAAACAAAAAATAAATAGCCATGGAAATAAATAATCTTGTAAAAAAATGTTGCACAAGAAGCACATGTTAGCATGTTAGAAAGATAACCCATATATCAAAAGCGTGTATGAGAAAGTAATGTAAATTTCTAAGTAAAAAATGAAACAATAGCACTTGTACAAGACAAATTTGGATGCCCCAATGACCAATGTAGAATGGGAAGAAGGAGAGCATCCATCTTGACGCATGAAAAATACCAGTATCTCATATCGCAACTAAGAAAAGGCATGAATGTGCATGTGTGTATGGTATAGATAAATGACATATAAGAGATCTAACTAGCATGTGTAATAAGAAGACCATATATAAGAAAATGTAAACAAGAATAAAAGCAACCAAGATATGCAGTATGTTTTGGATGGGTGGAATGGAATGCAAGATGGAATGATAGGAGTTGTGTGCCCCCAGTGAATAGAAATGTATGCAGTGAGGTTCATTTGGTTTTCCCCCTTAGTAGTCAAGAATGAACTGTAAACGAGAGCTTGTCATCGGTAAATGGTCTAAATATGTGTTGTGTCTAGCGCATTGTGATGAGTTTGTATGTATGTTGATGATATGTGACCTAGAAATGATGTGTGTGTGAGCCTTATAGCCGAAGCGTATATCACGACAAGATGAATGAAGGAGTGATGATTTATCCTAAAGTGTATATCACTACAAGATGAATAGAGGGAGTGGTGATGTAGCCTAAAGTGTGTACCACTACAAGATGAAGGAATGGGTGACCATTTAGCCTATAGTGTATGTCACTAACCTAGTAATTTTACATGATAGAAGGTCGAATGATAAACATGTATGTATGATAAGGTCCATTTTATTTGTAAACCCTCAATAGTTAAGTATGGACTGAGGAACTAAAGTGTGTCATAGGGTGGTGAGTGCAGCACGTAGAAGATGATGTAGTGTATGTAATAATAGACGACCATATGATGTGTAGAAATGTGTAATACATGATGAATAGTATGCAATGCAATGTGTGTAGGTAGACTAGTAATGTAGAGATGTGTGTTATGTAGTATGTAGTATGTAGGTTGAGTAGTATGTAATTCTAGTCTCATAGATGATATGAGTATGACACTAGTATGATGTGTGGTGTGTGGTGTACGCAAAGTGCGGTGTGTGTGGTGCGGTGTGTGGTGTGTGGTGTGTGATGTGTGATGTATGATGTATTGATGTAAAAATGTCAAAATTATATAGACTAAATGTAGATTGTATGATGTAAGATGTACGACATACGACGTGAGATATGTGAAGAGACGCAGTGTGTAATACCTATTGTGTAGTGTGTGGGGTTCATGTGTAGTAAGCCCTCAATAGTCAAGTGTGAACTGAAGCACAAGAGTGTGTCATCGGTAATTACGATGCTAAAATGTGTGATGAATATGCCTATACGAGGATATGAACATACGATAATGCAAAAATGAGAGATAAAATTATGCTAATATGAGGGGGATGTGTTAGATTTTATACCCCAAGCATGTAAGATAAAGATCGCAATCATGTAATGTCATCTAAAAGATCATCGCTTTCAGGGTCATAGTCAAATGGATAAGCATTAGTTACTTGATAAGCAATAGTGTTTGGTTGATCATGTAATGATCCATTGAGGCATAAGTTGTACATACCCATGGCATATTCCTCATCAATAAATGGAGGAAGTGGGCAATTGTGTGCATACCAACAAGTGAGATTATGCGTATAGCCAAGAAAGAAACTATTACAAATGAATATGCAACCAAAGGGGATAGGAAATGAGATATCAATATGATCAGGATCTAATGTGCCCCCTATATAAGTAATCCAAGACTCACTTAATGTGAGTGGAGAAGAGTGGGGAGTGCATGATAGGTAGACTGTAAGATGAAAGACATGTAAACCATAAGCAACTGGTAATAGTGATGAATCCATAATATAGATGTGAATCATGAGTAGGAGGATAAAGGCCCTTGAAATAAAAACCAAGTCAAACTAGGTGGTCATGTGAATAGATAGTGACATCGTAGAAGCGAATCAAATGGAATATGTTCCCAATATGAATCATTCATGAAAAGTGTGCAAGTAAATGTTGGGCATGCTAACGGAGGCGATACAGGTGAAGGTGTAGGTGATATAGCAACATCCATAGATTGGACAGCCCCTAATAAGTAACCATAGCAAAGAGCATCGGTAGGTAGTGTAGAAGAGACCGCATCTATCACATAAAAGGTCCCTTCAAGTGGTGGAAGGTGAGGTGGTTTGTCCATAGGTTGAGGATCGTCTATAGTATCGCAGTGTGGAATAGGAAGGCTACTATTAGGATCTCAAATAATATTGGAAGGCATCACGGTTGCCAAGTACAAAGATATTAAATACCTTCATGTATAAATTTGACACAATGATGTATGGTAGAAGCAACAAATTACATGACATGGATCCATGGTCTACCAAGAAAATACTTATACGAGACTAGAAAATCAATGAAAAAGAAAATGGTGTTGAGGGTTTTTGGTCCTAGAGGAATTGGAAGAACAATGTGACCTACACATGGGCGGACTGAACCATCATATGCATGGAGTGAGATGGATGATGGACTAACATCGCGAGTAGAAAGACCTAAACTTTTCAGGAATGGCATAGGACATAGATTAAGTGTAGATCCATTATCAATTAAAGTGTGTTTAATACTCATATTGAGAATGTGGATCATAATATGCAAGGGTGGGTCATTATCAAAAGTGTTTAAATCAGCGGGAAGATTAGATTTGAATGATAAGTGTTGAGAAAATGCATCGACAAAATTTTGATATATTGAGTCAAGATGCATATCAGCACGAATGTGGGTAGTATCTAGAATATGTTGGAATTTATACCTTACATCAGGTCGTGCCAGAAAATAATCATTGATTGAGATATTCATGATGACTAGACATTAGGATGCCAAAGAGTGAGGTTCCTATAGGCATGATGATTGAGGTTCACCAAAATGATTAAATAAAAAGTGGAATAATTGTAGTTAATATAACTAGGAACAACATTAAATAATAGTAAATAAACATAGAAAATGACTCAAGTAACTAGGCTAATGAAAATAGAAACCCTAATGTGCAAGAAGAGTAAGAAAATGACTTAGTTGATCTGGAGGCTGATCTAGACTATGTCGTAAAATAAATGAATCTTATGGAAGTAGGAACGAATGTGCAGAGGTCCCAAAAAGAATAGATCTGAGTTGTTTGGTTGGATTGGGGTGCCTAAGAGAGGATCAAGGCACCTATGGGTGCCCTAGTCCAAGTTTTGGGCACCCAAGTCTGTCCAGGAGGTCCAAAAACCAGATTTTCGTGGTCAAATGATAATGCAAAGCCTTCCCTATCTGTCACATGTAATTCTCTACTCTATGTCGAATGTCGTCGTGATCAATGATGAAAGATAAACATGAAAAACCCCAAAACAAACATCAAACCCTAAAAATAAAAATGCAAATGAAGGGGTCGATCGTCTCAGTGGCCACAATGGTGGACTTACTAATTGATTATTACACTACATCTTAGACTTGATGTAGTTCTATGTGCTTGTGTGTGCAATCATGCCCTAGGTTCTCTTTTCAAATCACACTTTTTGAACTATCGAGCTATAACTATGTGTAGAAAATGTAATAAATGGTGGATGGAATAGAATAGACTTCCCTTCTATGCTTGTGTGATGCAGATGAACCAACCTTGTCCCTTGTGATGGAGCTAGATGGATGCAACTCTAGGTGGTATATAATAGTTACTAGTTCTTGGTCCCTCATTACGATCTCATAACTTCATATTTATATGGTTCTCTTTTTCTAATTTTGTAATTAACTCCAAAAGGCCAACCACCAAAATTATAAAAAGATCGAACTACTAGAAAGTGCCCAAAAAGTGGTTGGAAAGTGTAAAAAGGATCAAGAAGCCCTGAATGGGACAAGGGCCCCTTTCGGTGCCCCCGTACTAGCACAGGCATCAAGTGCAAAATAACACGAACAAAAGAAACAAACCGCGGGGCAAGTATGCGGTGAAGGTCGGGAATGATGAAAAAAATCAAAGTAAAAGGGCCAAAAGACAGGGGTTAATTAGTAATTTCTTCACTCAAAAAGCATATGAATAGTAGTATGAGACCAGACTAAATAATACCCAAATTGTATGATTTGGTGTCTACAGCTTCACTACATCTTAGACTCCATGTAGCTCTTATCCATGTGTGTAGAAATCATGTTGTAGGAAGCTCTTGTGCAAGATGCACTTGATAATGAGCAATAACTAGATGTACCAATGTAAATAGATGTGTGGATGGAAAAATAAACTTCCCCTCCTATGTGTGTATGCATAAAATGCAATCCCTTTTCCCTTAAATGAAGCTAGATGAATTCCTTGATGCTCTTAGAATTCCTTTGGATGCAACCTTAGGTGATGATAGTAGATGCTTAGAGCTTGGTCCTTATTTTGGTCACATAGCTTTGTATTTATATGATTCCTAAAAGGCTGACCCATAAGAAAATAAGATGCCCGAAAGATAAAAGAGGCCCAAACAGGTGAGTAAGATAAAAAGAAGTTAGGGTGCTCGGAGGGGAATGAGAGCGCCTAGGCGTTGGTGTCCAAAGTCAATAAAGATCATACTTCGTTGTGTGGTGTAGGAGGCCAAACAGAAAATAAGAAACACAAACAAAATTCCAAAGGTAGTTGTCAATTGATATATTTCTTGTTTAGGAATTATATGAATAGTGGTATGAGATTAGGACCTAGAAATATACCCAAGTGCATGATTTTGTGTCTACACATGTCCTCCCTCCAACAATCATACTATGTGATATGATATTACACTTCATACCTCCAAGCCTCACATGATGACACCTTTAATGAAACTTGGTATAATTTGGTCTACTCAAAGATCTTTTGTACATAGCTAAACATTGATATAATATGAAACCATTCAAATATTTGTAAATTTACCAAAATCAAGACATGTGCATCTCACTTGCATTATTAACAATTTACATTACACATGTTGTTCATCACTTTAGTTTGATAGATAACATGATTTATTTCTATACACAAATGTATTTACTGTGTATATTAAACTAGATGTAGGACACATAGATTACTACATGCTTATAGGTTCACTCTTTCTTTCTTACATTCTCATCATTGGGGAGGACAATGCCTCCACATTCTGCATGTGTTATTATTCTATTATAGTTACTTTACACTTCCTCATTTACGTTCAATTATATACATTATGTACTTGCTTATTTTTAGACTAATAGGAATAACAAATGTTTATTGTGCAGCATTTACATCTCTTGTTTGCTATTTTTATTGTTGTTTATCACATTCTAACACTGCTAGATATTAAATACATGCTTGATAGTTTTGTTTGTTACTAGTTTTTTTCTTCATTTATTTCAGCCTAAGTTCCTTGATTGTCTTGTGATATCATGGGTGTCTCATATTTATGGATCTATTCCTCTTTAGTATTCCCTTGATTGCTCTTCTTTTCTAGCCTAAGGTCCTTGATTGTCTTGTGAAATCATGGGTTCCCCATGTTTGTAGGCTCCAAGACTTTTGTATACTTTTGTATGTTATTGTTTGTAATTGGATGCATTGATGTTGTTCTTGTTTTCTCCTACATGTGTTGTTCCTACTAGTTTCTCTAGTTTTTATTATTAGTGTTTGTTACCAGCATTATTTTTATTTCTCGCCATGGTTTCTATGATGCAAAAATACCTTTCCTTTTGTAAGTATAGGCTCTCCAAGATGTCCACCTATTCAACATTGTACAAATCGTCTCATACATCTCCTTCAAAAACACACACTTATTTATTTTGAGCCACATGATCAACACGGTTTTCATACATGCCTCAAAAAAGGGGGAATCACAAATTTTATTCTACATTTTCAGTAGATACAAATAGAATTTTGGGGGTAGATGCAAGTACAAACACGGTATAGGCACCAATAAATGTATTCATACAAAAAAATTGTAAAATTAGTATAGGGTCAATATTGTACACTTTGATCGAATCATATGGAATGGTCCTAACCCCACACAAATATGACCAGGGAAATTTCAAAAAAAAATCAACACTTTCATATTATCACCTAGGAATAAAGGTTTTATGCATATTTTCATATCTAGAATACTCAATTCAAATTAATATTATGGGCATGAAAATGTTCATTCCTTCTTTGCATCATCACTTATCTTTACGCGTAGTTTCAGGAATCTTGGGGGCATATATCTCCTTCCTAGTTTAGCATTGTTAGCACATTTTCATCACATATTCATCTCATACTCAGTTATGCAGCATATGTGGAGAGTTTGGGGGCACCTATTCTCATTTATATTGTACGTATTTAATTACAAAATCGGGTCTAGATCCATCTGTAGTGGTGTGATTTGTGGGGTTATGGAAGGTAGTGAATCAATGCGAAGACTTTCCTCTCTATTACACAAGTAAAGGGAAGATATTAGAGTTGTTGAATAACTTTGGTACACGGTCTTATTCCTTCATACGGGTGCATTTGTACCTATTTATTTTTCTCTCTCTTGACATTTCCATGTTGGTTTGTATGCACCTAATACTCTGGTTTCTCCTGGACATGGATTGGGGGATAATCACCCCCAATCCTTCAAAAAAGTTCGAGTAATACAAATCTCCAAATAAAAATAAAGTACAAGAAAACAAGTGTATCATTTCCTTCTTTACATAGTTACACTTCACTTATATGCAAATGTAAATATTTTATTGTAGATGTTTTATTTGAGTTATAGTCAATTATCTATCATGGACATTGACTACACTTTTTGTTGCATGTTTCATTGTGGACCATGCCAACACAAAGCACAACAACACAACTACCAAAAAAACATTCAAGAAAAGGAAAATTGTGTTTACACAATGATATAAAGGACATCATGGGTTATTAAAATTTCCCTAAATATCTCTAAACTATTATAGTATAGAAAATAAATCTGATAGCTTTCCGATGCCTATTAGAACACGTGAACAAAATACTCGTATTCTCCCAATACCGCTGGTCAAAGTTCATGGTTAAACAGAGTCAACAGGGAAGCACAGTCTATAGTACTTGGTTCGTGCACAAAGTATATTTGTGTATTTCAAAGTTGATCAAGGTAGAAATGATCGTGGAAATTTTTTGGTACATTCTTTAATCTTCAATAAGTGTGAAAACTTTTGGTTTCAAAGTGAGGTCCATTCTTGTTTTGGAAGGGGACCTGTCTGTCATGGTATATTAGTGTGATTTTCATTTTTCCAATTACATTATGGTTTTATTCCATATTATGCCTTTGGTGCTTTGACACATGATAGGATGCAGCTTTGAAGTGATCTACGTGGTGGATCCTTAGGCCACCACATGGCCCTACCACCTAACTCACCGACCTAGCTCGAAGGACTTGAGTTGTTCCACATATCTTACTAGATGTTTTAACTAGCACAATGAGTTACCCCGTAACAAACTCACCATTACAGCAACATGGCCAATCCAATTACTAAATGACTAGCGAGATCATAAGGAGTCACATCCCTTGTTTGGAAAAATAGTAGTAAATGTGTCTCAATCTATGAGTTTACATACCCACCTTAGGCTATTTAAAGCTTTAAAACACCCGCTTCCCACTAAATGTGATATAAACCCACTAATACAAGCCACCTTTTGTGGGGATTGAACCCCAAACTTGAATCAAATAGATAAGCTCCTTATCCAACCCACCTATGGGTTGCAAGTGATATAAAAGTCGTGAATTGCTATTTGAACATAGGTCACGAGAGGGTACCGTGTAAGGTCCATAATGGGTAGTTTGTGAACATGGTCATTTTTGACCCACTAAATGACATTTTTCAGAGTTTGACTTAACTGGATAAATGTGTAGAATTGTAAGATGATCATCCCAAGATTTGAATTTTACTTATTGGTGTTCATTTGACATCGTTTTGAAGCATTTTTCCGCTACTTTTGATGTAGAACATGGGGAAATGGATCGTGTAAGTGCGACAGAAGGTGGAGGACATTGTTGATCAAGATTGGAGTCCTTTGAAGGTTTGTTAAGCATGTTTATTACAAGATTCAGATCGGTTATTCATTTGTAAGATTTCAATTGTACTTACAAATTTGATCTTTAATGGATTAGATTACGTTTTAAAGCGATCTTGAGACATAGCCCAATCCGCAGGTGAACTCCGTTATCAATTTTTGGAGTTTGTGTTCATTTTTTCATCTATTTATTCTTATTATATGTAGTTTTAAATAATAAATTAATTGATTGGGTGCAATTATAACATTTTTACACTCTTCCAAAACTCATATTTTGATCCTTTTGATCGTCACAACTATAAACGATTAATGAGTTTAAATTCATATTTTGGTTCAGCTTTTAACACATTTTAAATCAAATTTGGACCAGATTTTAATCGATTCCTATTTCTTGATTTTGGGAAAATTATTAGTGTTTAAGTATCCATTTGTAAATTGAATTGTAACTTGAAGGGTTCAAAGTGGTTTACTAATCACACACTCAGTACAATTTCTTTTAATCATGTAATTTTTAATTCATACTTAAAGGAGCACAAATGTAAACACTCAAATTTGGTAATTTGTATTTTGACAACCCTTGATTTCACTGTGTACTCTTGTGGCACTCTTGCTATGATAAATACTTCTTTGTTCCCACTTAGCACTTTCCAAGTTCCATTATTTATCTTTTTATCCATGAACACCGACATGTCGACACATTCTGAGAATACAATGCACAAAATCAATAGGAAAACATTTGTTGAAAAGTCCCAAACTTCACTTTGCATATTTTCTACTCCTAGTTAAGGCTATATAGTTTGATGAGTAATTTATATATGGCCCCGACCCTTCTATACGATCTTGGACCGACATGTCTTCTAACTACACTTTCAAATTAGTATCTTCTGTTGGGTCTTATACTTCATTTGGGTTAGCTTTTATTAGATAAATCATCTACATAACCCTATATAAGCAAGTAAACACTACCTCATTTTCTAACATGGATCTCCTAAGGAAATACACTAGAACACTCACTTCATACACTTGAAAAAGGCATGCAAAGCTCCATAAATCTCGCATTGTCACATTTGAAGTTATTAGGGCAACACCCACATCATCTATGGAGCTAAAAACCAAATCAATGCAATTATATCTCTCATCCACAAGCACTCAAACATGTTATATCCAAGCATTTAAGTAAGAGATAATTCAAAGAAAACATGGTCAAAGAAAATTCCAAATTTTATTGATCTATTTAGATATCACATGCTAGGTGGAGAACGACGTGTAGTTTGAGGCCTCTTTAAAGTAGTGTCAATGTTGGTGGTGCACGAGGGTGCCCACAACCCTTATAATGTTTGTTTTGCATGACTCTTCATCCATGGCTAGGGTTTGAGATGATGATCATTTCATACAGAGAGCCTCATTGCATGTGTGACAACTAGGGTTTGACAATGACAGAAAAATCCAAGAAGGTGAGCACCACACAAAGTTACATAAACCAAATAAGAGCAATTCAAGACTATATAACAAGGACATGGCTGTACAATACGGTCCTAACAGTTTGGTATGGTCCCTCACCAGGTGGATTCACAATCATAGTTCCAGTTCTGATGATCATTCCAATTCATACTCCCCGGGCCACCATTGCACAATCCTAGATCTCTCTAGAAGTCATCTATAATCAACTAAGTGCTTCTATACATCCATTTTGAACTTTCAATTACATGAACTAGGTTGATTAGTGTATTCTATATTCTTTCTATCGTATCTAAGTTGCAAATCTAACTTATTTTTTTGTAACATCTTTGTAAGATCTGCAATCAACTCTAATCTAATCTATAACCTAATTAAATTGACCCAAAATTTAATAAAGGGTTAAACATTATCAAAAACAAAGGTGCATATGTTATTTGTGTTTTTTTAATGAAGATACCTCCCATGTCAAATGTTAGGGAAGAGTTGACATTACTTATCAAAAGTAAAGGAAAAGGTGCATATGATGATTGTGTTCTTATTGACATTCTTGGAGTGCTATGTATTTCATATAATTCTTCAAACTTCCTAATAATGGCATTCTATGACTACATGGATGCATTCTTCAAACCTTCTGATGACATTCTTCAACTTTGTCTTCAAGACATTCTTCAAATTGGTAGTGTGATTGATGCTTCTTATTCTAAATATAAATGATCAACATTGAATTGTAATCTTTCAATTAGCTATTTTCACAATGTTCTATTACATGCGAACAATTTTCCATTTTTTATTTTCTATTGGACATTAAAAACCATCACTCATTTGAAATTGCAGCATTGCATGAATACAACAATTGGGGAGGAAGATGTTATAATGAAGATTGGTAGTGTAGATATTGTGAATTAAAAAATATATACAACTATAAAGAAGAAGAAGAAGAAGAGGAAATGAAGGGGTAGATGAAGTCTCGAATGAGAGCAGCTTCTAGTGGAGAGGAGGTTGTTGAGAGTGAAACACCAGTCCACCACTTTTGGTTCCACCCATTCCTTCCACCATTCCTCCTCATCCTGCGTCCATGCATCTCGTATATGCCCCCTCCTTGCTACCTCTTTTACTCCTCTCGCAACATTGCACCCACACCCACACCGCATTCCTCCTCCTCATCCACTACTCCTTTCGAATCATACATTGAATTCTTCATCCTCTTCTTTTTGTATTCTTCTTCTTCTTATTATTATTCTCCTTAGACGAGGCTTTGTCGTTGGCCTTGTTATTTTTGCTGCAAAGTGGGGCGGAGGAGGATATACGCAAATGAGCATGATTATTATTTTTTTTCCTTATTACGAGGGTGAAGTTATTGTCATTTTTCATGTAAAATGTCAAGGCCAACTTTGTCACTCCACACCTTCACTTCAACGTCATAACAATGTGCTCTTGCTCTCTCTTTGACTACTATGATATTATTTATCGGTATATGTGGAGGCGAGGGATTGAGCATGGAGCGCTACCACCAAGTCTTATGTGTGGATTTGAATGATTTTTATTTTGAAAACAAGTTTAAACATATTTTAAGACAACAATGACGATGAAAATGGAAGTTACAAAAAAATTAACTTTAAAAAGGCCTATAGGCAAAAAAATATATATATCCATAAAAATATCAATTTAGAGGAGTCTATCTAACTTAGATGACAAATCCAATATAAACATCTTGATATCTCTCCACCTATCATTAAACTACATTTAAAATATCCATACAAATAATAGCAAAGTAATCTGCCTAACAAAGAGGTGTTATCTGAGTTTTTCGTTAAAAACTGATTAAAGCAGCCTTACCATAAAAGTAATAATTTAGTTCCATCAATAATTACATATTAATCAACTAGGAAAAGTAAATGACAATCAATATCGTGTGGCTGCCTGAGTGGCCTACTTATTTAGAGTAGATTTTTCAGGAAAAAGACAAGCACAAGTTCATATATAAATGAATAAAGTGTGAAATAAACTATACCCAAAATAGGCAGCACAACTTAGTGGCGAATAATTTATTGATATGGGGGCAAATCTGGGCATGTATTATTATGGTTTTATTTGTCGTATCATTGTATTTTTTAACTATCAATGGGGGCTGAGCTGGTCTCGTAAGATTGCTATATATTTCTCTATCTTCCTCTCTATTATTGCTTATCATTCTTCAAGGATAGCTCTGTTGAGGTGTATTATTGCTTGCATAGGCGGTGGAGAAGATGAAGCAGAAGAGGAAGAGGAAGAGGAGTGTGGAGGTATGAACAGGATCTCCATTATTATTGCTGTAACAGTATAATGGAGACTGTAAAGAGGCAAGTCAAAACACAACGGCAAAGGAAGGCCCATGCCTTTCTCCCTATTCCACTTTATATTGAAATATCCATTTAGGTAATAGATTTCCATTTTAAGAATCCTAATCATATACTATATAAGGGTATCTACAAGATGTCCAGAGTCAATAAATAATGTGTGTTTGTATTGAGGAACGAGAAAAGAATATTAAGAGTTGTCTCTGTGTTAAGATATTAAGTTTCATTCACTCTACTGTTTGCAGAATCAAAGTTGCAATAAAAAAATGGAAGCAATTCTAAATGGAAGTGATGTTTCATAAAGGATTATTATTTTGTAAACATTGCAATGTTATGTTTGATGGAATTGGAATTTGTGGTGAAATGTATGCTCTCTTAATTTATTATAATTTTGTATGATGGGGGTGAGTAAACAATGCAGTACAATTACAACATCCAACAGAGAGCACTTCCTATTTTGTTTTGATGGATGTCCATATCCTATTGCAAAACTCTTAGTTTCCCAAGGCCAGTAAATACATTGACAAATGTGAGATGATCAGGTTGAATATGTGTTTGTTGCATTTGGTGAAAGTTTCAATGGTTCTTGAGTATGACCATGTCTAAATCTTCCTAGCCATTTGTCACTAAGCAATAAAGAACTTACAAGAAAGCTTTGAAATTATTAATTATTTATAGTTAAAAACATATAAACATGTGTAAACGAATGTCAATGTTAAACATGGGCTACAAATCATGAACACAAATCTCCCTCACCTTGGACATATCGAACAAGTAGTCCAAAAATAATGAAATCTCCCACCAAGAAGAATATGGTAGAGACATTTTTACTTTCCCACCAACAATAATATGCCACAAATTTATTTCACCTTAATAAACCCCAATCCAGAAACAATACAAATACATCCAATTAGGATTGACTACATAACTATTAAGAAAATAAGAACACAAAATATTTGAAAAATACAAACATTAATGTTAACAGGGCATAATTTCCCCTTCAAATCCGGGTTCCATAACACTCAATTGACATGTGTAATGTGGTTAGGGTAGAGAGGAAAACATGCAAGAGGAGGTGTGGAGCTACTACTCTCAAAAAAATATCGGGTTGTTTTTTTAGCCTTCACTTTTATTTTCATTTAGATTTGATTAAACCTCTTTTAGTCATAATCGGAAATCAGTTTCATATAGTTTTTGGTTTTTGGTTTTTTTTTCTTTTGGGATTTTAGAAGATAGTTCGAGGGATGCCACTAAACTCCAAAGAAGCAGTATAAAACACTCTACTTTGGCCATATTTATGTGTTGATATGCATTTCATATCACAAGCGGATGTTGGTTCTTGAGGAGGAAAATGCCATGTTCTCAATCTCTCATTTTGACATACGCTAAAAGGATGATGACAAAGGTTATGGTCTCTACGTTTACACCTACCAATTGTATTTACTTGAAAGTTTCTAACACGCTTTCAACAAAACCATTTTCTACATATCTGACAATCATTGCAGTCCATAAGATCGTATTTCTTCCAAGAATTTGGTTGAACAATTCACATGCCCTAAACGCTTCTCCTCTAATATATTGTTCTTTTTCGCAAAGATAGTTGTACGACTACATATATAACAAAAATTAGTTTTCCATTATGCTATGATGGATGTCCATGCCTTGTTCTAAAGCTCCCATTTTGACATGGGTCATAAGGATGATGGAAAAACTTTTTGATTCTAACATTTTCTTGAAAATTTTCAAGGTCTTTTAAAAGAAACCCATGTTTGTGAAAATTATGCAATCATTGCACTCCATTGATCTATTCATATTCCATGTGCATGTTTCCACATTTTTCATACATAACTATAGGGAACTTGTAATGATATATCACAGCTTTAGCCCCTTCTCCATTACATATGATGACCGTGAATGAAATTGACCTCAATGTGGCCTATCACTCCATAGAAAACTTCTTATCAAAATAAAGATCTTAGAATTGAAGAGATTCAAATTATAGATACCAACATAACTATCACAAATGCTTAGGTGCCACAATGTTGAAGCCAAGTCATTTTGCACCCTTCATGGCATGTATGGACAAGTATGAAATGAGAAATATATAGTCCTTTGACAATCCCAAAGCTCAAAAGTTAATTGCCTAGACTTTCAAAAGAGTCTTCCATATCATTTACTCCATTACATCGCATAAATGTAAATCCAAAAAGGTTGTGGTACTTTCAAGGCCACTCCATAGATGTTGTAGCAAACATACTAACTCTCCCCACACCGATATTCTCCATGTAATATTTGTAGTTGTCTAGTAAATAGTTATTGCACTAGTTGTTGTAAAGATACTATGATAGAAAATACTTTTTTAAAGAAAAATTGAATATCTTTTATATATGTAAACACTCAAAAATCAATTAAAAGAAAATTTGAATATTTTTTATATATGTAATGTTTATATAAACACTCAAAAATTTAAATTCTATATATTTAATTGGTGGGTTTTAAACATACATTCACTTATTAGATTTTAGACTTACTGCAACTTCCCCAATCTAAAATGATAAGTGAATCACTCACACACACACACACACACACACACACACACACACACACACACACACACACACACACACACACACACACACACGTGTGTGTGTGTGTACTTGTCTATACATATAAACCAAGTAAATTCATATGATTTTTTTTTATTATTATTGGTAAATAGTTTTAAAGGGACTATACCTTGTTACAAAAAGGGCTCAATAACCAAATATAGCTATAAAGGAACAACAAAAGAGGATCAAAATCTAGATAAAACACTATGTCCAATAGTAACCAAAAGATAGTTACAAGAAAGAAACAAAATAGAACATAAACTGCAACAATACAACACAAAAGTAGCATAGAAACAACAAAAAGACCAAAAGAGCAGAATGACCAAAATGATGCCCACCATCCCGAGTGAGTTTACTTCTTGGACGCTCTGTCAATTCTGGACTGGATAGTTTGCAGTGAGGTGAACAACGCCAATGTGGTGATGTGCATTGGGTCAGTTGTGTTTAGCTGCGAGATGGTCTGGCTTCTCTCTTTTTCATTCCCCCAAATAGTGTCAGGGATCTCGCTAAGCATGGTAATGCTTTGAACATGCTACTCTAAGAAGTCACTAATGGAATTGAAGATAGCCATGTTGTGATCATGCCTGTATTTTACTCTCCCCAATCTACTTTCCAGAGAGTCAGCTTCTTATAAATTTCAGCAATATGATCTTTCCCAATGTCATTATCATCATCAATTTTTCTTTTGCCTTTTTGCTTGTCCATGCACTGCATGTCCTTCTTAAGTTGCTTCATCTCTTTCTCCAAAGACTCCAATCTATGAGGTACGTTATTCCCCTCCTGATGTAGGGCCATATCCAAGCCAACTTTGCTAATATGCAGCAAATTTTACGCAACTTCCAGCTCTTTGCTGCTTCTAAGAACCCGGCCAGAGTGAGGGGTGTCAGTTTTGGAAGCTTAAGGTTATTGGTCTTGGGTTTGGAAGAGGTGTCTAGTATGGGAGTGGGAGCA
This sequence comes from Taxus wallichiana var. yunnanensis, assembly GCA_018340775.1. NCBI lineage: Eukaryota > Viridiplantae > Streptophyta > Pinopsida > Cupressales > Taxaceae > Taxus > Taxus wallichiana. Next base: position 109,181,934 of record CM031235.1, on the reverse strand, counting down.
GTGGAGGTAGTGATGTGTGATCGCTGGGAGTGGTTGGGAAGCCGGGAATTTGGAGACACAAATTTTATGGAGTAGGAAGATGAGGCCCTGGTGGAGAGGGATAGCATGGGAGTGCTTCTGAAAGTCCAAAATGGAGCACTGAAGGGAATTTAGTAGGTAGTGTGGGAAGTAGACCACAAATTGCCTTCTAAAATGATTAAGAAAGACCAGGTGCTTAACAGGATAGTTTTGTATCACCCTTCTAGAGAAATATACCTAACCATCATATTTGTTACTTCATCAAATGGCTTGGGATAGAACTTACCCTAATACCCACAGAAACAAATTCGAGCTCCTCTCCCTCATCAGATAATTTCTTAGCCTCGACAACCCTGTCAATCCTTTTGCTGAAAAAATGATAACCCTCCAACTTGAGGCCTATAGCCTCAACAATCAACTCTTCATTAATAGTAACACAATGGCCACCATATTTCACCTTTCTATCCTTCCATTCCATTGCGAAATGAACTGAAATATTCTGATCATGGCCCTGAATGCATTCTATAAAATTGGAAATGTCACCCTTGTGTAAGAGGTTCCATAGCTCCTCATTGTTCTTCCAGGCTGGATCACTGCAAGGCTCCAATTGGCACGAGGCACCTCCCATTTTCTTCTTCTCCCTACTATTCCTATAAATTTTTTTTGTCAAAACCCTCATTTGAATATTTTTCTTCCTTATGTCTGTCCCATTTTTTAAGAACCCATCCACCTGTGTGAGGTTCATGGGTGTTAATATGGCCGTAGTTAGGATGATAATTCTCACATGTGTGATCTTTCACCTCCGCTAAAGCCCGCTCCATACCATTATTATTTCTACTCCACGTTTGAATGCCCATATTTATCCACATTAATGCTATTATGTACCTCCTTAGGGATGTAATTTTCATTATCCCATATGGTTAGATTATTATTGATGCCAACATTGGCCAAGGTATCCAACCTTATTCCCCTCCCTATAAGTATGCCTAATGATGATATTCTTGAAATTTTGACAAATACTTATGGATTCCATAATAAATTCCTTGACAGTCCAGCTAGGAGGAGAAATTTGATTTAGGTGATTGATGATGTTTAGTGAATCTCCTTCCAAAATTAAGTTTTGTATATTATAATCTTTGGCAACCCTTAGCCCCCATAGAGCAGCTAGGGCTTCTACATAATGATTTTTCTGAATCCCCATTTTACTAGCATAAGCGCAACTAAACAACCTTTATGATCCCAAATTACACCTCCCCAACAACAAAACCAGGATTACCCTTGGAGGCACCATAAAATTTTAGTTTATGCCAGTTAATCTCAGGAGGGATCCAATGAATCAAGAGACCTATCAATGTTTGAGGTATTCCTAATTTGCAAATTTGCAACTCCTATCTTCCAGTTGGAAAGTATATATTCTTCATTCTCAGGATATTTCTTATTTTTGGGAGGTTTGAATCTCCCAATATTATCTTTAATAGCATGACCAATCTTAACAAAGCTAAGCTTGCAATGTTGTTTATTGTTTCTGAAAATGATATCATTCCTATCTTTCCAAATCCTGTAGATAATATGGGGCATGACCAGTTTCCAAATTCATATGATTTTTTTAAATATAATTGTTAGGACATTAATATTAAGTGTTTTATATCCTTTAAATTATAGTTTATAATTAAATAAATAAAAATATAGAAAACACTTTCACTTGGCCCCATGGGTCTTATTTAAATATTTGTTTATGGGTGTGTCTTGTCGTGAAGCACCCCACTTAAAAATCAATTAAACTTATAACTTGAAGTTTTTATTAAATAATTAAAACTATTATATTTATTTAATTATAAACTATAGTTTATAGCATATAAAACACTTAATATTAATGTTCTAACACTCCCCCTTAATATTAAGTGGGGTTTATATGCCAACATTACATGTTTATACAACACGATTTACAATCCTTAAAGCACAGTGAGGGTATATGCTAGCATATCACATTTGAAGGATTTATACACCTTCATCATGCTAAACTTATTTTTTCATACAAAATGATTTGGAATCCATAAATTAGAAGTGATGATTTAGGCTAAACATGATTTGTGAGACTACATCTCATTGTTTCTCATGGAAAATATATACCAACATCTCTACTCATTGTTTCTCATGGAAAATTTCTACCAACATCTCTATGATCCTTTTACAAAGTAAGGACCTCCTTTACAACATGATGTTTGTATTACTTAACTACACAATAAACTTAGAGTGATAAGATTACTAAGATCATAAAAATATATTTTACAATGTTTTAAATTAGAGAAAAAGTATAGAGGGGAAGAAGAAAACACATGTCCAACCGGCAGGAGGTGGCATTGTCATGCACACTCCCCCTCAATAACAACTCTAAAAGGCAAAGCCTTACACAAAACTTGTAGAACTTTATAGCACATAATGGCTTCGTAAACAGATTTGCGCTTGATCTTGATGCGTGCATTACTTTGGAGATTGATATCACCACAAAGCACCTTCTCTCGGATGAAATGCATATGTATCTCTATATGCTTCGTTCTCTGATGTTGAACTAGATTATTAGCAAGAGAAATAAAACTCTAACTATCACACAAAATAGGAGTACTTCCTTTAACTTCCATGTGAATATCTTATAACAACCACTTTATCCACATGGCTTCTTTCTATGCTTCCATCACGCTTTTATATTCTACCTCGGAGAAGAGATGAATAATGTCACCTGCTTTTTACTTGCTCCAAGTAATGGCACATGTACAAAACTTAAACTTGAACACATATACAGTTGTAGATTTTCTATCTCTCACATCACTAGCATGGTTAGAATCACAATATCCATATAAACATACATTATTAGAAGAAGTATAATGTAAACCAAAATTAATTGTTCCTTTAATATATCTCAATATTAATTTTGTTAACTTCCAATAATCCTGATATGGTTCCTGCATAAATCTAGATGCAATACCTACTGAATATGTAATGTCTCGTTTGGTATTAGTAAGATAAATTAAACTACGTACAAGTTTCTTGTAAAGATGAGGATTATCTTTTTCACATGTGGATTTAGGATTAAGTTTACAAGAAACTTCAATAGGAATAGCAATTGCTTTACAATATATCATATTAAACCTTTTAAGCAAGTTAGTAGCATATTGTGACTGAGATACAACAATAGAATTTTTATCTTGAAAATTTGTCATGCCTAAAAAATGATGTAATAATCCTAAATCAATCATTTCAAAGTATTGTTTCAATTTAGCTTTAATTTTAAAAATTAAACTATTAGAATTGCTAGTAATAAGAAAATCATCAACATATAATATAATAAGAATAATCTAATTATTTTCAATTTTAACAAAAAGATCATTATTAGAAGAATAGTTAGTGAAACTAATATATTTGAAAAAACTATTTATTTTTGCATACCAAGCTCTAAGAGCTTGTTTTAAACCATATATAGATTTTTCAGTTTACACACATAAAGTTCTTTTCCAGGTTCCTCAAAACCTTTAGGTTGAGTCATGTAAATTTCTTCTTTTAAATCACCATTTAGGAATGCATTCTTAACATCCATATGGTGGATTTCCCAACCATATTGAGTAGCTAAGGTAATAAGAATCCTAATTGTGCTCATTTTTGCAACAAGTGCAAAGGTTTCTACGTAGTCGATACTGGGTTTTTGACTAAACCCATGCAAGCTACCAACTTGGCTTTGAACTTATCAATATTGTCATCAGCCTTATATTTGATTTTATAAGGCCATCTAGAGCCAATAATGCTACATTTTTCCAGAGGAGGGACAAGATCTCAAGTCCGGTTTTTAATTAAGGAAGAATATTCAGCTTCCATAGCTTCTACCCATCTTTTGTCATGAGATGCCTCTTTGAAAGATTGGGGTTCCGGCTCATACATAGTCATTAAGGAATGATAAGTATGATGACTTATAGTCATCTAACCAAGGTTATCAGGATTAGAATTTTGAAGAAGATTCTGAGCCCATTTAGGTATTTTAGTTATAGAGGAAATAGGAAGAGACTCTTTTTCAACTATAGAATCATTATTACAATATATTTGTTCATCACAATCATCATTATCATTGGTTTCTAACTCACTTCGAATTATCACAGACAAAATAAATAGAAGAAGAGGAACAAAAAAATTGTTTTTCTAATAATTTGGCATTCTTGTTCTTGATAACTTCACGTTTTCTAGGATCATATTGTTAGAGCTCAAAATTGCACCCTTCCTCGAATCAAACCTCTAGAGAAGGTTAGATTCCTCATTACATGAATTTTAAAATCTCGCGAAACACAACCTTCTTCTACTCCTAAGCTAATTTTTCACTAACAATTCCAAGGGTTTATGGAGAGAGAGAGAGAGGGAGATGCACAATAAGGTAAATCCTAAGCCAACACGTGTGATGTTAGAACCAAAAATAAGGTCAATCGCTCTCCAAAATGGGAAGGAAAGAGAGAAAACATGGGAGGAAAGTGTAGACAGACATATCACCGATAAAAATCGTGAGGATTCACCTTTCCCATGCATCTCGCAACACATGAAAATGGAGATCTACAAGGAACACACACATCACGCCAAAGGAATAACAGAAAGGCAAAAATGCATAAAATGTGAAAATATGGTAGAGAATGTCCACAACTTTGATTTTATTGCTTAAGGTATGCACATTCGATTATAAAAATGGCGTAAGGTAAAGTTACATTGCAGAGTCTAAGTTCGAGGTCTAAAACTCATGGGAAGTGGGCCACAATTTTGTCAAGGTGTTGTTACAAGAAAGAGATATTTTTATAATGGGTGAGTTCCATGTTTATAGAGAAATGAGAGGGATAAAATAGAAGGAGAGATAAGTGCCAAAAATAGGAATTCAACCACCAAGGACCGATTTCCATTGATGTTTTACATGAATGTGTGGGTGGTTGAATGTTTTCTATCACACGCCATTAGATTTTGCAAGTCACAAAGACAACACCCATACTTCATTAATTTTGGTCAATGGAGTGGTTGTAATTTTATTTTCAAAATAAAGGCACATTTTAAAAGTTCTTGTAGGTTTTCTTCATTCTACGGCTTTACATTGTCTTGCGTCATCGACCTTGTTCTACATCTAGTCTTTGTTATGCGACTATATTCCATTATTTTTCAACTTCTAGAGAAACCACACAAAACTATAATCGGTCACTAATTGGGAAACCCACAAAACACTAAGATAGTGTTTCGTAGCTTCCAACCTTAGTCACATTTCAATTCTATTTCCTTTACCACATGGTGTCTTGTGCCACTTCTCCTTCACATCATGGCTTCTACTTGTGGACTTTATCCTTGGTTTCGTGGTATTGACAAATTCTATGGGATTTTATGTATTATGAGTCTTCCTAACTCTATGTTTCTCTATGTTGCGAAGTGCTAAACTTCATATTCTTTTTCTCCGCGGATTCTATCCTTGCTAATTTTCCAAATTTTTACGGGCGTAAAACCTATAGTTCTTTAACTTTCCTTTGACTCCGTAAGAGACAGACTTGGTGCCCCAAAGGTATTTGTTCATCATAAATCTTCCTAAGTCCTTAACCGATTCTCCTTTGTTCTATGGGTTAGGAGAACCATAAAAACACTACATTCTTGTGTTCTAGGAAGGCTAATTTAGTCTTTCACGACTTTCCTAAGAAAAAAGTGCATAACTTGTTCAAAATTACATGGAGTGAAATTTTGGACAACAGTTTGGTGACTTTTAGAGGGCATATGTATGCTTTAGATGATGAATACCGGTTACTGTAGAAATCAATTGGGCTTCAAGTTAAGCTAAACCTTGAGGAAATTTATCATAACCTTTAAAATATGTCTCCTAAATCCGCATGAACCTAACACTTTGGGTTGGAATTTCCTGAAGTTGATCTATAGAGATCTAAATGAAACTTAGAAATTGATCCAACTATCTTATTCTACCATAAAAATTGTTGAACTGGTTGTGCAATGGAAATAAATACCCACAACAACTATATACAAACATGAAAATCATACATGTTCCAAGTGGAAACATGCGAGTGTGCACAATGCACTTATTTTGTAAATATAGACATAAAATCATGCACTTGGGTACATTTCTAGTTCAAAAGGCATGCTACCATTTACATGATTCCCGAGCAATAAAACTAGTGGTTGACTATCTTTGGCATCTTTTCTTTTTCTCTTTATTTCTATTTGGTCTTACACACCCTATAGCCCAGTCATAATTCAAGTGATTTATCTACTATGGCTTCAACCACCACCACTAAGCTAGGACACTAGCTCCCAGGCACTCTTATCCATCGTGGGAACCCCAAAACCTTTCTTACCTTACTCGCTCTTTTTGGGTCTCTTTCATCTTTTGAGCATATTTTTCACTTATGAGTCAACCTTTCGGTTATCAATTAAAAAATTCAAACAAGGGAAACATATAAATACATAGTTATATTTTCAAAATCAAGGACCAAAAACTAAACATTACTAGTTATATTTTCAAAAGCAAGGACCAAGCACTAAGCATTACTATCATCACCTAAGCTTGCATCCAAAGCAACTAAATCACTTCAAAGGCATCCATCTAGCATCCATTCAAGGGATAATGGTTGTATACTTCTACATGCACAACATAGGAAGGGGAAGTCTATTTTATTTCATCCACACATACTATCACATTGCTACATTCTAGCTACTGCTCTCTATTAAGTGCAACTTGCACAAGGGCATCCTAGGGAATAATTTCTACACACACACAAACTACATAGATTCTGAGATGTATTTTAGCACTCGACCCTAAGTTCACTCTTTGGGTGACCGTAGGGTCGATCGACTCCCCATTATACATTTTCCTTTTTAAGTTTGATTTGATTTGCGGGTATGTGTAGATGAACTTTATTTTTTATAGGTTACAAGTACCTTCGACGGTCAAGAAGCGAACATTAGGAAATCAACAAGAAAAAATAGAAAAACCCTTGCAACAAAAAAGAAAGTAGATCTTGAGCTCCTACACAGTCACCAATGCCTAGATCTAGTCATCAACACCCATGTGCCTTTGCTCTACACTTGGCACCCTTGTCTGGATCTGTTCATGAGTTCTAGAATTTGCAAAGTGAGTAGTGACATGACCCTTTCTACTGTCTATTTAGCACTTTACCCTACCCAGATCACTTCCCCGTCCACTTAGAAATAAACTAAGTCTTCTTACCTTTCCTCCTTTCTTAGGGTTTTACATTTGCAAGCTTCTTTACTTGTGTCATTGTTGTATTTTAGATTTTGTACATTAGTTATTTCAATAATTTACTCTAAAACAAGATTTAATTAATTCAAATTAAATTAAATAATTTGGTGAACCCAACTAGTGATCATACACTTGCATCCTTATTACCCTTCTTTCATGGCTCCTAAAATTCCTCAAATCTCCTTGCATGACTTACTTCAAATACACCCACCTTGCAAATATGTTCTCCAAAAATCCCTAAACACTATGTATCTCCTCGTAATATGCCACATGCACAAGTAAGTGCCATCTTTGATCATCTCTCTAATGACCCTGTTGATCATGATACCACAACCAATCAATCCATTTACAAATAAATTCAAGCTTTACATTGTTTATTTCAAGATAAAATTCAAGTTATGGAAACCACAATTACATCTCTCCTTCGTTGAAATCCAACATCTCAAGGATGTTTCTCAAGCCCATGCTAGTTATTCTTCTACACCTCATTCTAATCCTATGTCTTCTACATGTGCTCATATAAGTGAACCCCAAGTCTTACCACTTCCGAACCTCTCAAGTTTGATCAAAATGATAAGCAACATGATATTATTCCTAAGATCCTCAATCACCAATTGATCAATTTTCCAACTACTCATTGCTACCCTCCTTATCGGCTTTCCAAATACATAGGTATCCCATTTTGTAATTATCATAGACTTAATGGACATCATGACAATGATTTCTATGCTTTAAAACAAAGAATTAAGCACCTTGAACATCAGGGTTTTATTTCATTTTCTACACAACATTCTCGCTACATGCTCATCTACAATGGCTAAATCCCAATGGGATCCTAAATCTGTTCCTTCCATGTCTAATGAGCATCAATCCATAATCACTAATGTTCCTTCTTTGGTAAGTCAAGATCCACCTACCCAACCCATTACAACTAAGCAACCTCCTTTAAAAATTGGTCCACCTCACAATTTTTGTGTGTGGGATCCTATATGTCCTCCACACACATATGGAGGGTCATCTCACATGGGTTAGGTTTAGGGTTTACTTGTGTATCATGCACTAGGGTTACTTAGCACCATATATGTATCCCTTCATTTGACATTTCTGAGTATGCCAAGACACTTTGTTGTCTTTCTCTATGTGCAAGCTTTGTTCTATTATGTAAGTTCTTCCATTGATTGATTGATTCCTCCTTGTGATTACGCTGGAGCTATTACGTTTCCTTTGGAGTGCAACTTCATCGTGGTGCACAGTTTTCGATCGATTCTCACCAACTCTTTCATGGTATCAGAGCTGAGATCGGGTAAATGTGCATTCATCATTTGAGTTGTGATTACTCTTGGTTTCATTTTTTTACTCCTTGTGTAAGTTTTTCAATCATTAGATTCTAGAAATTTATTGCTAACGTTCTTAACAAGTTGCTCTTGGAAAGTTTTTCAGTTTTTCTGTGTTCTTTGTGCATGTGTGCAGATTTGCATTTTTTCACCACTGGATTTCACTTTAGTTACAATCGTATTTAGTGGGAAAACGTTATTTTGAGGTTGGTTCTTTTTACAGTCTTATTCAGATTTTTACAAAAATTATAATAATAAAAAGTTTTTTTGGAAATCTATGTCTTTTGGCCTAGTTTTTGACCTCTCCTATCTTTTATATGCTTTGGCCTATGTATTTGATTTTTTCCGTTGACTGGTTGTTGGATTTTCCTTCCATTAGCTCTTGTTTTCCTTGTGCATGCTTCAGTTGTTCGTTGTTTGCATTTAACCTACCTTTTTGTGGATGTTTCTTTGCATGGTTAACTTGCTTTGCATTGTTGTGGGTTTGCACCTTGGTCGTGTTCCATTTAGATTCACTTTCTCTTGTTTTGGATCGTTCTCTACACTTCCTTGTTCTCGCTGTGTTGTTTCTCACTCTCCTTGTGAGCTCATTCCCTTTGGCCATGGATCACCCCGTCCTCCATTTCCGTGAGATTTTTAGGTGTGGAATTTGCTTCCTCTTTTTTACCTATGTGGTTTCCATTTGTTGTGCGTGGATTGTTTCCTCATGTTGTGCGTTGTGTGTGAATTGTTTTTACTTGTGTGTTGTCCGTGGATTCTTTTGACCCCGTGCTTCTCTAGGCTTCTCGCCTTCCCGCTCCCGACTATGCCCAACTCGATTCTCCACTTCTCACAGATTTTTCAAAACAAACTGTAAGTTTGTTACATTTATTTACGATAAGTTTGTTTTTTTTATTTCTTCAACCGTAAGTGCTTGTGAGCTTTCATTCTTTTTCGGTAAGGTATTTGGTAAGTTTTTAAAACAAAAACTTTATTTCCATGGGTATTTCTTATATAAAGTAGTTTCTAAAAACTATTTAAGGTATCTACTTAAGGCAAGTTTTTTTACCAAAAAAATTCAAATTTGAGGTGTCTTTTATAAGGTGGGAATCTTTTTTACAAAGGAAAGTATTAAAATATTTAATTAGGATTTCTTTTTAATTAGATCCAAATTAGTTGAAATTAATTAGATTTAATTATATTAAATCTAGTTTTATTAATTTCAAAATTAACCTTCTTTTTCGATTAGAATAATTTTAAAATCATCTTTTAAATTAACGTTTTTTTATCATTTTTTAAAAACTCCAAGAGCTCTAAAATTAACTAAACTGGACGTTTCTAAATGATAATTTTCTAAGCATTATTGACGATATTTTCTTTCTAATCATGTGCTCAAGTGTGCGAACACTCGAGCTCCTATTTGTCTTCGGCGTGCTTTTACGGTATTCTCAAAATCTTTAGGGACTCATCTTGAGTTCAAAACATTATATTTTACCCTTATTATTGCTTGCGACTAGTGAGTGCATCTGCCACAGTTTGCGAAAGGGGTATCCTTCGCGACATGAGACGCTTTTTCTCACAACCAGGATTTGATTTTTCCTCCTTCCTATTTTTTACAATTGTACTTGTGTATGGTGTCACTTTGCTACGCTCCACGAAACACGATTGTGGTCTCCTCTCTTGTGCGTTATTACGCTAATTTCAAGCGAGTTACAAATTATTTCAAGACGCATGCTCGACCCAATTGTATACAATGCACTAAACTATAAAGTGTTGAAAGCAGGGGGTTATTATATTGTCACTGGTGGTTGTGATTCTTGTGTTTCTTTTACGCATTCTTTCTCTCTCTTCACTATGGATGCACTTTTAATTCCTTTTCTTATGTCGTTTAACTTCTTTGAATGGAGATCGAAAATAGTTATGAAACTAAGGGGGTAAATGATTATTCCGCATCACCATGGGAACCGAGATGAACCAGAGAAGACAACCATGAAAAATCTAAGTGGTTAAACTGTAGTGATGAAGCTTTAGGTCTTCTTTGCATGTCTATTTCTCCTTACTTTCTCTTCCACATTGATTAAATGCAAAACACCTAATTCTACGTGGAAAACATTAGATGGATTGTGTTGGACAACAAGATGACATGAGATGTCCTTATAAATGAAATCTCATACACATCCACCTTGGGGTCCATGTTTTTCCTATAGTTTTCACACTTTTCGTATCATACCATCTCACTTATACAACATTTTCATATCTTGGATATATTTACTCTTGCTAGCTTATTCTATTTACATTTTACACTTTGTTTTCCATGTCAAACAAATTCCTAGTATGTCATCATATTTCTATACATGCACATGCACGTTCACTTGGTCTTTTGAGGTGAATATAGATCTCTTATAGGTTTTTACATGCTGTAATGATGCTTGGCACTGTACCTTTTACCATTCCCACCGAGGCTCTTAGGGGAATCTACTTTACTACTACCATATCCTACACACTTTAGGTTCTATTGCTACATTATTCACTATTTCTCATTACAAGTTACTATAATTTTTCACTGATATACACATGCCTTTACATATTATTTATCTTTCTAACATGCTAATGGGTGCTTCATGTGTAGGATTTTCTTTACATGACTATATACAACCATGGTTATCTGATACATTTTTCTTGATCTTGTTTCCTATTATATGCTATTTTTGTGGGATATGTCGTATGTTTTGTTTGATCATTGTATGTTTGTGAATAATTTGGCCTTGATTGTATTGTGACATTTTGAGTGATGTCCCTTGTTTGAAACCCTCTTTTCATGATCTATCTTGTCTACACACTTGCTTACTACATTATCTTATTTTTCATGCTAGCTATGTTTACTACTAACACATGTTACTAGCCTCTCTTGTTTTCATGTGCCTTGGTTTCTACCATGCACATTCCCTATCCCCTACACATATCCACCTCATATTAGCATTATGTCCTCTCCTTTAGGCCCCATTCTCCTACTATCGTCACATGCAATCCAAATGAGTGGGGCATACATAGGGTGAATAAATCACCCCTACAACAGCTCAGAGCTACATTTAAGATCAGCATAGTCACATAATATCCTAGATCCCGACTTGGGTCCAAACCTTCACTATATAATGCATGTTATCTCCTACAATTAGTACAATGAGAATAATTTGGAACTAATCAGGAAAAAGATAATAAATTGGGACATACCATATATAGTGGTGCTTATTGGGAAGATTCATTGAAGGAGAGTAAAACCATACCTCTCTCCCCAACACTTGCTCTTTGGTGTGAGATTGCCCAAAAATTTCACACTTGGCATGAGATCACCCAAAAAACTTGCACTTGGCATGAGATCACCCAAAAATCACTCTTGGTGTGAGATCACCCAAAAAACTCACTCTTGGCATGAGATCACCCAAAAACCTCACCTTTAGCATCTAGATTAGAAACTTCAAACAACAAGATACTTTTTCATCACTTAATCTTTCACATATTAGGTGCACACTTTACTTTTACACACTTTTACATACTTTATTCAAATGTATCATATACAAAACTTTGACTACTCTCTTTCTCTTCTTTTACAGGTCCATCCTTAAGAAGAAGTAAGCACAAGCTATAAAGAACACACTATAATGCACATGCTTTACCCCTATGGTCCACTTCCCTTTTCCTAGTCTCCATGCTTCACTTTGCAATCAATCCATGCTTCACTTCTTCACTCAAACACGTTATTTGCCACACTATCTATAGGATAATAAGGTACACATATCTTATCTACTTTATGTTATCAATTATTCACTCAACAACATAAAGTGGGGGTAAATGTAGACACAAAACCAAGCACTTGGGTATATTTATTGGTACCAAAATCATGCTAGAATGTACATGATTCTGAGCAATAAAACTAGTGGTTAACAACTACCTTTGGCCTCTTTGCTTTGTCTCTTGCTTTCTATTTAGTCTTACACACCCTAAATCTCATTCATAACTCAACTGATTTATATTTTATCACTTCAAACACCAAAGATTTAGCAAGAGATAGAAACACCCAAGCGCCCTTGTCCATCCTTGGTGCCCTTAAACCTTTTTTACATTACTCATTCTTTATGAGTATCTTTTCTCTTTGGGCATATTTTTCACTTATGGGTCATCCTTTCAATTTTTATTCAAATAAGATAATCATATAAATACATAGTTATGTTTTCAAAATCGGGGACCAAGCACTAAGCATTAATATCATCACCTAATCTTGCATCCAAAGGAACCAAAGAACTTCAAATGAATCCATCTAGTATCCATTTAAGAGACAAGGGTTTCATACTTATGCATACACATCATAGGATGAGGAAGTTTACTTTATTCCATCCACACATACCGTGACATTGATATATGCTAGCTTACAACCTGCTATCAAGTGTAACTTGTATAAGGGTTTCCTAGGGTATCATTTCTACACACACACACACACACACACACACACACACACACACGAACTACATGGAGTATGATATGTAGTGTAGCATTCAGTCATAAGTTCACTCTTCAGTGACCATTGAAGGTCAATCGACTCCCATTCTAAATTTTTCTTTTTATGGTTGATGAGGTTTGTGGGTATGTACAGTGAACTTTATTTCTTACAGGTTATAGGTACTTTTGGAAATCAAGGAGCGAACATCGGTGGTCAACAGAACTAATATCAAAACCCTTGCAACACAAACAAAATTAGATCCCGAGCTCCTACATAGTCTTTGGCGCCAAAATCTAGTCATCGCACCCAGTGTCTCGCCTACACTAGGTGCCCTTTTCCAAATATATTCCCAAGTTCTAAAATTTACAAAGTGAGTAGTGACAACCTTTTCTATCGTCCATTCAACATTTTACCATGCCTAGATCACATCTTTTCCACTCGAAAATCAGCTAAATATTCTTACCCCTCCTCCTTGCTTAGGGGTTTACGTTTACATGCTTATGTTCTAGTATCATTACTTGTATTTTAGCATTTTTACATCATTTATTTCAATAATTTACTCTACAATCAAATTTAATTAATTCAAATTAAATTAAATCAGCAATAAGAAAACCTACTCTAACCAAAAGAAAATAAATCTAAACAAAACCTTATACAAGCTGGGGAAGTAGCTTCCTTTCCTTATAAAATTTGTCCATGTGACATTGCCTTTAATGAGAGTGGAAAAATATCCTGAAAATTTTTCCTCTCCATTTCTCAAAGTATCATTCAAAAGTATAAATAACACCTTCTCAAGTTTATTTTCATTTGGTTGGAGGTGTGGTAGCTGACCTTTAATGTTTTGATGATCTTCCTCATGCTCTGAAATAACTGTGACCGATGGAAACTCTAATTTTGTCTCTAGATTAGCCAAATATTTGATTGGGAAAGGACTTATTCTTTTGGTTTTCCCACCTTCTTTGCATTTAACCCCATGAATGGAGCTACAAAAAGCACTTTTCCCATTTCCTTGGATGTTTACAAACTGATTTGTGTTATGTTCCTCTTATTTTGCAAACAACTTCTTCTCTTCCATGATGACTTCTGATTTGGAAACAGAATCATAACTCTTTTCATCTTTCAAAAGCACAAGGCTTGAAATATTAAACTCATCCTCAAAAACATCATGAAGATCAAATGAATCAGATGGGCTGATCTCTTCTTCTGCATGCTCTTCTTCATGATTTTCCTCCAAATCTGATTTGGTGGAAAGAAGTAAGGAAAAATATGTATTTATTGGCATTTCTTGCTCTTTCTCGAGGTCCAAGGAGAAGTCAATAGCAAGAGGCTCTTTGTGGTGGAAGATAGATGATGAGAATGTAAAACTAGTGAGTTCAATGGGTTCTTCCTCACTAATGCAATCTTCCAAATCTGATAAAACTTCAGCCTCTTCATGGTCTAACTCTATAGAACACTCCCTTTAGATCTCAACTTCCTTGTGCTCCTCCAAAAATTTGAACAAATCATCCTAACATTGAGTATTTTTAGATTCAATAGGTTTTACACCTTGAAAATTTTGGAGCTTCTTGAATTCATGACAGTCTTCATATTTGATAGGGTACAAAGTGATAGAAACATGGTTGTCAAGAGGTAATGTTGCAAGTTGTGCCAATATTATTTTGTTTCATGATTCAAGGCTCATGCTGGTGATAATATGGGAAAATGGGTGCCTAAATTAGGTGATTTTCCTTAGTGTATGTATCTACATTAAAATTTGGAAGTTATTTCCTCTCGGTTAGGGATGGTAGTACGTATAAATATGATAAAAGTGAAAAATAAAGTATTTGCTCACATTTTGTATTTCAATCATCATAAGAGCTTGAGATGTAGTGTCAATAAGATTCAAAGGACATCAAGTAATATTATAGGTATCCTCAAGGTTACATGGAAATATAAGATCTGCAGATAAAAGTACATGACCATTCATGAGCATAATGTGTAGCTACAAATGGTTGAGGTAGGTTTGCTTCATCTCGATACATTTGAGTGCATAATCATGTTTAGAAAATAAGGCTAAGTTAATAGTGGAATATTTTCAAATGTCTCTAGATGTTCACAAGTGCAAGAAATAGTAACACTAATCAATGCATGGTTAAGAAGTTATTGGGACATACATTGGCAAGGTACAGAGCTCGAAGAGAGAAATAGGGTTTTAAAGGTATAAATTGTTTTCCCAAACTTGACTATGATACTTTCAAAATATTTAAAGTTGATCTAGACAATCTAAAAGGTATGATGTTTCTTAGATTAAATTAAAAGGGTGTTTAATAAGGTTGGAGGTAAGTACTATGTCTCGATGTCTTTGTTAAGACCAAAAATATGAGCAAAAATGTGTAGCTGTATGAGGGAAAGGTGTTTATGGTCCTAATGAGTTAGGAGGAGCCACTCTTGGGATTATACAGATTTCTTCTTAAAGCTATGAAGGAATTTCATAGATGTTATAAGATGTTTGGGTCTTAAGTTACTTAAAGATAGTGAGTATAAAGGTATAGTGAGCTTAGGGCTTGGTGTAAGCTTCATAGGTGTGAGATGTTTGTCAAGTATATATAATGATGTGTTAAGTTCTTAGAGTTATTTAGGTATCACCTCATGAAAATAAAGTGTGACTATTTTGACTATGTTATGACTAAAGATGGTTATCCTGCTCCAAATTGCACCCTACAAGCCTATAGGTGATGATCAAGTAAGATGGAATCATTCTTGAGGGTTATAAGGTATTTTGATTTGCTAATAAAGGTTGATTAAGTCAGGTTTGATAGTGGAGAAGTACTTGACTAAGAATATTAGTCTTGCTTGGGTCAAAAATATGGATCAAATACCTCAATTGGTCTGATATGGTGCTACCGTGTTTCATGAAGAACAAAAATGAAGCTCGGGTTTGTAGATGGTGATAAAGACAAGGATAACATGGGTTCTACTTCTAGAAGGTGTTGTAGATGATCACAATCTATGAAAGGTATGATATGGTTTCCTACACCATGTTCAAGAAATTTATGTTTCAAGTATGTATAGCCTCATCCAAATATGAGTATAAGGATTGAGAACATTCTTTAGGACTATGTCAAAGTGGTGGTGTCTCTTCCAAGGCAAGAATTCACGTTAAGTAGTCAAATTTTTGTACTTTTTATCTGAGAGAGATGGTATAAGTATAGGGGAGTGATGAGAAGTTGTGTCATGAATTTTATGGTGTTCTAGAGGTTGTCAAAATTGGTCTAAAATGCACCGAAGGTTCGGTTTAGGGACTTCATCCTTGAAGAAGTTGTGTGATCATATAAGTAAGTTTGGAATCCCGGCAAGGTGGGATAGTCTAAGAATTAAGGTAAGCATGGAATATTTGATCCTTGGTCTTTTTTTTTTTTTTTAGATGTGTGTGAATGATATTCATTATAAAAGTTCTGTTATAGTATTCTTAGAGGTTGAAAGAGGTCAAAACAGGGTATGTGATGAAGAAAACAAGTTTTTATGTCCAAATGAGGATCTTATGTGATGAATTCACTCAAAGAAGAAGGTAAGAAAGATGTTTATATTCATCTATCATCATTTTTGGCATGTTCATGAGGTTCACGCTTCATATTTAGGTTTGTTAAAGTGTTTATATGCCTTGAAAATGAGCAAAAATTAGATTTTGTGAGAAATTTCCAGCTTTTGAGCTTGTATGAAGACTTTGATTGATGTTTCTAACCAAGAGATGATCCTATGAAGCTGAGAAAGGTGAATATAATGAAATTATATGTATGATTTTTCATTAATGTAAAAAGGGGAGAAGTTCAGGAGGTTTTCCATCAATGACAAAGGGGAGATTGTTGGTATGTTGTGATTTAGGTGTTTTCATTGATGTAAAATCCAATTAATGACAAAGAGGATGATGGAGTAGAGTCATAGTATTCTCAGATTGATGATGACATGGTATTTCAATTGTTTTCTTGGTTGCATGAGTTGATTTATTGAGAATGGCTTGGTTTAGCAAGCCTTGTCAAGTGACCTATCTAGTTTAGGTCATGGTGCATGATGGTTGGAGATTCTTGTTGATTTTAGGAGCATGTTGGTAGTATGGAGATATTGTTTGGGGACTTTTTAGGCACTCGGATGAGTTTCGGGAGCAATTATAGGTTGAATACCATGTTTCAGGTGCTCATTTAGACCAGGTCTAAATGTTATGAGGTATGAGATTGAGATTTAGAGATATGTGAGCTTGGATGCATGTAGGTAATTTTTTCATGATGTAACAGGTTTCTTATGGCATTTTGGATAGTTTCTATGGTGAGTTATTATATTATTTCAGTTGAAACTTTCCTATACTATGTCAAAGCCTAAGGGCTAGTCATGAAAATGAGATGGGCTAAAAAGATGGATATTTATTTGTGACATGATGATTTTTGGAGATAATTAAAATAGGTTTCCTAGAGGTGTGATAAAAATTTGGATTCATTCTAAAGATAATTTCACAAGATAAGTTAGTTTGTGTGGAATAGGGTCCAAGAATGGGTGTTTTCTAGCTCGAATTGCACCTTCTAATGTTCACCCCAAATTGTTTGTTTTGCATGGGAATTTTGGATTCTAGCGATGTTTCTACATTGAGTTGATAAGGTTTCACAAAAATAATGAGTTTATTTCATTGTCATGTTTTTATGAATGGATGTTAAGAAGATAAACCGCTTTTTGTGTGCTTGAAACCCTAACTCAAAGCGGTAGGATAGAAAGTTCTTATAAGTGCATAGAATTGATTTCTGTGCATGAAATATGATTCGATGGTGCATAGAACTCTTTCAAGTTTCCAAAAATGTATAGTAGAGCTTGTGGTGATGAGTGGACCTCACTCAAATAGGTTATTTTATGAATAATTTTAGTTTGGGAAAAGGTTTTCCAGATTAGTTGCAAATTAAATGGATATATTTTTATTATGTGAGTCTTTATTGATTTTCATGGTGGTTTTAGGTCATGATTATGCATCTAAATTCCAAAGTATATCCTATTTGTTAAGACTAGTCAAAGGACAGGTTTCACAAAGTTTGCATAGATTGGCTTTGTTGAAGGCCTTCCACTTAGAGTTTGAAGGATTTATAATATTTTATAGAAATAGGATTCATATATATTTCCAATGAGTTATGTATTGTTTCTTTATTATTTGATTTGATGGGTCTTTTAGGTTAGTTTGTAGAGAATAAGATTTCTTAGTTTACGGAAATTATTTCTCGGGATGAAACATTGAGTTGGTTGAAGCATGAGATGGATTTGATGCTTACTTGGAAAGTGAATCGGGATGAATTTTTTTCCCATTCAAGGACTTTGGAGGTATTGGAAGTGGAAGAAATGGTGTAGACCATGTGCGTTTGCAAAACAAGTTTCTCTTCAACATGATTTGGAGAAGAAGAAAGTATATGTGGTTTGAACACATGGATGTTTCATGAGCCATAACATGCATGGATGTGTTCTATAGGTCCATAGAATTATATGGAGTGGTTACATTCCAAATTTTAGTTCATCTTGAGGGGTGTTGAGGCCCAAAGGTAAAATCAAGGTGCTTAAAACCTGTTTTGAGAAGGAAATGAGCCTTTTGGCTCATGTTATGATTTATTTGATTGATCCAAGAAACTTTGAGACCATGCTTGGTTTTTATATTATATTACACATGTATGGTGATTTTTGGAGATTGACTAATCATGGTTTTTTTATTTGTGGTTTTAGCTCATCATTATGATGGGATTTTGAGGTATTTTGGTGCAAGATGAGAGGTTTTGTTCATAGCCGACCTTTATGGATCATATGTGAACATTTTAATGATTCAAATGCGATGTTATGAAGTAGTATTGGTAAAAAAAAATGAGGTAAACAAACCTATCTTTTGTTTGAATAAAGAGGAAGGTATAAAAGTGATGTTTTGGGTGTAAGGTTGAGTTAGTTGTTTGTGTATGAAAAGTGTGACCTATGTGAGAGTGATTTAAAGGTACAAAGGCATGTATTGAGATCTAGAATGTTTCATGACAGGTTGAAGAATTTTTTCAAGAGTGTGTGCAAGGGTTTGAAGCAAAGATAAGTGAAGAAAGTGAGAGATAAAGTGAGTTGGAGAAGCTAGGGTTTGAGAAAAGGTTTTAAAGGTGTTTGGAGTTGAATCTTGTGATCACCATCAACTGATTTATAACAGCATATATTTAGTGATCTCTTCATCAAAATCTATTATGATGATTCATATTCATAGGAGTCTCTTTTGTGAGTAATATCAATAAGGGTTTAGGGATTAGTGCTCCTTGTGGGGTTAGTGTCTCACTAAAGAAATATCTTGTGATGTTTAATATTCACTTGAGTCTTTGTTGTGAGTAATATCAACAAAGTTTTCAATGGTTTTTCTTCCCCTTGAGGGTTTCTCACTTATATCTTGTGTTATGGTGTTGCTTCTCTTGTTTATGGTTTATTGTATGTATGTTATATGATGTTGTGCACACATTAATGGATGGTTAATTTGTTAATAGTTTAAAAAAGAAATATGAAATTTTAATTAAGTTTGTAAGGAATGATTCACCCCCCCACCCATTTTAATTCGAATAATAACCAGCTCGTCATTGATGGTGGTAGTGGTGGTAATGGGATGGGATCCTCTTCATAGGAGAAATTCCCATGATTGACGTTTGCCATCTCTCCTCGCCACTAACTTGAATAATAATAAGAAGAAGAGCAACAACAACATAATGGGTGGGATCCCATATTTATTTGACTCTCATCGTGGGGTGTGATAGTTTCTACCCATTTTTTTGTAATATTAGTGATATATTATGTATGTTGGCACATAATGATAATTCACCACACTAATATTCATTATCATATATATATATATATATATATATATATATATATATATATATATATATATATATATATATATATATATATATATATATATAATTTGTTGTAATATTGGTGCAACAAAAATGGTTACACCAAACAATCTAAAATAATTTAAACAATATATTTGATTATGCTAACATTCCCCCTTATTACATTATTTTTAAACATCATATTTCCAGATAGTGGACCCCCTTATTTCAAACACGGTAAAAGTTTTTACACTCTCCACGTAGCCTGCTCACCTTTGAGGTGGCATGCCATCTTTGTGGCTTCATGGTCTTGGTGAAACCTTGGTTTTCCTTACAGGATTACCATAAACTTGGAATTCACGAGAGTATAACTCTCTATTAACACCTTTGGTGGTTTCTTGTATTACCAAAAACCCCTATGGTTTTCTATCTGCAAGTTGACCACGAACCTAGAGGTGACATGAGGTCTCAACTATACACTTCGGTGGTTTCTCATATTTCTACAAACCCTTTTCCAAGAAACAAGTGTTACTTTAGTGCATTTTCTCCTCACAATATTCTTCATCAAGAGTTACCAAATTGAAAAACAATTCTTATAATTTTTATTGAAAAAA
This sequence comes from Taxus wallichiana var. yunnanensis, assembly GCA_018340775.1. Lineage (NCBI taxonomy): Eukaryota > Viridiplantae > Streptophyta > Pinopsida > Cupressales > Taxaceae > Taxus > Taxus wallichiana. The sequence continues at coordinate 109,161,376 of CM031235.1, read as the reverse complement.
CCACGCAATAAACAATAAAACCACACCAAGTACAACATAAAGCAAAAACACCGAAAAATGTCACCATAGCAATGATATGACCCCATCATGAGTGACTCATGAGAGGACATCAATTTTGCTCCAACCTTTGTGTATCCTCCATCCTCTAGTGTGAAGTTTCTAACTCAACAAGACTTGATCATGAAGCTCATATGCATGTCATTTTGACTAGAACATGCCCCCTCACAATATTGATACATTTGACATTTGACTTAGGACGTTGGGTTCACCCGAAAATGCGCCCATTATAAATAGGGGTCAAGATTTAAATTTAAAGACAAAACGATATAAAGGAATTTTTAAAATGATGAAAAAAAACTAACTACTCGGATAAAATACCTTTGACACTTTAAATGGACACTTATATGAATGACAATAAGCACACAATAACAATAATTGACTAGAAAAATAAAACAGAAATAACTCTTGACTATAGACCACTTTTGACATCAAACTATGTTTGGAGAAGAGAATATTGAACAAATGCAATGGCTTTAATAAACCTAAATTATATTTAGACCATATATATTTTGACACGGTGGTATTAAATCTATGAAACTCAACTTTAGGCTTAACATACATAAACATATTTGAAGCTATAAATTCTGTGGAAATGGTGAAAGGAATCTCGAATCCACTTCAAATGACATGTTGATCTAGAAGTTTGGCATCAAATGCCTTGTATTGCATCTTAGATAGTTCAAAATTTCAAGTTGGGATGACTATTTCTTGATGTAGTTGTATCAAATGTGAAACCTTTAAGATAAATCGATGGAAATCAATTGTTGGCTGTATTTTGTTGTGTAAGAATTCAACTATAATAAACCCATTCAAATATGTTGAGAAAGATCAAACAAGGAATCAAAATTCTCTCACGGTGATCTCGAGTCAAAAACAAACCTGGTCTTTCTGATTTGATGTGCTAGTGTTCGAAATGAAATAGGTATATGCTTCAAAAATTGAACCAAGGAGAGTAATTGATCCATAAACATAGCAGAAAATATACTTCCACTAAAATAATGTTTACCCGGATATTAAAAATTATCACTTCCGCAAAATATCATTAATCAAGCTAATCCAATTGGGTAATGAAATCTTATTCAAAATTATTTCAAAAATCTGATTTTAAAAATGAGTTTAACACCCACGCTAATTAGCACTTAGGATCATTCCAAGACTTCATTTTAACCGATTTAATGAGAATATGTCATAAATGATTTTAATATGTAAGTTCTGATTATATTTTACTTGATTAAGATGCGTAAATAAAAATTAGAAAACCATAATCAAATCAGCAATAAAAATGACACAAAATTGATAACGGAGTTCACCCAGTTAGGCTACATCTCTGGATTCACAAAAACATGAATCGAGCTATTGTAAAATCCTTTGAAGTAAAATTACCCTTCCAAAATGATTAATAGATAGAATAACCTATAATATGGAAATACTCTGGAAAATATTGTCGTATGCCTTTCACCTTCCTAATCCACTTGCAACAATGTGTCCCCTTCGGATTTTACCTTTTGATGACTTCCAGATCATAAAACGAAATCACAAAGTCTCCAAAATAGGAAAACAAATACATCACTAAAAATGTATCAGAATTTATAACTTTCAAGTTCTTCTTAAATCTTGGTTTGGCCTCCAAGGGCTATAAAATAAATGATTTCTCAAAACAAATCAACTTCCCATCTCCATAGACCTGCATAGTTAAGTCCTTAAATAGTTACTATCTCGTTTACTAGTTCGATGAGCTATTTAGATGTGGTGGTAAGGCTTATGTTTTGTGATCTATTGGTTGGGGTTCAAACCTCCCCAACTACCCTTCTCCACGTTTTACGCCTATTGTGGGTAAATCCTAGATTTACCATGTAAAAGGGGAGCTCTGTGCATTTAAATGTGGAGTGGTTGTCCACATTACCCATGGCTTAGGCCATGTATACTCTTTTGAATGTCATGTGTATGGAAATGTTGGAAATTCTTGGTGATACATTAATTGAGCCCACGAGTCCTTAATATGACCGCAAGGTTTGACTTACCATGGTATGAGGTGCCCATGTATATTGGGTCGACCATGTAATAATAGGAAATGTCCCCCAAATTTTTTCAAGTTGAGTATGATTTCCATGTTGAATGTGGTGGGGGAAATAGGTAAATACCATGAGCTATTCGGTGGGGGAATAATGTAAAATTACCCATGAAAGCCATGAACTAGTCCAATGAAAGAAAAAACTCACCGAGTTGGGTAAGAGCTTGGTCCTCCAATGCAATTGTGAACTCCTCCAATGTGATAATGAGCTCATCAAGCTATGTCCAACTGAGCTAACTCGGTCCCAAGTAATATTACAATAAAAATGCAATATATATACATAACCTACAAGATATTAACTTTTTGAGGTAAAACCTAATTGGCTTGGTGTAATAGTGATGGCGAGACCACATGGTGGCTCGAGAGGACCCACCATGTGGCAAAAATTCAAACACGGTGGTGGCAAAGGTACCCCTCCATGAAAAGAGTGTGTTAAACCTGGATGAGGGTCCCCAGCTAGCAAATAGCTAGGCCCACCATTTTTGATCCCGACCATCGAAGACCAACATTATAAAAAAATTCCATTTTGATCAAACTTCATTTTTTCCACATACCACTTTGCCTAATTAGTTAGTTGACCCATATTGTGCCCTTTTCAATGGTGACCTTCTACAAATAAGTCATGCTCCAACAAAGTCTGTTTCACTCACACAAATAGGTGATGGAAATATCTTGGAAAAATCTTCCATAATGTAACAGTTTAGGGATATTTTGGAAAAAATTGTCCATGAAATGATCCATGGATCACACCTCCCCACTAAGAAGGCTTTTTGTCCACAAAAAGTTTTTTTCACCCACCAAAAATTATCAATCCCCTTCCTGCATCTCATAAACACATACATGACACTATAGGAATAAAAATATGGGTTAATTAAAGCAAATGTTGAGTAGTAATACACAAAAATGGATCACTAAAAATAGACAATCATAAGCCACAAAAAGGAAATTGTCCTTTGATACTCTATGACCCTGTCAACTTCTGCAAACAACTTGGATTAGTATAAAAATACAAACCAATGCCTAAGTAATAGGTGAATGCCTCACTGAATCCTATAGATTGTCATCCCACTGTGATGCCATCACAACCAACTGATCAGATAAAAACACCCAACCAATAATAGAAAGCAATTGTCCAACCGATACTCTATGATATGACCAATCACTAAATATATAATTCCACTAAAAAATAGATCAATATAAAAGACATAAAATACCCATAAATAGGTGGTTATCCGAAATTTACCCCAAGGTGATTTCGATAACTTACACAATTTCTTTAGACTCGGATAGATAGAAATGGTGAAAACAAGAAATCTAGATTTTGGGGCACACCTTTGCTTTTCTCTAACTTCCCCATTCAAGGAAAATCTAAGGAGTTAGCGGAAATTTTTGAAAAATTTGAAGAAATGGAGAAAAGGATTATTTTAATGCATTACAAGTCTTGAGGGTACGGGTGGAAAAGTTGTGGATGGAACTAGGGTTCCTCGTTCTTGACTTCGGTCCGAAATACTAAGGAAAGATCAGCGTATTGCGGGTAAATCAAGTCCCGACGGCCCGGTGTTCCAAGTTCCATCGAGCCACAAGTTCCCCAAAATGCCAATTTATCTAATCTACAAAGGAATTGAAGTGGAATATTTGAAATGCGAATAAGGCAAAAGTTCATGTCCCAGGCGGTCCAAGTTCCATCAAAGCCAAGAGTTTCCCAAAGTCCCGACTTGCCCGATTTGCAAAGGCATTAAAATGGTTCAAGTATATTGTGGATAAGGTGGAGTTGGATGGCCCAAATGTCTGAGCGAATTGAGACATGAGTACATGGAAAGGCCAAAATTTCGCAAGTCTATATGGTGTAGCGATGGTAGGGTCGAGCGGTCCAAGTGGCCCAAGTGTAGACTGTGCATCACGGGCCCGTAAAATCTGAAAAGTCCACAGTAAACCAAATGCGGGTATGGTGGAGATAATTAGCCCGAATGGCCCATAGGCCTCGCATGCATGAAATGGGTGAAATACCCGCAATGCAAAGGGAAATGTGGATTATGAGAGCCCGCATGGAACACCCTGAAATGTTATGTTTGTGGAGCCTATTTTCATGTTAGAGTGTGGTACACCTTCTATGTGTTACACTCGGTATTTTTATGGCGGTCCCGCTCGCCGGTGAGCGGGTCAAGGGGGTTTGGGGGCGAAGCCCCCGAAGCAAATTTTCATGGGTGGTTTATTAACCCATGGGTAATGGGTAACCGTTATGGGCTATTTTTGGGCCCATGGTTTTTCGGTACCCATTGTTTTGATACCCATGGTTTTTTTCCCATGGTTTTGATACCCACGGTTTTTTCCATGGTTTTGATACCCACGGTTTTGTATCAAACTGCTTAAGCAATTGTCTATTTATATGGTCTTATGCATATGATACATAGACAAGCAAATGCATTACAGATGTGCTTTGAATTTAGGTGTGAATTCTGTAGAGTTTGTTGAGCATAGCTCCAAATGGATCTGGGTATTGTATTGAGAGAGTGGAGGCTTGTAATAAAATTTGAGCAAGTGATTCTTAGTGGACGTAGCCCAAATTGGGTGAACCACGTTAAATACTTGTCTTTCTGTGTTGTGTTATTTATTCTACACTTTTATTTGAGATCTGTAATATTTTCTGCATATTAGTTTCTACTGTTGCAATTCTGTAAGGGATTATTCTGCATATTTTATCTCTTATTTCCTAACACAAACCTGATCTTAAAATAGTCATAACGTTTGATCCAAAGCTCTGATTTTGAAAAAATTGGACTTTTCGAAAGCTCTCGACATCCTCTATGCTACAAAAATGGATTTATTATTTTTAGTAAGGGTAGGTGGGTGAAAATAAAATAAAAATCTCCATCTCTAATAAATTAAATGCTCAATCTGTGAAATGCAAAAATCCTGTGCAAACTAAAAACAACTGCTCACACTCAGAAGGCCATAAATTTTGCAATTCTCAACAAATTTTCACAAAATTGGTCTCATTGGAACCATGACTCGAGCATCATGCACATCAATCAATAAATGTATAAATTGATAAAATTTTGATGATTATTTTAAGGAAAATGTGCCAGTTTTGAAAATGATTTTATTAGTGGTTGGAGAGGCATTTAATGAGCATGGGCAGCCATTCCTTCTTTGTTGCAGGTTATGGGACACCTTGAGATTGCTTTTGCAGGTCCAAAATCACCAACCACACTCATTTATTATGACTTGTAATTAGTTGAAAAGTGGATTTCTTGATTTACATCCCTTCTCTATCTCTTCCAAAATTCTATAAATTGAAGTGTTGGGCTCATTGTAAGGAGAGGATAGTTTGAGTAGCAAAACTCTGTCATTTTGGTTTTGTGAAGCCAATGTGTTGTAGGCCTTTATAGTGGACTCCTTGCATGGTGATCCGGCCTTTCCTTTGTAATATTTTGGACTGTGTATATTAATTAAGCAATAGATTCAAGTTTGTGGATGTATTTTCCCTTCCTGAGTTTGTGGAATTCTCCTTACCTCTCTAATGTTATTGCAAATGTTTATGTCTACTCTATGCTCTTACAAGGACCTATTATTATTATATATGCATGGAAATGTGTTGTGAATGTTATTATTAGACTGTGGAGAACTGTCATCACCCTCTCTGATCTGAATTTTTCTTTTATTTTCACACATTATAAATTGTTCTTAATACCTTATTTTGGTGCATCACCTCTGTAGTGTAGTTTTCCTTCATTTGCATGTTATCACTCTCTCCCTAGTCCCTTTGAAATCATAAGATAGAGATAGTTAGTAGCTTTATTTTGGTAGAGTTAGTTTGTACTAGGATTAGGAAGAACAACCAGCTTTCTCTGGAGGTTTATCTCAAGTAGCAAGTCCCACAACTTGGAGATAGTACCCATGTTAGCCAGTCACATTGTGAGCTCAAGCACACACACTTATGCAAATCGTAGGGTGTTATGATTTGGTGATAAAAGGCTAGTCTCCACTATCTATGTGAGACTATCAAACACTGCAACATGTTACCAATATGATCCAGAATAAATATGTTAGAAATAGACAAACTAGATCAAGTGAACTCGCCGGTGAAAAATAATATATCCCCATAATTCTACACTACAAATAGGATAGAATTAAGTGATCTAGCGATCTAGCGACTTTTTTCTTCGCTTAGTATGGGTACCATTTTTGCATCTTCTTTCTTTACCATTAATGCATAGAAAATCCATGTCATCTTCATCTCAATTATTAAATCCTTGATGTAAAATATGCTCTTTATTTTTTTCTTCTTCAAGTGGTTAAAAACCCACCTTTACTTCATCGTTCCAAAAGCTATGGGTATTTTACCCCATCATGAATTACCTTTCTATCAAATTGGCATTTTCTCCCTAACAAAACATGGCATGCATCTAATAGAATGAAATCACACCAAATCTCATCCTTATAATTATTTTATATAGAAAAATTAATCAAACATCTCTTATCTCTTTATATGTTAGAGTAGGTATTTACCTTAGCTCATGTTCACCTAGGTACATTATTTACCTTTATTGTATTTATTCTCACCCACTTATGTGTGTGGATATTTCCTTTTATTTATTTAGATATTAGGAGATATTATCTAGTTGTAAGGTATAGTTATTTCCTTGATCTATGGTATTGACTAGTTCTTTCCTAGATCTATGGTATTGACTAGATCCTTGATGTCTAGTTCTCTCATAAATCTATGGACTTGACTAGTTCTTTGATGACTAGTTCTTTCCATGATTTATGGCTTGATCTATGACCTTGACTGGTTCTTAGATTGTTATTCCTTGCCTATATAAGCAAGTCCCATTCTCATTGTATTTCATTGAGTTCCATAATAATATATGATATTGCTACTCATTTGTTTGCAAAGGTTTTATGTAAAGTTATTTTGGTGAATTGCTTTCATCTTATTGATCATGGTGTTTGATTAGCATTTGTGTTCTTAGCTTGGTATGATCTGTTATCGTTCCTTTTATGGTATCAGAGCAGGAGATTGCTATTGACATTCATTTGTAAGTTTTATTTTGCAAATAATTTTTTTATATATTTAGGGATTTGCTCTTATTTTGTTATTGCATGTATTTTTATGCAAAACAGAGCCTTCCATTAGATCTGGAAGGTGGTAAAACCCTAAGATCAACTGTAAACTTGACCATTTCAAGAGCGCTCATTTTTCTGGTTTTTTTGTTGTATAGAGAAACATCTTGGATTCACCTCATGATTTACGTCATACAAAAAAAGGAAAGCTAGAATTATTTTCTCGGTTTCTTTGGGTTTCTTAAGATCCAATCTGGGTTTTTTTGTATCGGCATAGCATTGAAATCCTTAGCCCCTGGTCATATGGTATGGTCATATGAGGGCTTAAAGCTTGTGATTCCTACTAGCAGGTGCTTAACTCTAGCCCCCTTTCATTTTATTTGTGTGGTGAAGGCAAGTTTATTTTATTTTAGTGAAAACTAAAATAAATAGTAGAGCATAATATTGAAAAGCTTGTATCTTTTGATCAGATAACTTTCAGATTTTTTTTGGTAACTTGATTTTTATGCTCTTTTCATTGGAAATATTTATTTTGAGAATCGCACTATAATTATAAAGTGTCATATTATAACACACTCTCATTATAAAGTGCCAAAATATGGGGGACTCTTGTTGCATTGTTTGGGGGTCTTGTTGCATTGCTTGGTTCTTACATTTCTTTGAGGATGGCATCTTTATCTACTTCTGCATTAGATCATGTTGAGCCATTGACAATACATAATTACCACACATGGAAACCAAGAATGGAAACAATAATTAAGCGGAAAGGATTATGGGATTTAACTTCTTCAAAACAACCAGTGTTCACTAGAGAATATGAGAAATTTCAGTACCAATGCAAATTTGATGAGTGTATGGGTTTGATAGGAACTTATGTAAGTGACAGTATTTTATTTCATTTGGAAAAGTGTGACTCTCCTTTCAAAATATGGGAGAAATTGGAGAATTTATTTGGTAAGGTGGATCATATGAGAGCCATGCAACTTGAAATTGAGATCACCTCTCTTAATCCTAAATATTTTCCAACAATTATAGACTATCTTACCAAGTTCAAGCATTTGTTGACACCGCTTGAAGGGGAGTGGAAGAGGTAAGAAAGATGAAGAGTGTGTTTACTTGATTATATCCAAGTTGAGAGGACCATTCCAAATTTTTGCTTCTACCTTTTTCTCTAGCATGGATGCCTTAGGTAATACCTTCAAAATGCCTAACTTAGAAAAATTGTTTGAAATACTTACTAGGGAAGAATCCAAATTATCTTACCTTGATTCTTCCACCTCTCAAAAGGAATTAGTTGCATCTAATCCTAAGGGCAAGGGAAAACCAAATAGTATAACCAAATCCACACCTTCTCCATCTCAAAATGCTCCTAAATTAAAAGAAAACAACTCAAAACCCAAGGAGTCTTCTAAATCCAAGAATAAGTCTAGTCGTTCATGCTCTTTTTGTGGGGTAGTAATCATGAAGAAAATAGGTGTTATAAGAGAATGCAAGCCTTAGAGGATGCGAATCAAGAAACACAAAATTTCTATCTCCACTCTACCTCCTTCTAATCAGCATGGAAAAGCACTTAATGTTGTTGGAATATCTCAGTCGCCACTTGCAAACAATTGGGTTATTGATTCTGGTGCTTCTCATCACATGACTTCTTCTAAGGAGTCTTTTATTTCTCTAGGTTTGAGTTCTACTTCCAAAATTGAGGTTGGAGATTCTTCCTTTCTTTCTGTTGAAGTAAAAGGTGATATACAACTTGATGGTGGAAATATCCAAGATGCACTATATGTTCCTAACATCACTACAAATTTACTTTCTGTATATCAAATTTGTCATTTTGGTTAAGGGAAAATGTTGACTTTTACACCACATGGGGCGAGTAAGTAAGAACTTTGTTGAGCCTTATTCACTCGTTGCTCGGGGTATTATTGATCATATGTCAAGACTATATCACTTTACGGTTTTGATGACACTTCTTCATAGGGATAGGATTGGTTTCTCATGCAAATTCAAAGAGTAAGCTTTGGCATGAAAGATTTGAACATCTCAATTACAGATATTTGAAGGATTTGAGCACTCATGGTATGGTAGATGGTCTTCCTAGAGTTTCTTGTCTTGAGGGAGTTTGTCATGGTTGTGCATTAGGGAAACAACACCAAGATCCTTTTCCTAAGAATTTGTCTAAGAGATCTTCTTCACCACTTGAGCTTGTGCATAGTGACTTGATGGTTTTTCCTACCCCATCTTTCAATGGAGCTAAGTATGCACTTACATTTATTGATAATTTCTCGAGGCGTACTTGGGTTTATTTTCTCAAGTACAAAAGTGATGTTTTTTCACACTTCAAAGTCTTTAAGGCTTTGGTTGAGAAACAATCTTCTAGTAGCATAAAGAACCTTCGCACTGATAATGGGGGGAGTACTTCAACAATGAGTTTTCTGAATTTTTGGCAACTCAAGGCATTATTCACCAACATTTTGTTCCTCATACTCCACAATATAATGGATTAGTAGAAAGGAAGAATAGAACTTTGAAGGAAATGGCTAACTGTATGATGCATTCTAGAGATATACCTCCTATCTATTGGGCAGAAGCAATTAATTGTGCTAACTATATTTAGAATCACACACCACACAGAGCACTTGAGCATTTGACTCTAGAGGAAGCTTGGTCCAACACTAAGCCAGATGTCTCATTTTTTCGAGTCTTTGGGAGCCATGTTTGGGCCTTTGTGCCAAAGAAGAAAAGGAAAGCTTTGGATAAGAAGAGTAAACCCTTGATCTTTGTAGGGTATTGTGAGGACATGAGAGCTTATCGTCTTTTAGATCCTGATACACATGATGTTCTTTTTTGAACACATGTTTAGTTTGATGAGCATTTCACTCCTCATGATTCTTCATCTTCTTCCATTCCTTCTTCTTCTTCATCTCATCTTGAGGATCCTTTCTTTGAGGAGATTAATGAGGAGGTTATCGATGTCATTGAGGATCTTATTCCCACTGATGTTGTCACTATGCCTAAGTGGGCTCGTACTATAGTTTCTGAGGTAGCACCTTTCATAGAGGATCTTCCACCCACTAGGCATCATCATGCACATTCTACAGGTTTTGGACTTTTGTGTCAGGTAGTTTCTGAGGATCCATAGTCTTTTTCAAAGGCTCATGGGATACCAGTGGGATGATGCGATGGCAATGAGTATTCTTCTTTGATGAAGAATCATACTTGGGATTTGGTATCTCTTCCTAAAGGAAGAAAGATGGTTAGGTGTAAGTGGGTATACCGAACCAAATATGCAGCTAATGGGTCCATTGACAAGTATAAGGCTCGTCTTGTTGCAAAGGGTTTTTCACAAGTCGAAGGTATTGATTACTCTGAGACTTTTGCACCCATTGCCAAGATGGATTCTGTATGCCTTGTACTTGCTATTGCTACATCATAGGGGTGGCCCGTATACCAGATGGACGTGAAGAGTGCCTTCTTACATGGATATCTATAAGAGGAAATATATATGGAGCAGCTAGCTAGATTTGTTTAGGATTCTTCTCTTGTTTGTAGGCTCCGAAGGTCTCTCTACGGTCTCAAACAAGCCCCTCGGGCTTGGTATGAGAAGATGGATTCTTTTCTTCTATCTATTGGTTTTGTTCATTGCCATTCGATCATACAGTGTATCTCCAGCATGTTGGTGAGGATATTGTGATACTTGTCTTGTATGTTGATGATCTTTACTAGCACTCTTCTTCCCACATTTAGAGTATTCAGAGGGCTCTTTCTACATAGTTTGACATGACAGATCTTGGGCTATTGCATTATTTCCTTGGTTTGCAGATTTCTCAGCTGATTCAAGGATTCATTTGAGTCAACAAAAGTACACCCATGATCTTCTTAGGCACTTTGATATGGCTGATTGCAAGCCAAGTCCATCTCCTTTTTAGTCTGGAGTTACTCTTACATCCACATGTACCACACCACTTTGTGATCCTACATTGTATAGGAAATTAGTTGGGAGTCTCATGTACTTGACCCATACTCACCCTAATATTTCATTTGCAGTAGGGCTTGTATCTCAGTTTGCACATTCTCCTCATAGTAGTCACTGACAGGCTGCTAAAAGGATTTTATGCTATTTGCATGGCACTTCCCACTTTGGCCTACACTACATTAGGGGCTCTACTCAGTTGGTTGGGTATACAGATTCAGATTGGGTAGGTTCTATTGATGACAAGCATTCCACTTCTGGCTATCTTTTTATCTTGGTTCTTCTCTAGTTGCTTGGGCATGTAAAAATCAACAGGCTATTACACTTTCATCTTCAGAGGAAGAGTACAGGGCAGCAGTTACAGCGAGTTAGCAGATTCTTTGGATTTGTTAGTTATTGACAAAGTTTGGATTCCCACAGGATTCACCGACTGTACTTTGGTGTGACAACCAAAATGTAATTCACATTTCTCACAATCCAGTTGAGCACCAATGGACCAAGCATATTGAGATACACATCCACTTCATTCAAAGCACATTCAGGATGGATTTCTTTGCTTGGTGTATCTTCCGACTCAAGAATGTTGCAGACATCTTTATGAAGCCTTTTGCATCACCTCGCTACCTTGAGTTGCGAGGAATGCTTGGGGGGTGTTCGTGAGAACATCTTCCTTCTTCTTCTTCTTTCTCTTTCCTTATAGCAGGATTCTTTCCTTCTTTTGGTTCAAGATTTCTTCATGGATATATTGTACATGAGTACCTCATCAGGCCTAGTTGTTAGGACTCATACTGTGGACATGCCACTTCTATTTTGGCCCCTAGCTTCACTTGAGGGGGTGTTAGAGTAGGTATTTACCTTAGCTCATGTTCACCTAGGTACATTATTTACCTTTATTGTATTTATCCTCACCCACTTATGTGTGTGGATATGGATATTTATTTTTATTTATTTATATATTAGGAGATATTATCTAGTTGCTTAGGTATAGTTCTTTCCTTGATCTATGGTATTGACTAGTTCTTTCCTAGATCTATGGTATTGACTAGATCCTTGATATCTAGTTCTCTCATAAATCTATGGACTTGACTAGTTCTTTCCATGATTTATGGCTTGATCTACGACCTTGACTGGTTCTTAGATTGTTATTCCTTGCCTATATAAGCAAGGCCCATTCTCATTATATTTCATTGAGTTCCATAATAATATATGATATTGCTGCTCATTTATTTACAAAGGTTTTATGTAAAGTTAATCTAGTGAATTTATTTCATCTTATTAATCGTGGTGTTTAATTAGCATTTGTGTTCTTGGCTTCGTATGATCTGGTTATCATTCCTTTTAGTTAAATCCTTAAATAGCGACGAGATCATTTACTAGCTCACCGAGATGCTTGGACGTAGCGGTAAGGCTTATGTTTTATGATCTAGTGGTTGGGGATTTGAACCTCCTAACCACCCTCCATGTTTTATGCCTATTGTAGGTAAATCCCACATTTACCATGTAAAAGGGGGTCTGTGTGTTTAAATGTGGAGCGGTTGTCCACATTACTCGTGGATTGGGCCATGTATACTCTTTTGAATTCACATGGGTGGACTTTGAAAATGCTCGGTGAGGCATTAACCGAGCTGTTGAGTCTTTAATGTGGCTAAGCAAGGTTTGACTTGTCATGGTATGAGGTGCCCATGTATATTGGGCCAACCGTAATAATAGGAAATTCCCCTAATTTTACCGAGTTGAGTATGGTTTCCACATTGAATTTGGTGGGGGAAATATGTAAATGCCACAAGTTATTCGGTGGGGGAATAATGTAAAATGACCCACAAAATCCATGAACTCATCTAATGTGAGAAACCACTCACCGAGTTGGTTAAGAGCTCGGTCCTCCAATGTAACTGTGAACTCCTCCAATGTGATAATGATCTCACTTTGAGCTATGTCCAACCGAGTTGACTTGGTCCCAAGAATAATTACAATACAAATACAATATATATATATATACAAAATTGTAAGATATTAACCTACCGAGGAGGTAAAACTAAGTTGGCTTGTTATAATAGTGGTGGCCCGAGGACCCACTATGTGGTGAAAAGTTGAACATGGTGGCGGAAAATTCACCCCTCCATGAAAAGAGTGTATTGAACCTGGTTGAGGGTCCCCAGCTAGCAAATAGTGGGGACCACCATTTTTGATCCTGACCAAGTCAAAGAATGGCGTTCTAAAACAATTTTTTTCCATTTTGTTCAAAATTTATTTTTTCCATGTGCCATGCCTAATTAGCCGATTGACCCATATTGTACCCCTTTTTAATTGCAACCTTCTATGGATAATATCTCGCTCCAATGAAATTTGTTTCACACACACAAATAGGTGACAAAAATCTCTCTGAATGATCTTACGTACTATAATGGTTTAGGAGATTCTAGAAAACGTTTTCCATGAAATGATCCTGGATCGATAATAACACTTTAGAATTTTGAAATGAAAAAGTTTCGATGTATGTGGACATGCGGTCCTTGTGAGAAGAAACACAAGTACAAATTTTGAGTGCATTCCTTGTCTAAAAGTAAACAATGAGTAGGTCTCCATTGAGATTGGAGGAAAATATGGAATAGAGACAAAAGCACCATTGATGGATGAACAAAGCGAGCGGCAATGTAAGATGATGTATTACAAACTCAGGAAGAGTAGGTTGTGGCAAAGGGAGATTCTTATACACATATAAATTACGAAAATGGATCTACATTTACAACAACCAAAATATCTACGAAATGCTCTAGTATACTACGCCAAAGGATCTTCAAAAGCTTTGATACCAATGTTGGCATGAAATGACAATTCAGAAAACTAATATTCATTATCAATACACACACACACACACACACACACACACACACACACACACACACACACACACACACACACACACACACACACGTAGTTTACCGAGAATGGTAACTAATCATTGGGAGTGGTTGTAACCAATCTAAAAATTGTTGTAATACTTAGTACAATTGAAATAGCTACGCCGAATAGTCTAAAATAATGTAAACAACCTATTTGATTATGCTTATAATATCTTCTATATTAGGGTAAGTGCACCAAGTTGGGGAAAAGGGGGTCTTAAGTGGGCGCATTTTTCTGAAAAATAAAAACTTCAACTTGTACTAGTTTTTTTAAAATAGTTACACTCAAAATTGGAAGATGTCATGTGAACATGAATTGTAGAATTTTGAGTCTAGTTTCTAAGCTACTAAATTTTATTGAAAACAGATAAGTTAAAATGAGTCAAATTACTAAAATACCAAAAGGTGCTCCTATTTTTGTTAAAAACATAACAAAGTGACTTTCGTGCCCCCCACCATTTTTTTAGCACTATTTAGTTTTTTTAAAACCCTTTGGTAGAAAGATAGCTAGGAGATTCTAGTTTGGGCTACATTTTTTTAGATTGGTTTAGCAAGTATTTATTTTTATGAGTTTTCTATTAAAAAAATATTACATAGAAAAACATAACAGAGCTTCGACTATGCCCCCTTCAACTACCTCAAAAATATCAAAAATTAGATTTTTTCGAATGAGTATAGAATTTTTCCTAGTTTAAGATAGTATAATTTTTTTCAATTTCCATGATAAAAAAAAAAGATATACGACAAAATATGAAAGTTTATAAACTTCAAAAATAGCTATAAAAAGGCATTGTTAGAAAATAAATAATATGGAAACCTTAATTTAGTCAGAAAATTTGAAAACTTATATTTTTAGAAAGTAGATAGTCTTCTCTACATCGTGGTATAATTTTTTTTAAACGAATTGACTGTTTTATGTCAATTTATGATGGCATAAAGATTTTTTTGCATTTTCTTACAAAAATGCAATTTGTTGTATTTGTGTAGGTCCATGCCTCAAGCTTGGGGATCCAAACCAGATCCAAGCCTCCACGAATGGCTTCAAAAATTCAAACAACAAAACACTTACATGTTATAACGTATGCGTTATGTTTTTACTTATTTATTGGGCCCCTCAACGTCTTTTTTCCTTTCACGGGTGTTTTTCATATTTCTATCTCGGTCCGCAAATTCATGTACATTCTTTGTGAATTTTTAGTACTTCATCTTGTCCCCTACCCCACAATATATTATTTTGCAATCATGGGCAACAAAAAATGATGTAAGGACGCAAAGAAAGTCAATAACAAGACACCGAAGCAATTGGAAGAGCTAAGAATTAAGAAAGTGAAGAGGATGCAAAAACTTCATGCAAGGAAAGGTACTTCTGTTGTATCAAATGTATCTAATGTATCTGAGAATTATGATTTTGCTATGAATGTTGATATTGAATTGAATGATAATGTTGGTATGGATGAAGAAATTGATATGAATCCAATTTTTGAACCTTTACCTGAGAATCCAAATGTTGAAGTTTTACCTAAAAATGCAAGAATTGAACCTTTACCTAAAAATCCAAATGTTGAACCTTTACCTGAGAATCTAAATGTTGAAGCTTTACTTGAGAATCCAAATGTTGAAGTTTTACCTGAGAATCCAAGAATTGAACTTTTACCTGAGAATCCAAATGTTGAACCTTTACCTAAGAATCCAAATGTTAATCCTGAAATTTGTATGGAAACACTGAATGAAGAAAGTAACCCTCATAATGAATCTTCACCTCTTAGAACATCTCCTTCTATTTTGCGAAGAAAACCAATTCACTTAATTGAAATTGATGAAAACATTATAAAACCAATGCCTAACAAAATGTCTAATAGAAATGCAAGAAGAAAATTTAGGGAATTTGGGATAATTACTTTGTGAATTTAAATGACACACAAAGATGTCAATTATTTGTTACATTGATGAAATTAATTAAGATGAGACCTACAATAGAAGACCCTAGGTTTAATTACTTCTAATTTTTTTGATCGAAATGTGTCAATTGTTGAAAATATAGATAAAGCATACCAAACCGTAGCGCCAACAAATGCACCAAAGATAGTAATGTATTGTATTGTAAGTGATAAAACAGGTTAATAAATGCTTAATTATAAAAACAAATAGTGCTTTGAACCTAAACAAAAAAACACTAATGAAAGCAATAGGGAGACGTAAAAGTTTTGAGTCGGTCAATAACATTGACTATTGGGCTTTCTCTAGAAGACTCCCAGAAAGACAAGAATACATCGATATTATAAAATAATTAATTGTAAAATTTTGGAATGAGAACACAAGGATTTCACCTAATAGAAGAGATATAGTAAAAATAAGAACAGGCTCTCGTAATCTTGAATCGTGTGTAAAACTTTTCTTAGATATGACTCAAACACAATTGTTCTCTAATTTTAAAAATGAAAATACACAAATTCATATTAGCCAAAGATTATTTGAAATGAAAAAACCCTTTTATGTAAAAATCAGCCACTCACGTACCACTTGTTTTGTAGGCATCATGTTGAATTTTCAATGGATTATGATGTTTTTTTTTCAAATACGTCGTGTTTTGCATCTTGACATCATCTTGCAGAGTGTGGATTAAATTTTCCACCAAAATCTTCAACGAAATTTATTCCAACAATATTTTGTGAAAAGAAGACAATTTTGTAATAACAAATCATGTTTAGATGGAATGTGTAACGTATGTGGTGGCTTACCAAATCTAAAAATTGGTATCCATGAGGAGAGTATGATTCAATAGGAAAATAATTAGTTGGTTTTAAAAAATATAAATCAAAGGTGTATCTATTAAAATATGGAAAAGAATCTAAGAGGTGTGAGCTTGTTATAGAACATTTACTGTAAAAGAATATTTTGTCAAATTCGAGAGGAAATTTTTTATGAGTATGCAATGCATGCACATAGAGCTTGATGGCTAGATGAACAATTCAAGTTAAGTAAGGACAGATTCCCACTAGGCAGTATTGTTTCTGTAGTTTGCTTTGTAGATAATTACACATTACAGCCACAAATGGAGGTTTAGTCTCAATACTATAACTCGGTGCAAGTTTCTATTTTCGTGCATATAGCATTCATGCACTCTCTAGAAAACACTGAGCAAGATCGAAATATATTAAGAGAGTATCATTTCTACATTAGTAAAGATCGGACAAATTCTACATAATATGTTCAATGGTGTTTCTAGGTGTTTTATGCGAAGTTGAATGAGAGGAACATTTTATTCAATCAAAATTACATTTGGTAGAACAATTGTACGTCACAATTCAAGAATGCATGGATGTTTTATTGGCTAAGCATGATGCACAAAGAAACAAGCGTACAAAGAAACAAGCGTACAACATATTTGGATTTTTACTGAGGCAAGACATGGGAAAGGAGAGCATGATGGTGCAAGAGCATGTGTGAAAAGAGCACTTGCAAGAGAAGAGTTAAAGTTCAAGGATGGTGCTAAATTTACATATGCAAGAAGCATTTTTGATTGGTGTGTCAATAATATGGGCTCTCAAGATAGTTCAACGGTTCGTAGATATTTCTGGTTGATAGAGGAACAACATTTGGCAAGCTATGAAGATTGTATGACAATTGTAGGATCAAGTGATATGCACGAGTTCCGTAGTTCAGATGCAAGTTCTTGGACTCTTTATACTAGGTGCATGACATGTTTTTGTATATCATGCATTGATTTTGTGTGGAATGAATGTGAGTCACAATAGTGGGTGGATGAATGGATTTGTAGACCTCTAATTCCACTCGACAGTGTATATGAAGTTCCACGAGCATTACAACTTGCAACACCTTCAGATCATATGACAACATCACCTGACTTTGACCAAGTTTCTACTTTTCCATAAATGGTTAATTTAATTGTAAAGTTGTCCTTTAATTTTTAGTTGGATTATTTGTTGTGTATGCTCTTCTCTTGTGTCCTTGGACGATCTTGAGAATAAAAAAAAAACTTGATCTTATTTCAATTAATGTGATTTTCTTGGAGAACTACTAATGTTTGAATTGTAGGACCATGTTATACGCTTGCTAAAGACTTGGAGATCTAAACAAAAATCTAACTACATGTTTTTCGGGTTGCCAAATGGTGTTCTAAACCGAAATTCCTAATCCAAAAGATAAAAAACACACCACATCATTCAATGTATTGTACTTTTAGGTTTTAGCTAAGAACTATGGCTCATACGCTTTGAATCGGGAAAATTTCCCTTGGCATAAGCCTTAAAATCACAAAAGGGATGCTCCTAGGAGCCCCAAAGTAGTCCATGCAAGAGGGAACCTTGTGGACAAAATGGTGAGTGCTCCACTTACTTACTTGATTAGTACACATTTGTGAGATCTTAGCATCAAAATTATCTTCATGCGACCCCAATCAAAATACAAATGAATGCATTTATTACTCATTGTATTGAAGGGGGTAAAGTAAAGCTGGGATACTCTAAGGTTTAGTCAGTGCGAATTCCTTAGCAAACCACGCTCGCAGAGGTAATTTGTGACACCTAGTTGAGTGAAACAATTAGGAATCCATTTCGTCTTAAAGCGACTTTAACCAACTCAAATCCATCATGCTTCAAAAATATTTCATGATCCACTAACATCTTAATAGGAATGAAAATCATCCTACAAAAAGGATCAAGATCTCTTAGTTGTATGAGACATAGAAACCCAATGTAACCAAAGAGTTTTGGAAAATCGTTACCCCAAAACATCAAACCATAAAGATTTATTAATGTAAACACTTATTGGTAAATAATTTTTTGAAAGGAAGAATACAAAAAGCAAAAAAATAGGAATGAAAATCATTACAAAAAGGATCAAAAAAGAGACAGAAACCCAAAGAAGGAAGACAAGAAGAACAAAGAGTATCCAAGAGTCCCCAATTACTTCTTGGCGGCTTTGTCGATTCTAGATTTGATAGTCTACCAAGAGGTGAACATAGCCAATGTCATCATATGAGTAGAGTCAGTAACATCCAGTTGTTGAATGGTCTATTTTCTTTCCTTTTCCATGCCCCAAAGAGTTGTTGGTATTCCACTGAGATTAGAGACGCTTGCGACATGTTGCTCAATAAATTCTTCGATTGCACTAAAAATAGCCATATTATGGTCATGGCGAGTCTTGGCTTTCCCTAGACGGTTGTCCAAGGAGTTCAGTTTTTTGTAGATATCTTCAACCTTGTTTATTATCAATATCAACCTCCTCCTCCTTCTTCCTCTTACCTTTTTGCTTTGCCAAGTTTTTAACTTCTTCTTTCAACAACAACATGTCAGCTTCTAAGGCTTCCAACCTTTTTGTGGAGCTCTCAATGTGTGCCTCCTATGAACTAGTACTACTAATATGCAGGAGGTTATGAGCAATTTCCAAGTCCTGAGGAACGTTCCAACAGGGGTATCAAGGTTCAGTCTTTTAGAAGACCTAGTTATAGGTCTGGTCGAAGTGGAGGCGAAGGGGGTGGGAGCAGAGGTGGGGGGATGATAGAGGGAGCCGAGAAGGAAGGAAAAGGGGTGACAACAATGGTGATGGGGACAGAAGGAGAAGAGATGGGGGTAGTGCAGCGGTGTGGGGGAAGAGAAGGAACAGAGATGGGGGAGGTTGGGATGCCGGGAGACCTAAGAAGACAAAGCTTATGCAACAAGAAGATGAGACCCTGATGCAGAGGGACCACACGTGCATGCTTTTGAACTCCAAAATGGAGCACTCAAGAGAATTAAGTAGATAATGAGGGAAGCATACCATGAAACTTCTGCGGAAGTGATTGAGGAACACAAGATGCTTTGAGGGCACTGTGATGAATCTCCCCTCCAAAGAGATGTAACACACCATCATACGGTGACCTCATCAAAAGGCGGAGGGATAGAGCTAACCTGTAGACCCACCATGATGAAGACCAGTTTCTCATTACCCTCAACAAATTTCCTCTCCTCAGCACCCCTTGTCAATCCTTTTATTAAAAAAGTGGTACCCATCCATGCCAAGGCATGTTGCTTTGGCTATTAACTCTTCATTGATCAAAATTTTCTATCCGCCATATTCCACTGTGTGATCCTTCCAATCCTTCACAAAATGCATGGAAATGCTTTGGTCATGACCCTGAATCTTCTCAATAAAATTAGTGATGCCTCCCTGGTTGAGAAGATTCCAAAGCTCTTCATTATTTTTCCACTCGGGTCCTCGCTGGGTTCTATCTGACAAGGGGCACCTCCCATTATCACCATGCTGTAAGTGTTTGCAAATATAATTTTCAAAATCCCTATGAGGAGTTCTATAGTAGACGCAGTTACCAATCCACCTTTCTCTATTTTTTCACACGATGTGAATGATGACTAGTGTAGCCATTGTTGTTCCCACGAATGCCTGCGTGACTGCTGCTATGTACCTGGGAAAACCCACATGTGTGAACTTCAGTCCCCTTAGAAACCCACTCCAGATCATCATCATCCTTATTACTGACTTGAGAATCCATAAAACCCTGTTTAAAAGTTGTTATAGGCACAATATTTCCCATGTGTGGCTTTAATCTTCATATAGATCCACTTTAAGTCATCATTATACTTTCTATAACCTTGATTTCCCTTCAAGATCTGCTTGAGTGTTGTTTTAATATCAGCACGTGTGGGAGTCTTATTCTTAAAGTCCCACTCCAAATGCTCATTTCTCTTACCCCAATTTGCATGCTCATAAGTATCCACTTGTATGTTGTTTTGAATCTGTTCAGAATGTGATCTCTATTATCCCAAATAATGTGATTAACATTTATGCCATAATTAGCCAATGCATCTACCACCTTGTTACCCTCCCGGTAAGTATGCTTGATCCGAATATTATTGAAGGTTTGGAAAATACTTATGGATTCCAAGATGAAGTCCTTGATGTTCCAACTTGGAGGTGAACACTGATTAAGATGATTAATGATATTAAGTGAGTCTCCTTCCAGAATGAGATTTTGGATATTATGAGTCTGAGCAATTCTAAGGCCCCATAAAGCGGATAATGCTTCAGAAAAATGATTAGTTTGTATTCCCATTTTACCAGCATAAGCAACAATCAAACTGCCTTTATGATCCCGGATCACTCCTCCCCACTGCAATTCTAGGGTTACCCTTAGAGGCCCCATCAAAGTTCAACTTATACCAGTTAAGATCAGGAGGATGCCAATGTATCAAAGATCTATCAATATTATTACCGAATTATTTCGATATTGTCAGCTCCAATCTACCATTGGGACAAGATATGCTCTTCATTTTCTAGATAACTCTTGTTCTTGGGGGGTTTAAATCTAGCAATATTTTCTTTAATAGCATTAGAAATTTTCCCAATACTGAGCTTAAAATTCTGTTTATTATTTCTAAAGATAATATCATTTCTATCTTTCCATATCCTCCAAATAACATGAGGTATTACCAAATTCCAGAGCCTTCTTACAACACAATGTTTATAGGGTGGGCTCCATTGGGTCCAGAGCTGACTGAAATCCTTCGAACCACCCAGAAAGCTTTAAAATTAGAGAGGGAAAAACTCCATATTTTGGTAGCATAATCACAATGGATAAACAAATGATTGATATCCTCAGAGTCTTTTTTACATAGATGACATCTATTAGGCATTATGAAACCTTTTCTTATCAAGTTGTCAGTGGTAAGAATTCTGCCCCTGAGAGCAAGCCAAAAGAAAAAGTTAATTTTAGGTGTTAGCTCAGTCATCCAAATTCTACTCCATTTAAACTCAGTTTGACTATTGTCAAAGAAAGTATTATAACCAGTTTTGACAGAGTAGTCCCCATCAATAGAATTTCTCCAGACCAATTCATCCTTAACATCCAACTGACTTAAGGGGATAAGGTCCAACTAATCTTGCATAGGAGGAAATATTTTGGATCAGATCATCTCTATCCACAGAAAGTTTTTTCCATTTCTTTTTGTTGCCATTTCTTTCAATATAATCCTTGATTCTAGTGCCATACTTGTTTTCAAGACTATCTTTGACAACACCAAATCTATCCATAAGGCTGCCATTAAACCAGTTATCATCCCAAAATTTTATATCACAACCATCTCCCACTTTCCATTTACTTCCTTGTTTGATGAAATTTCTGCTCTTCACTAAATTATTCCAAAAAATGGAACCATAGGGAAGGTGCTCATCTTGAAGAAAAGAAAAGACTACTTGTTGATTAAGGTATTTAGCCTTAATTAATTCTATCCAGGGTTGCTTCTCAGATAGCATTCTCCAGCCCATTTTCACAATAAGAGCCTCATTCATTTTCTTGATGTCTTTTATGCCCAGTCCCCTATAGATTTTGGAGTACAAACCTTATCCCAAGAAACTAAGTGATATTTAAACTTCTCCTCCATGCCCTGCCATAAGAAGTTTTTCTGAATCCTCTCAATTCTTTCTCTGAAGGTAGAAGGGATCTTATAAAGAGACATGATATAGATAGGCAGATTTTGAAGAGTGCTTTTTATGAGCAGGCACTTACCAACACTAGATAGAATGGCTCCTTTCCATCCAGCCATTTTTTTTTTAAATCTCACCAACAGATCATCCCACACCTTGTTAGAAACTTTTTTAGTGCCAAGAGGGAGTCCTAAGTAAGTGGCTGGAAGTGCACTTATTTTATAGCCTAAAATTTTTGCAATTTTAAGTTGTCTTTCCTCAGGAGTGTTGAAGAAGAAAATGGAGCTTTTATCATAATTGATCTCTTGCCCAGAAGCAGATTCGTAAAGTTGTAGAATAGCCTTGGTAGCCTTAGCTTCAATGATGGAAGCCAATAAAAGAAGGATTGTATCATCCGTAAATTGCTTGATGAGAAGCTGCTTGGCTGATGGAAGTGGGCTTTGAACCTTTCAAAGACCGTCAATGACTACTTTACCAATTGTTCTACTAAGACTGTCTACCATAAGAATGAAGAGCAGGGGGATATGGGGTCCCCTTGCCTTAGTCCTCTACTACTTGTGAAAAATCCCACTGGCTCACCATTAACCACCACTGAGAATCTGACCATAGAGATGCAAGCCTTAATAATTTTTCTGAATTTAGCCGAAAACCAAATTTAATTAAGACTTTGTCAAGAAAAACCCAAGAGACCTTGTCAAAGGCTTTATTCATATCAAGCTTAAGGACCATATTCACTTTTTTATTATTCTCCATAGAGTGTATGGTCTCATGAACCATAATCACTCCATCTTGGATAATCCTGCCTTTAATGAATCCACTCTACTGCCTTGAGATTAAATCATTCATAATAAATTGAAGCCTGGTAGCAATGATTTTGGTAAAAATTCTATAGATAACATTCACAAGGCTGATGGGTCTGAAGTCTTTGAAGTCTTTAGCATCCATTTTTTTGGAGCAAGCACAATGTGGGTGTTATTCAGCTCTTTCAAAAGATCCCCAGTTCTATAGAATTCATTCACCGCTCTGAGAAGATCATCCGAACATATTTCCCAAAATTTCTGAAAAAGTTAATGGAAAAACCATCCGGCCGGAGCCTTGTCACCTTCTAAAGTAAACACAACTTTTTGCAGCTCTTCAAGTGTGACAGCTTTAGTGATATCTTTAAATCTCTGCTCCTCAATTTTGTCTTGGGGAATAGCCTCCAACATGAAAGAAATTGCCTCATCAGTAATGATATTCCTCTCATTAAGAAGTTTTTTATAGAAATTGAGAGCTTCTTCTTTGATGTTGTTGGGATCTTTTATAACAGTGTCATTACTTTTAGCCACTTCCATAATCCTATTACAAGCTCTGTGCTTCAAAGTGGTCATATGGAAAAACTTTGTATTCCTATCTCCTTCTTTTAGCCAGATAGCCCTAGATTTTAGTCTCCATAAGGATTCTTCTCTGCTACAAATCGTATGCAGCTTCTGAAAGAATATTCTTTTCCTCAGTTTGGTCTTCAACAGATCTCCCCATTGTATTCATTTTGATTTCTAGATCTTGGAGCTTTTTTTTTAACTTCTTTTTTTTTTTTCAAACACATTGCCAAAAACTCTTTTATTCCAGATTTTAACTTGTTTTTTAACATTTTTGAGCTTTTGAATCAATCTAAATTGAGCAGTGCCTTCACCATTCCAAACCCACCACTCTTTAATTTTTCATAGATGTCATCATGCTCCATCCACATCTTTTCAAATTTGAATGAGCTTTTGATGGGCTTAGTCCAATTGAGAAGATTTAAGGCAATCGATTGTGGTCCGATCCAATTCTGGGCAGGGAAGAGAGGTGGAAGTCCTGACTGAGAATCCAACTAGCAGAAATCAGGGCTCTATCCATTCTAACTTGGATAAGATATTTTCCCAACCTTCTGTTGTTCCAAGTGTATTTATTCCCATGGAGATCCACATCCAAGAGATTAAGATCAGCAATAAAATCAACAAATTCCTCCATACCTGTGGAAAAGCTGGAGATTCCTCCATATTTTTCACCTGGGTTTAGAGGAGAATTAAAGTCACCCATGATAAGCCAGTTGGTTGTACTATGTTGGTTTCTAAAGATCTTAAGATCAGTCCATAGTTTACATCTCCCACTAACCGTATTAGGGGCATAGATATTAGAAAGGATCCATTCACCATTGTTCTCAATAGCATGAAATTTAATAGCAAGATGATTAGTGCTAGCATTAAGAACCATACCAGTACAGTGTCTTTTATCCCAAAGAGTAGCCAGACCTCCAGAGGCTCCCTGAGAGTCCACCGCAGCCATTTCAGAGTTTTCCCAAAAACTCTTTTTACTAATTTCAAGGATCTTAGCTTTCATCTTAGTTTCCTGCAAAATCAAAATACTAGGACTACTAGAATCTCGTAACTCCTTAATGATTCTCTATTTGGAGTTTCCATTTAGTCCTCGGATGTTCCAAGAGATAATCTTCATTTAATAGGAGTGGGAGTTGGGATTTCCTGATGGCTCAATTGACGTTGAATGCCATCTGCAATGTCTTTCTCTGTTCTCTTGGATCTAAGAGTCTTTTTTGAGGGCCTTCCTCTTTTAGAACTACTTCCAAAATCTACTAGTCTTCTAGCAGAAGATCTAGTAGTTCTGGATGTTGAAGTTTCCCAGTTGTCCATTTTCTTTTTCTTTTCACTGTAGAGTGATTCTGGGATCATTTCAAATCCTTTCATTCTCTTTTTTTTTTTGAGATGACCTCTATGAATCCATAAGTTAGCTCCTCATCTTCCTTGAATGGCGTTACTTCTCCCTCCTCTTGCTCTCTCTGATTCCTGTCAATAAAGTGTAGATCTGTTGATCTATTGCTGAAGCAAGGAGGTATATCTGCTGATCTGTTGCTGAGCAAGGAGGTATATCTGATTGAGATTTTACTTTCACCCCTTGGAGTGTTTTTCTGCAATGTTTCTTCTGAACCCATGTTATCCTTCTCCAATATTTCCTCAATGATGCACAGAGAGTTATCTATCTCAACTTCCTTAGTGTCATTTGGAAGTTCCAAAGTCTGA
The DNA here is from genome assembly GCA_018340775.1 of Taxus wallichiana var. yunnanensis. NCBI lineage: Eukaryota > Viridiplantae > Streptophyta > Pinopsida > Cupressales > Taxaceae > Taxus > Taxus wallichiana. Next base: position 109,135,813 of record CM031235.1, on the reverse strand, counting down.
GATAGATCCTTAGGGATGATATTTATCTTCACAGTTCCTTCTTGTTCATCCACCTCCATAGTCACCTTTACAGGATTTTCTAAGTCCTCTTTGATTCTGATTGGTGCTCCATGCAAAGCTTTCCGCTGGGGTTTTTGGACGCTAGACCAGGTGTTTCCTTATTGGAGTTCTAAACCCCCTTTTTTCCTTTTTATTGTAGTTCAACTCAGTCTGTTAGGGGATTTTTCTTCTCTCCGGATTTCAATGTCAAGAACCCTGTGTTCCTTTATCATTTCTAAATCACCCTCAAGTTGTTCTTTCTTTTTGTGTTTGTCCTCCTCTGTAGAGATCTCCTTATTAGGACATTTTTTGGTGAAGTGTCCTATACGATGACATTGCTTACACCTTAAATGAAAGGTTTCAAATTTGATTTTTTGGATCCACATTCCACACTTAGATTTCAAGATGATGTGCTCTGGTAACTCCTGCTCCATTTCAGAAGAAATGCAGAATCGAGCAAAAGCAAGTCTGGATCTATTTCTCATGGGCCCATCCAGCCCAATCGAGCACCTAAGGATTTAGCAATGTTTAGCAGATTTCATCATCCCAAAATTGCAATGGTAGCCCAGGGAGTCTACACCAGATTGGAATGGTGTTTATATTTTCAATGTTAGGGTCAAACCCTGGATACCATTTTTTCAAAAAGAGGCCCATATTACCCAGCCACCACGGTCCTCCCAGAAGCACCGATTCCAAATCAGTCTGCTGATTAAATTTTGCCAAAAAAAAACCCCGTGGCATGATGGTAATACTCAGATCCCCCTTAGGTTTCCACTTTCTAAGAGCCCATTTTCTAATAAAATCAATATTAGGTCTAGAGCCTAGAAACTTACCAACAAGGGAAAGATTCACTTTGTTCAAATCCCTATTTACGCAGCCATCTGGGACCATTAGACAGGTAGCACCTTCATTGTCCTTTTCCCACGTGAACTATCCTCTTTTAGGAGATTGTGGACCCACTTTTCTGTTAGGGTTTTGAAGAATCTTATTCCAGGCCAAAGGTGTGGATCCCAAAGTGTCCACTTTTTCAATTTGTAGCTTTTCATCCATCCGATTCTCGGTCCGAGTAAGTTGCCTCTTCTCAGCCTATATTTGGCTATTGTGTTGTTATTTATTTACACCAAGACTATACTTGAAGAAAACATAGGGAGTAACTTTTCTTTTGGATAAGATCATAGTCTTGATTGTTTGAGTCCTAGATTGCTTCTTACTTGTGCTTTCCTTTTTGATTAGTGTGTCATTCTTATTCATTAGATTCCTTAGTTCACATTTTCTTTGGATGTATTCTTATCCTTTGATTGACATTATTTATAATGAAACATCGTTACGCTACTTCGTTTTGTCTTATGGTTCTTTTTTAAACCAACCTTAGAAAAACTTAGTTCATTATGCCTCTTATGACAAGGATGGGGCATTATAGATTAGGTTCCAATCCCATGATAGAAAAAATCTCAAACCCGCTTTTAGAGGACAACGTCCTAGTGGATCATAGTGGTGGTGAGCAGAATTCTCCTTGGGTGGATTGTGGACTTAAACCCACCCTAATAGATGACTTCTTGTTTCATAATAAACATGAAGTTATTATGTGTTTTGTGGAGTTGGGGTCAAGTTGCCTTCTATAGTTGATCCCAATCTCCTCGCCAACATGGTTTGAGGAGAAGAAGAAATAGAATGCCCACTTCACGACATTGATGAAATTTTAAATATGGGTTGTGCCTCTACTTCCCACCAACATACTGGTGGATATCACATCCCCGTAGTTAGAATTCATAGTTAATACCAAGGAGACAATGATAATCATGAGAAATGTCATACTCCATGTCCCTCACGTGAATATCGTAAAGAGATACCACCTAAGGAGGTGTCCCTAGAATAATAAATACAATTCCTTGCTCACAAATTGGGCCAAATAAGAAGTATCAATTTAAGGAGTTATTTTTGTATCCTTTCGATAGGGATATGCTATAAGTTCCTTTCCCTAGGCATTTCAACTATCCAAAATTTGAAAAGTACAAGGGTAAGGGTGATCCAAGAGCTCACATCAAATACTTCTTCATGGCTTGTTAAGAGGTCGCATTCAGTGATAACTATCATATACACATCTTCTTATGAAGTTTATGGGGACAAGATCTTGAGTGGTTCTTACACATCACAAACGGATCTATACCTATGTGACCACAATTGGAAGAAAACTTCATGTGTCACTTATCATTCAACATGGATAATGACATTACTATGATCGATATATGTAATGCAAAACAACACAAAAATGATAACTTCACTCATTTCTTACAATGATGGTTAGGGATAGCTATCATTTTCATGCCTAACTTGCACCCTAAAATCACTTTCCACTTGCAAATTCATTGTGGTAATACATTTGAAGAGGTCATTAATAAAAGGGACATTAATACCCTTCTCGCATGATAACCAGACCAAAAGCCTAGCAAAAAAAACAAAATTATATTCCCAATAAGAACAAAATGTCGTGGGTAACGGAATTTACAAATTCTAAACGGATACATGCGGTTCAAAATTGGGCTCCCTTGAAACTAAATAAGGGACCTCCACCCCGATTAAAAATGGCATACATTTACTCCTCTATATAACTCCATGTTGTCAATACTTAAACAATTAGAGGAAGTTAACATGGTCAAATATCCAAAAATAAACCCTTATCTCAAAGATGCACCTAAACCATCTTGGTTTAGAGAAAATGATTGTTGCAAATTTCATTGTGTTAAGGGGCACAATATTGATAAGTGCCTCAAATTGAGGCACTACATCCAGGACCTCATTGAAAGCAGTGACGTGGAAATGGATTCCATGGGCCCTAAAAATATATCAATGCTGACATGGGGATCTACAAAGATCCTTTCCCTAAGCATAAAAAGGGAAAGAAAATTTGGATCAAGGATAGATGTCTAATAATAAAGTCATTGGTTATTTCTACAAAAATACAAATCAAGTGGCTAAAATAAATTATTTTAATGATGTCATAATTTGTTGTGTCACCCCATTTGCTAAGAATATTAACATGATCAAGGTCAAAATAAAGGAGTATGTTATTTTAATGTGACATGCTCACCTTGTTATCTCTAATCCTTCATCCCCTCCTACTTCCACTCCTTATGATAGTCACTATGATGTCTATGAGAAACTTGAGAAGACCACAGCTAAGATCTCAATATTAGATTTTCTTCAAATATCTAAGTACGAGACATCCTTTATAAAATTTTACAAGGGTCAAAATTTTTGGTTGATATTGACCCCACACGCTTCCAAGAAATGGTAGCACAAATTTCTCTAATGGAGCATATAACCTTTAGCCAAGAGGAAATTCCTGCAGAAGATCCTTCACACAATTTTCCCTTGCACATAGAGGTTATTTTCAATCATAAGAAGATTAAACGGGTGCTTGTGGATGGTGGATCAGGCCTTAACATATATACCTTGAAATTTTTTTGGAAATTAGGTCATACTAAGACAGATTTAGAAACAAATGTCATCACCATCAAGGCATATGACAATGAAGAGTGGCATTCACCAACATGATAACATTCTTGTTGGGAGTAGGGCCTACTACTCATGATAAAAAGTTCCATGTTCTTGACATGGAGTTGTCTTACAATATCCTACTCAGCCACCCATAGATTCATACTATGTAGAACATACCTTCAACATATCACCAGTGTCCGAAGTTGTACCATGAAGGGGAAATTATAACTATTCTGGGGGATTCGTAACCTTTTGCTCATTGCAGAGAATTGTCACGTTACTTCCCTAATTCTTTTGATTTCCCTTTAATAAATATGGTTGTTCTAACTCAATGTGAGGCTCTCGCCTCACGGGTTGATCCAACTACCTTGACCCCTAACAATGATGGTGCTTCAATGTCAACTTCTCCCTTTTCTACATGGGAGATGAAGACCCGTTCAACTAGTTGTGGGGATTATGATATTCAATAGGACCTTTTATTTCAAACCTTCCTCTATCACCCAAATCATGAGGAAGGTCATGTCATAAGTATCATCCTAGGGATAATTTCCCCTTTGACACATTCACTCCTAGTGGTTTTCTAGATGATGAAAAACTATTATGTAACTCTATGATACCACATCCCAAGAATGAAATGGCATCATGTTACCAGGATCCTAAGTATGAAATTCCAAACAAAATTATGTACACCATGGGCTACTAAGGGTATGGTTGTGGTACACATGAATAAGGAGTGCAGAACCTCTTCCGGAACCCCATAGAAAAATGGGCAACTCTAGTATCGCTTTTTGACTATATGGGTCTATTTATCCAAAGTGTTATGTTACTTCTTCCGATTAGGAAGATAGTGAGTCAAGTTATGAAAGTGAAACATATTCCTGGTGTAGTCTTTACGAAGACCTTGCCTCCACCAATCTATTTTCCAATACAGCTATAATGACCATATCCCCGTCATACCTAACCCCATTCCTAAATTAAACATTGTTTATCCTTCCTTGGTGAATTGGGACCAACAACAACATGTACCGATAGACTGCTTTTTTTTCCAACGATGAATCTATTAGTGATTTTATGGGTATACGAGATGACATACCTATAGGTGATCATAAAAAAGGATTCTCCATCAACCTGGATGCATGCACATATTTCAGGTAGGATTCTGAGTTATGTGGTTGTCAAAACAAAATAAAAAGCAAGAGAAAAAGTTCTATAAATAATCCTTGCAAAAATATCAAGTCCAAGTCTTACAGTGAAAACCTTTTTGAGGCAATCGTATACAAACAAGAGGAAAAATAAGAGGAAAAATAAATTGACTTATCTAAGGGTTAAAATCTCATTATGATTCCCTTGGAAGAAGATCTCAATCTCCTCCATGATCCTACACACAAGGAAGAAGATTCTAAGATTCTTGTGAAGGATATCATTGAAGTTAATATCGACACAGAAGAAGTGCCTCGGATGGTTAAGTTGGGAGCATCCATTTCATCTCAAGAATAAAATACATTTATCTTGCTTTTCTTTGAGTTCTCGACATCTTCCCTTGGTCTTATATAGACATGTCAGGACTTGATCTTGCATTAGTGGTGCAAACTCTTGTTTTACATCCAGATGCCAAGCCTATTAATCAAAATCTCAGGAAAATGCATCCTCGTGTGGCCTTGTTGGTTAAGGAGGAGCTAGAAATATTATTGGTAGTAGGCTTCATTTGGCCTATCGACTACTCAAAGTGGATATCAAATGTTGTACCTATACAAAAATCTTGAAGGTATCATAATTTATACGGATTTCGTAGATATAAACAAAGCTTATCCCAAGGATGAATTCCCCTTCCTAATATTGACATGATTGTCGATTCTACAACTGGTTATGAAATGCTATCACTCATGGATGGATTTTATAGTTATAATCAGATCAAGATTGCGGAGGAGGACCAACATAAGACAAATTTCATGACCCCTTGGGGAACTTTCTATTACCAAGTCATGCCCTTTGGCCTCAAGAATGCAGGCACAACTTATTAACTAAGCAATGGCAGTCATTTTTCATGATATGATTAGTGACATAATGGAATATTATGTAGATGACATATTGGGAAAGTCCAAAATAAGAGAGGATCATTTATGGATTCTATAGTGCATCTTTCAACGTGTAAGGGACTATAAGGTCCGTTTAAACCCGAAGATATGTGTCTTTAGCATGTTATCAAGGAAGCTTATAGGTTTTATACTATCATGGAGGGGAATAGAAGTAGACCCCATAGAGGTCTTGGCCATCATAGAGATATCTCCTCCTAAAAATATCAAGCAATTACACACTTGCAAGGGAAAATACTAACAATCGGGACATTTGTTTCCCAATTCATAGATAATTTTCATGCATTTACACATCTTCTCAAGAAAGATGTCAACTTTTTATGGGGTTTAGAACAATAAAAAGCATTTTCTTTGTTAAAATAATATATGTCAAGACCCTTGTGTTAATGTCACCTATCAGAGTAGGTGAACCATCAATACTCATATCTCTATTGCATAATTTGTAATTGGAATAATCTTGGCCCAATATGACAAGAAGTGGAGGGAAAACATTGTGTACTATTTAAGCTAGACATTGATTGCTTACGAGCTCAATTATCTACAAATTGAAAAGGCTTTCTTGGTCGTAGTTTTCACCTTTCAAAAATACATCATTGTTTGTTAAACAACAAGGTCAATATTATCTCAAAGGTGGACCCACTAAAATATCTATTTTCAAATCCAGCACTTACAGGAGAGATGGCTAATTAGATCATCTTATTCAAGTGAATTTGACATAGAATTTTTCATCAGAAATCAATCAAGGGGCATGTATTGGCATATCAATTAGTTGAATACCCTCTACTAGGAACAAAACCATTAAGTTCCAAACTTCCGATGCTTCACTCATGTATATCAATGAGTCCATATTATGGCACATTTATTTTAATGGATCCTTCACATTTCATGGTTAAGAAGTAGGATTTGTACTTATAACTTATTTAGGGACTTGATCCCACAAGATTTCAAAATAGGATTCCCATGCACAAACAACATAAAAGAATATGAAGATCACATTACAGGGCTGAAGATAGCTATACACTAGGACATTAGGTAGTTTAACGTGACTAGAGACTCTATGTTGAATATTAGACAAGTTAGAGATGAATATAAATTTAAGCATGAAAAACGCATTCCTTATAAAAATATGGTTGATACATTAAAAGAGTTATTCATGTAGATTACCTTTGGAAAGATTCCTAGAGGGAAAACTGAGTGGCAGACACCATGGAGACAATGGGTTCTTTACTTACCATACCACCTAGATAGAATGATATACCTTTATTCGTGGATCACTTGCTAACACCAACATATGACATGCCCAATTCATCTTAGGTATGTGAATTGTTTGCTCCCTGTTCACCCTAGTACTATGCTATTTTCAACTACCTTAATAACGGAACCTTCCCACCTAATATTTCCTACCCTGATAAATGAAACCTCATCCAATGTATAGCCCACTACACCTTACTTGGGGGCACTCTTTGTCATAGAGAGGGTATGACAGAATTTGTTGTGTTATCTTAACATTGACAAATATCTCTTAGAAATTAATGAGGTACATGAAGGTATCTCATGGGGCTCATACAAATGGGATATTCTTAGCCATGAAGATACTTAAATTAGGCTAGTATTGGCTTACCATGGAAAATAATTGTTGCAATTATGTAAAGAAGTGTTTGTTGTGTCAAAAATACGACAATTAAATTCATGTGTCGGCGTAATGCTTATAGCCTTTTACAACATCATGGCCTTTCTCAAAGTGGGGGTTCGATCTCATAGGAAAGATTACCCCAACATAATTTGCTGGCCACATGTTCATTATAACTACCACCGATTGGTTTACTGTTGGTAAAGGCTTTGCCTTCTACATATATCACAGGTTTACAAATATCTAAGTTTATAATGAATCATATCATTTGTCGTTATGACATCATTCGCCCTTCATGCAGATAAACCAAAAATCCTTAAATAATAAAACCATTAAGGAATTATGTAAATGTTTTCAAATCACTCTCAAGTACTCAACCCCCTATTACCCTCAAGGTAATGGATAGGCTAAGGCCACCAATAAAACCCTTGTCGAATTATGGAGAAGATGGTGAATAAAATTTCCCACAATTGGAATTTACATATTCACCTAGCCCTCTGGGCATACTAAACATCCATCCGCACCCGTACTCATGCAGAACCATATACCTTAGTATTCGACACTAAAGCTATTTTACCTCTTGAGATCAAGCTCCCCTCTTTGTGTATAGAATTAAGAGAGTACCTAGATAAAGAGGAGGATTACATAGTGGCTCGGCTAGTAGAGTTAGAGTTGTTGGATGAGAAGAGACTTCACACCCTTGATCACCTAAAAGTGTATCAGAATTAAGTGCGTAGAAGTTATAACAAGATAATTTTTCCTCACTAGTTTGAGGTGGAAGACATTGTGATGGAGGAAAATAATTTTAACTCCACAAAGGACCATGAAAAGAAAGGCAAGTTCGAACCAAACTTTAGGGCCATATGTTTTTTTCACTAAATTTTGTTTAAGCATATATAATGTTGTCTATTCAAATGGTGATGAACTAAAGGAACCCATGAATGCTATGCATCTCAATAGTTTCCATGCTTGAGTATGGGATTCCTCAAAAATTAAATAAAAAGTATAAAATCAGAAAATAGAAAGAGAAATCAATGCGTCCAAGTGTGAAAAACATGTAATTTTCATACTTTGGACAAGTCCTTTGGTGAAAACCATTTTTTGGTGCCATCGAGGGTCTCATTGTTCACAAGCATCTCCAAATGTAGGATTATGATGGCTTTATCCTAAGTTATTCATTTCTTGTCTATGAGATAATTTTGAGCCTATCCCTCTTGGCCTTAATCCAGCTATTCAAATTTTGTGTGTAAAGATTTTTCCTTTGTATATCCCCATCTTACACTAGGGGAAACTTTGCATCTTCAATTTTTGAACATACAAGTGGTATTCTGCCCTTGTACATCCCATCTATTATTGGGGGCATCCATGTTTATTCATTTCCTTACACATAGCTTCGGAAAACTTTTGGAAAACATTAAAAACATGTGTATAAATATTGGAAAATCCATAAACATTCACATATGTTGGTCCCAAAACTCAAAACATTCAAATATATTTCATAGAAATATCAAAATAGAACATTATCTCAAGATAATACCACAAATGGCGTAAAACATTTCAAAATTGTCCCACAAAAACAAAGTAGTAGTTTGCTTACTTTAGTTGTTGGTTTGTACATAGTTTTTTTACATTGATTCTTCATGTTGTGTGCATTTATTAAATTTATTTACTTCATTAGATTGAGTGTTACTTAAATCTATTATGAATTACATTGAGTTCATTTTATCTTGCATACTTGTATATAATTATGTTGCTTTCATTAGATTTGTTTTAAAGTGTGCTTGTTTATTTGCTTGTACATTTTGTTATCATCTCATCATCTATCATCACATCTATACATCATATATCAAAAATGCTAATTTTACATCAAACATGTATGCTAAGCTAATCATCATATTGTATCATCAATGGGGCAAGAGGGGTTATGTTAATCACATTCTATCCCCCATACCAATATCAAAAATAAAAACATGGACTAATCAAAGTATCTCATCAACATGCAATGTGATATCATAAAATGTTATCTCATAATCAAAAAAACATGTGATACAAATGTACATCATAAACTAAGTCCATCATCATATATCATCATAAAACAAATTTCCATGTACAAAATCATGTGTCTCGATACATATCAGATACAATATGCCATCATGGGCATGGGTCAAAATTGTGCCTTCAATCACAAGGCATAATCAAAACAATATATAAAATACATCTATACAAAAATGTGCCTTCATATTGAGGCATACATCAAGTACGTTAATAAAATGAGTCATCCTTGACTCTCTCCCATGCCTGGATTGTCAAGTTTGCCACTAGGTGGGACATCTGTTTTGATGGACCCATGAAAGGTGGTGTACTCTAATGTGTTCCACTTTGTTATATTGAGGCCTGTTATACTAAAGGTTTTTGTATTGACCTCATTGATCGTGAGGTCCTATGGGATCTAGATCTTGACCTATTACTAGATATCTCACTAAAGGAGTGGCCATATGTCCCTCTCGGGATGACCTCATGATACAAAGTATTGTAATAATATGCCTCACCACCGGCTGTCATCAAATCTATTAGTATGTCTTGTATCCCAACTATTGTGGAGGCCCGTAGTAGAGCATCACACTCTCTTGTCAATCGAGCTATATTTGCATGAGCCTATGTCTGCTTTGTAGTCCACTAAATCTTGTTTGTAGCTAGTTGATCCCTCTCGGTTGTGACTGTAGCTACCGAGATACTACTCCGATGTAATTACTACCTAGAGGCAGCTACCTCACCTATATCTTGTGCAAACTATAGTGATCCCCATCCTGCCCCCACTAGACTACATGGTGGGGACACCCATCCATCCCAAACATAATCATCGTTATTTCCATCATCTCATGTATCTCGTATGATCTTGACCACCTCCTCAATCCCATCTATCTACGGAATCCCATCCATCTCCCGGTGGACCGTGTGGCGACTCATATGGGTTGGTGATAGAGGTACATGTAGAGGTATTTGTTATAATGGCACCTATAAAGGTACATGTAGGTGGATCTACTATAATGGCACTTGTAATGGCACCTATAGAGGAACCTACTAAAGAGGCACATGTGGAGCCCTCACCTATGGCTATATAGGTATCCGAACTTGTACTTGTGGGTCGTGATGGCATCTCGTATCTAAATATCAACACCAAGTCTACCATGACCCCGTACATGGGCCCTACCTACATTGTTTCCTTATCCTATGCTCTAAGATCTAGGCCCCCTGTAACCCCCTACGTTGTCGTGGTTATCCCTAAATATATATTTGTATGTGGTATCTTCATCCGCCATGTCAACACTTTGTATCATACCATCCTGGATAATCATGGGTCTCCCTAGATCTGCTATATGTGGTCACTACACCCAAGGTTGTGGGACCACATGTGTAAAACTATCACGGGATCATCATAATTTGATCCGAGGCCCAATATGAAAGGTCTCTTTAGACCTGTTCTCGTACCACATCTCATCGCCAGGAATCCCATGGATGATACCAAACTACCACTGGACCCTATCCACTTTGTACCACTTAAGGATGTGGTTCCTGCTCCCAATAATGAAGTACTCTATGGACATTATGCTAATCTCAACCACATCCTCAAGCCACTGATACAACATATATGGTTGTCATGTAATCATACAAACTTATATCTCATCAAAATATCACCTATAGTGTAATTTGTCTCCCATGTGCCCGTGAACATCATCACCATCTGGAACCCAAATTTATAATGGATGGTTCACTCGAGATCCCGGGATCGCAGTGATCCTAAAGTGGCAATTCCAATGGGGCGATATGATCCCGTGACCATATCTAAAGTAAAGACGCTAGACCCATGGTCTTATGGATGCATGTAATCTATCGTGTACAAATTTATGTATAAATGGGCTAGTAGACACTACCCTCATCATTATAACTCTCCGCGGATAAGTCCATGTATCACTTAATCGGGCCCAAAGAAAAATGATCACCAATCTTGTTAGGAAAAAATATGTCACCGATAAGAGCCATGAGATATATTAGCACTCGTGTAAGCCATCAATATGTGAAACACATAGTAATCTCAACTGCATACCACACAGTGAGGTATGTTTGTTACTCCAAACATCTTGAAATACTCTAAATATTATGGCCACAGTGGCCATCATAAGTCACCAACTGACCCTGAATCGGTACTCTCAAATGTGCTAAACATCCTCCAATGTGATGCTCATCTCACTTGTCAGAAGGTGAAACGTATGACTCTTGTTACACCATATCTCACTAAGGTTATAAGAAGGTTGTGGTCCATAGTGATTTATGGCATGCGAGCCACATGTGAAAGACCTATCACATCCATTATAATGTCCAATTAGATGAAGTCCCATCATGAAAATGTGGCCTTATAGACCTAAAGCCGCCCATGTCCCTCCCGCTTCTCCAATCTAGGTATACCAATCTACAAAATGGGGAAAAACACTCATCATCATCATTTTCTTCTATCAAACATCATTAAGTTCTTCTATTCATCATCTAAGTTTTTTTAAACTTCCTCAATTCTTCTAAGACCGTGTAAATTGGCCCCTCCATGCCAACATGACCATTTTGACACTAGCGCACCCCAATGCTAGTGCCCTCCTTCGCGCATCAGCACCTATGTTTTCATGCAAGTGTACCCCTATCCTCTCCCAAACCCCTAGCTCACGCCAATGCCTCTATCTTGACACTGACACACTCATTTTCATGCTTATGTGCCCGCGATGGTGTTTTTAATGTAGGCACAAATGGTCCAATGCTTTCTCACACCAATGCATGTATTTTCATGAATACACAAATGTGTATGCATTAATTACACACCAAAATTCCCCAATCATGCCTACACACTCCAAGGTTCGTGTTGGTGCATTCACGTGTTTTTATACTTACAATAAATGCTAATAGATGAAGCTTAAATTCAAAAAAATAATTTACGTACTTATAAGCCATCCTCGTGAAGCCTCATGTAGTCTCGGACTCGACCTTTGTGGTGTCTACAGCTTCAACCCTCACCATTTCTCTCAAAAGCTAGATCAAAACTTCCAATAAAAAGGGTAAGGGTAAATATCAAATAACTAGCCATGATGGTTTTTTACCCCCGTGGCTTGGTTTATGTACCCGTTTTGACCCCTCGCATCATGTCTCTCACCCCGAAGCACTTTGAGACCATCGTGATTCTTCCAATTTCTTCTAGCACTCGCCGCAATGATTATTATTTTTAATAAATAATCATTTTTCACCCATTTTCACTATGTTGGGGCATGTTTTTGCTTCTCGGTGACCCTTTCTACTACCTGGGGCATATTTTTGCTTTCCAATGTTATTTGGTGATACCCCATGATATTTTAATTCTTCTAAATCAATTTCTTCTCAAAAAATTTACAAATTTAAAAAAATCACAAAACACCCAAAAAATACGAAATTTTATAAAAAAACCAAAACATTGGTAAAAATCAATAAAAATCCAAAAATTTGTAAAATTCAAATTTTACAAAAATTAGTAAATGGCATGCACACAACTAAAACTCTGTATCAAATGCATTGTCCTCAAACATCAAATTTTTTCTTACAAAATCATATTTCTTCGACTTTTCACTTGTTCTCGGGCAATGACTTGCAGATTATTCTGATCTACCTCCATTAACAAAATTTGGTCTGCTTGTTATGTATGTACACCTTTGGCACAATGAGTTGTTGGGTACGGTGTCGTAGTGCATGAATGATTTTTCATGGGACTACTTGTATCTTCCGTTATTCCCCTTGCATGTATCCTTTCGTGGGACACCATTTTCAACCCTTGTCGTTAAACAAGAACATTTGGGAACTAAATCTTGTACATGTCTTAAATGTTGTTTGTTTGAGTATGTGTGTATGTACTTGTTTTCTCTGTCAGGTTAGCTAGTTTAATTTATTGTATTGCATTTAATTATGTATGTTGCATGGAGTTAAGAATATTTTTATTTTCTTGTATTGTATTGCATTATGTGTGGAGTTAAGTGTATTTTTACTCTCTCATATCAGCATTGCATTATGTATGTTGCATGGGATTTAAGTATCTTTTTATTTTATCGTATTGCATTGTATTTTTTTGTATGTTACATGGAGTTAAGCATTTTTAGCAATGAACAATTGTTCGTATTATAGCTTTCAATGTTATTTTACACTTTTGTTGTATGTGTATATTTTAATAAGGGTTGATGATGTTGATCATTTAAGCAAAGTGATGAAACAAAGGTGTTGATTGAACGAGATGGATGCAAAAATTTATTCCCACTTTCATCTATCAATTTTCATTACTATTCAAGGTTTCTTCTATCTGGATTCTTCTATCCATTTCCTTCCTATTTTTGATCGTTGATTGACTTCTTCTATCACCCCATCAACACTCAAGGGGGCATCCTCCATTCTACTAATTTTTCTTCAAAAATTTCTTGTTTATGCTTGTCTACTTTCTTTGTAGTGACATCACTTACGCCACCCCAAAGAGGGGAAAATGTAGACACCTAAAATCTGCTTCCGCAATTTTAATTCTAAAGTGGTACTCAGTATCCTCTATTTCACCATTTCTTTAATTAACTAATGTTTCCCTCTAATTTGGTCAGTTAACGACACTTCATTAATTAAGTAGCTTCTATCACATTGCAGATGCCAATTAATGACACTTCATTAGTTATAATCCTCTTCTATTCAATAATTAGTTATTAATTAGCTAATTAAGACTTTTTAACAAACATTTAATCAATAAACCTTCTTATTGGCCTAAACAAATTATTCTAGCTTATTAATTAATCCTAATTGATTAATTAAATCACCCTCGGCTCCCATTAAGTTCTAATTCACTTGTTAACTCACCTAGCTATGGTTAATTAACCAAGAGTTACTTTATCATTTGTCCCACATGCACCAAGATTTAAACTTTCTCCAAATAAAAAGTTATAAAAAGGGTTAAGCTCCTTCCTTTCAAGTTTACACCATGTTTTGAATAGCATTAATCATATAAAACATATGAGCCTTACTCCATTATTGCAATATATTACATCCCCATTTACATCCATTTCTTCGAGATGGTTAGTAAAGGAATATCTAATATGGCCTTATAGCCATTATTAGATATTTCCTTTCACCTTCAATGAAGTAGCAACACACATTTTGATTTCTTTTAAATCTTCATAGGTTCAATTATTTTGGCAATCAATTAACATAGTAGAAATTCTTGTATTTTAGATGATTAAATTTATTTATATTTCCTTTTGCATTCCTTTAAGCTTTGATCTCGATGGTTCATTGACGAATTTATTATCTTAGCTCTAAACTACTTGGTGTTAGTTTAGGTTCTAATTTATTTGCTTAAAAGTTTATTGAGTTCAACCAATTAACAAGTTTACAAGTTATTATCTCATAATATTTACATAAATATTAATAATGATAAAATGACGCAATTTCTCAAAGTGACATCATGTCACTTGTCATAAGATATACATTCTATCCTCGAACTACCGAGAGAGAAAGAACATCACCTCAACATTTTACCTCCGACCAGAGCCTTACGGATTCCCACACACTTCTCAAAACTTGAGATCATCCCTACCCTTCACGAGAAGGAAGATATGGTAATCAAAGAAAAGAGAGAGTCTCGTGTGTAATACAGTCACCGATCAACCGGTAAATATAAAATGGGGTAGGAATAATATACATCTAAAAATCATAACATAATGATTTTGCTTTTGACCAAAAGTATAAGGATAACAATAGGTAACCACCTAATCCGTGATATCTCGGCAAGATGCTAGAGCATGAAATAATCGAACAAAGATTAATCAAAAGGGTGTCTATGTTTTAATCCATATTCTACCTTATATCCCCTCATAGCATATGTCATGTATGATCCAATGTACTAGGTTGTTTATCCCTATCTCGTACAAAAACTCCCAAAGCTTACACATCTCTCAAGTCATATCTCTTTGTCCCATCTGAAATTAACAACAAAAATATATCTATTTCCAAGGTATCATTTGGGAAAACAAGAATAAGAACACTAACAATACTAACCCTTCCAAATGTCCCATACCACCTATCTAGGTTAATGCTAGAAGGGTTCTATTCTAGTTTATTTATTCCCTAAAAATAAAACACAACCATGAGCAGGACACACACAATCACAAACTTCTTAGGTTTCCCATACCACCTAAGGATATCATTATTGTAAGATCCTAAACCTAGTCTATTTTCCAAGCATGGGACTATAAGTTTCCATATAATCATTATTTACATCATTCTTTAGTTATATAGGTTTCTAGTTTCCAAAACAATTTATACATGTTCACTAATGATATATAAAATAATTCCTTTAATATTTTGCTAAATCATAATGCAAAAGACAATCATTATGATCTCATTATCCTCTAAGCTCCCTAGGTTTCATTTGTGATAAATACCATTATCATCATTCGTGATCTTGGTTTCCTACATACATATATATCATTCTACCAAAGAAACAAAGGGACCAAAATTTCAAAAAGAATCATTAACACAATATGAGGCAAAAAGATAATAAAAATTTGTCTATCAAAACATAATGGAAATAAATAAGTAGTAGAACAACAACAAAACATCCTATCCTCAACATAAAAACAACAAAAATACATCAAGACAATAAGAAACGTCCTAATAGACATACCAGACACATCTACCTTCATTTTACTCACAAAGTGGTTTCCTAATCCTACATAAGACTAGGAAAACCTACTCCCATATGTTTTTAATGACATTAATGATGTCCATAATTTCTCTTTACCATAAAACATTCATGCGTTCTTACAGTTATCTATACAAATGGGTATTTTAAATGTTATTTTTCATATCGATGGATATTATATCCATGTTGGCAATATTTTATACACCATAATAATATTATTAAGGTGGCCTGATAAGTATCTTTTTCCTCCATTACTAATCAAACCAGAAACTTATACCTTTTTAAACCTAGTTTACTATGTCTCCTTTTCAAGCTAGGTATCTTATATTTTTATATTCAAATATAATAATCTTCTCCCTCTCTATTATGCTTCTTTCATTGATAGGTTTCTATTTGTGGGTGGAGAAGTATGGTTTGTGTGTTATGGACCCTCATTCCTAGCATTGAAAGTCTAATGCTTGGTTCCAAAACCATTTTTATTTATTTTATATAAAATCCATATTTAACTTTTGGGCATGGTTTAAAGATAGTATTATCGATCTTGAATTAAACTCAAACAATCAATAGATAAAAAGAATAATAGTCCATTTAATGCATTAAACTAAAATTGTCCATCTAATGCATTACAATCAATAGATAAGAAATAATAATAGTGAAAGTGAAGAAAAACTACCTATGAAGGTGAACAAAAACTACCTTTAGTTGGATAAAAATAAGTTCTATGAAAACACCATATTTGTTGATGATGCCAACCTCAATTTCCTTTGTTACGTACCCAACAAATATTTTATAAAAACAAAATACTCTAAATACAATATTTTTGGAGGCTTAATCCATGTAAATAAAATATATTCATCCCCTAATATTAGAATATTTTGGGTTTTATAATATTTTTATTTTTTTGTCTCTCTCATCTTTAGATACATAAAAATTGACTACATTAAACATATTTCACTACTATCAAATCGAATATAAGGGCCACTTGAAGACCACCACTTGGATAGAAAGGCTTAAAAATAATTTAATTTCTCTTTTAGTATTTTATAATAGAAAAGACCAGTCTCAATTTATAATAAACAAAAATAAATCTCAATTTATTGACGACAACAGACAAATCAAGAAAGGTGAACACCACAGAAAGTGATGAGGCTAAGAAAAAAACAATAAAAAATAATATTAGAATAGATAAAAATTCTATTCTTTGATAAACTCAATAATCCTCCTTATTCTCCTATTTTTTAATTACATTATATGTTCTTTTATTTGAATTCCAAAAGACTCCTAATTAAACTTGAGTTCTAAACTAAACTTGACTAAACTTTCTATCTTTAGTAAAACTTACTATTTTTAGCAATATCTATTTTTATTAAGTTATAAATTTAACTTTATATATCCTACAAATTTGCACACATTAACCACATACCTAAAATAACTTATTCCTTGAGTTGCAAGTCAATTTGACTCATAGTTACAAATATATGATATTTTGAAATTTTATAAAAATAGAAAAAAATTCAAACCTAATTTTCGGCCCTATATGGATGATTTAAGCCTCGAAAATTGTCGAGATGGACTATAAGCGGCCAACACCACTTAACAAGGAGTTGAAATTTTTGAGATATTTCCATGAAAAATAGATTTGTTTTGACTCCGGATCAAAATTTATGGCCTCCGTAAGATAGGCCACAGAATCCACATCAGCCTCGCCTAGCTGAAAAAACTCATCTCTTGCGAGTTCTTGTGATTGAATTGTTGTAACTTTTATATGTCAAGTTTCTTTAGTTCCCATTCTAAGACCCATGTGTTGAACTCTTACTGTAAACCTTCTCATTATACCGAATACTTGTTAAAACTACCTTGCCTTGTGTTTATTGTTTTCTTCTTAAGAACATGTGCCACCTTCTCTTTCTTCTTTCTCAAAATTTGTTCCTTCCATTCCATTTCTTCATTATCTTCCATGATATCCTCCACTTCATGAAATGCATACAAATCAAACATTAAATATTGGATAAATGGAAAAATTATGCATCAAATTTACCTCATATGTATTGTCATTCATCTTTTCGCAATCTTAAAAGGATCAATTTTCTTATACTTAATCTTGTTGTATCTTCCTTTGGGAAATATCTCCTTACTCAAAAAAATCATCACCATATCTCCTTATTCGAATATCTTATGTCTTCTAGTGATATATGTTGCTATCTTATATTTTTCATTACTTTCCTATAACTTCTCCCTTATGGTTTCTTACAATTTTTTAATATGATCTGCGCAAAGGATTTTGCATCATCACTCACTCTTGCTTGAAATAGATAGTTGTACCAAATATAAAACACCATTAGGTAGTATTTCATAAATAATTTGAAATTGTGGCGTACCCATTCACCTATTCACTAAACTTTTGTAGGAAAATTTAGCTTGTGGCAATGCCAAATCCCATTGTTTGGGTTTCTCCCCAATAATCCATCTCAAAAAAATTCCTAATCGCATGTTCACAACTTCTATTTGGCTATTAGTTTGAGGGTGATATGTACTACTGAACTATAACTTAGTGCCTAACTTTTTCCATAAGGTTCTCCAAAAGTGGCTCAAAATTTTGGCATCTCTATCCAAAGTGATAGAATTTGGGATTCCATGTAACCTAACTTCCTTGAAAAACAAATATGTTATCCTTGTAGCATCATTTGTTGTCTTACATGCAATGAAGTGTACCATCTTAGAAAATTTATCTAGATAAAAAAATCATTACCTCTTTTTATGTTTGGTAGGGCTAATAAAAAATCCATGCTCAAGTTTATACATGGCCCTATTGTCACTAGTAATGGCATGTATAATCCAGTGTTTTGTGCATGTCCTTTAGAAACCTGACATATCTTGCATCTTTAAAGATATCTTACCACATTTCTATTTTGATTTGGCTATAAATACTTTTTTTACTAATTTTATTGTCATATTCTTCCCAAAATGACCACCCTAGCCGCCACCACTATGCAATTCTCTTAAAATAGTATCCCTCATAGATCCAAATGGAATACATAATTGTTTTCCTTTAAATAGATAACTATCTTGCATAAAATAATCATCAAAAATATTACCTGTCTCACCTAGTTTTTTACTCCTTTGTTGCTCAACAAACCTTCCAAATTTAGGATTTGAGTCATACAAGTCTTTAATAGCTTCAAACCCTACCACTTCACTAATCATAACAATTAGTAAGGAAACACATCTACTCAAAGCATCAGCTACATGATTTTGTTTTCCTAATTTATGCTTTAGGACAAATGTGTACCCTTGCAAGAATGACCCACTTTGCATGCCTCACTGCTCAAATTTTTTGTGGATTCACAAATCTTAAGGCATGGTGATCCATATACAAAATAAACTCCTTCGACACCAATTAATGCCTATAATGCCTTAGTTCTTGTACAATGGCATAAAATTCAATATCATAAGTAGAATAATTTTTTTGTACCTCATTCAACTTCTCACTATAATATGATATAGGCCTTCCTTCTTGACTTAAAACAACACCAATTCCCACATGTGAAGCATCGCAATCAACCTCAAATATTTTTTTAAAATCGAGTAAGGAAAAATAGGAGCACTTTTCACTTTCTTCTTTGATAATTCAAAGCTCTAATTCTCTTACTATATACACACCAACTCCTTTAACAATTATTTCACTAAATTGAGACATATTCCAATGAATTGAGACTCTAGTATTTCAAGTATTGGAAGAAATCCATCTCCATTTTTGCGTATATTGGATTCCATTTTTGGCTATACTGGATTCCATTAGTAGCAATATTGGATTCCATTAGTAGCAATATCGGATTCCAATATTGTCATTATCGGACTTATTCAAGTTCCAATTTCTATATTATTAGATTCTAATTTCCCTATTATTAGACTCCAATTTCACTATTATTGGATTCCAATAATGCTATTATTGGATTCCACTTTTTCCACATAAACCTGATGTCACCCGCTTACATAATCCTAGCATTTTCTATCTTATATAACCCAAGGAGTTGGTAACTTACATAACCCAAGCAGTTGTAAACTTAAATAATCCAATTGTC
This sequence comes from Taxus wallichiana var. yunnanensis, assembly GCA_018340775.1. NCBI lineage: Eukaryota > Viridiplantae > Streptophyta > Pinopsida > Cupressales > Taxaceae > Taxus > Taxus wallichiana. Next base: position 109,115,731 of record CM031235.1, on the reverse strand, counting down.
TGCTAACTTACATATGCCAAGCAGACGCTAGCTTCCAGATAGTGTGTAAGTGATTATTGTCATTTATGCCACATATCAATCTTAATATCTTCATACATATATGATTATTCATGCATACCTTATTCAAATCAATAAACATTGACGTTTAAAATCCCTTCCTTGAACTTCCTTGAATGGTGTTAAATTTGGTGGCTATTTAGACATTTTTCATGATTTTAGATGTAACATATTTACAAATATTTTATAGAACTGGCACATGTGACTCACATGTTTAAAAGGTGACCGTCAATATTTATATACATTTATATAAATAATGTATTCATATATATTAAGCATAGTTCAAAAAAATTGGAATTGTCATTTATAAATTTTGTAAGTAGTGTGTAAGTGTGAGTGATCGCACTTACAAGTGTGATTGGTCGCACGTCTAAGTGCGATTGGTCACACATTTAAGTGTGATTAGTTGAATTTCTAAGTGTAAGCCTCAAATCACACATCTCTCCACTTGCACTTTAAGTGCGAGTATCGAATGGCACTGTTAAATATGAGTATCTACGTGCAGGTTCTAAGTGCCAATCTCGACTTACACTTCTAGATGTGATTCTTGATTTACACCGCTAAGTGTGAGTCTTGATTCGCATAGCTAAGTGTGATAACTCACATGTCAAATAATTTTTAGGTAACGGTAATTTTTCAACACTGCCCTTTAAAAATACAAAACAATGTTTATTTATACCAATTATTCTGTATAAATTTCATTATTTTTAATATATATATATAGATGCAAATTTTAATAATTTTTATAATTTATATATAAATCTATATTAATAATTGATAGTTAAATATTAAATATGTAATTTGTGTGTGACGTTTATTACAAAGATTTGCAAGTATTTTATTACAAAGATTTGCAAGTATTTACAGTATTAATGATAACCATTTTGTAAGGCAAAATGCTAATTAATGTTGTCATTTGCCTCAACATTAATTAGCCATTAATTCAAGCTATGTAAAATTTTCCATTTAAAAGTACATGTGCCATTTGAAATATGTGTGCCTTTTGGAGCATGTAATTGTTGTAATCCATTTAATGAAAATCAATGTAAAATCATACGCATGCCCTCTTAAATTTGTGCGCCAAATGAAATTGGTGGTTGAATTTGTTTACATATCACTATAAGTAGAAAGTTTTTGATTTTATATTTTTAACATTTTCCTTTCTATTCTCTTCATCATTGTGTAAGCTTATTCATCAATAGAAAAATCTCATCATCGCAAGCATCAAAAATTATGTGCTCGAGTTCTGGAAACGTTTTGATTTCCTCTCCGTGCCAAAAATTGGTATGAATTCTCATCTGCAGTCCCTCCAATATTACATAAAAAATGTTAGTAAATTTTTCCATAGCTGATTAGGGATTATATCCATGTAAAATTTTCCATTCTTGATTAGGGCTTATATACATGTAGGTATTTTGTAGATAATTAAACGGAAGCAAGTATGTTATTAATATTTTGTAGAAGGTAGTTTTTTCTATCAAATAAATAAATTTTTAATATAGTAAAAATTTGTTAGAGCGGTGAAAGAGGACGGAATGGAGCACATCTTGACAGAGAAATGGCGCAACTTAATACGTAATAACATGAGAGGAATATTTGCAGAATTTTTAAAACCCAAAACACCTACCAAGAACTTGTTTTGTTGAGTCTTGAAAAAGAATCTTGGTGGTATGGATGGTGGCTCAATTTGCACGATAAAATTTTGAATATCGGAATTGATTTATGGACATGGTGATGCACAGGAATAGAAGAGTAGATATGTTTTATAAAATTCATATTATTTTATTGGCCTTATTGTTGTCTACAAATAGTCCTTCGATGCACATACTAAAAAAATTCAATGGCTACAACGTCATTGACATTGTCAATGACAATATTTTAGAAGATATTCATGTTAAGAATGAGTTTTCATTAAATGTGTTGGTGTTGGATTATAGTGACCTATTTGCGAAAACTATGGTAATGCAAGAGTAGGAGAACCAAACAGATTTTGGAGAACAAAAGAACGAATACAAATTTTTGAAAGGAGAATTTGAGGAACAAGGAAACTCTAAGATGTTATTACTATGGAAGCAACATCTATCCTCAAAAAAATTCACAAAATGTAACTTTTCTATTTGTGTTATGGCTATGTGGCTTTTTGTCTTTTGTTGCCTACAAGATTTCTCTTTTCTATGCTTCAATTTCATATTATGCCTTAAGGAACTTTTTGTAAAAGGATTCGGGTCATTTCAAAACCCCCATATTAACCCTTATACAAAAAAATGGACATAGTTTTTGTACATCGAAATATGTTATTGTGGCATAACCTAGCAGACTCTATGATGACAATATCTTACTTTATTTTGTTAATTATCATCGATCGATAATATCCTATTAATATGGTGTCACATAAACTAGCGGATGCTAATATAAAAATAACATTCTTTGACTTGGTAAATGTTATCAATGCATAAGCTCAAGTTTTTATATTGTGGAAGTATTAGGTTACCTTAGCGGGTGTTAAGATCAAAACATCTTACTTAAAATTTCTCCTCAATCCACCACTCAAAATAAAAAATTCTATTATCTTTTCAACTTTCTAATGTTTGTAATTTATTTAAATAATTTTTTAAAACATGAAACTTATATTTTTATTTATTTGCTAGTTAGTATTGATTTGATAAATATGAGGCATTGTTACAAATTGATTTATTCTATTTAATAAAAATCACAATTATAAGAAAATAATCGTACAACTAGCACCGCTAACACGATCGCACAACTAGCACATCTCCCATTCATGAGGCATGAAATTAATGCTTTGTCTTGTTTAATTTAAAATGTCATTAAAAAAATTACTATTAATAAGGTTTATTAAATATATGTGAACATAATGATTGGCTACTTTATACAGGGATTAAGGCACCTTAAACCTTACAATAGAATGCATCATGAGCATCACTAAGAGTGAACAAAAAAGAAACATGACAAAAATGGCTAAAATAACTTATCCCAAACTACAATCCAAAGATATCAATACAAGGAAAAATCACAAAACATGGAGGGAAAAACATCCCGGAAATACAGCTTCACAAACAATTAAACAAAATCTCCAAGAGCCAATGGACTAGTTAGTCTTCAAACATTTGTACTCCTCCGGTTGACACTCCTCATGTCCTTTCATATTATCATCCTACTCACTCATGATAGGGATGTGGTCTTCAACCTGCTCTTCCTCATCTGAACTATTGAGGTGGAGATTATACCTACAAAATTTGTGTCCCTGTTCCATCTTGACCACACACCCTTGTAACTCCAAAACCAAACTTTTGATCTCTACCATATTGGCCCTGATAGAGTTTTGGGTGATGCAAATTTTCTTAGAGGCTTTGATGCAATGCATGAAACTGTTTCCCATATCCATTCTAAATTTTCCTGAGGCCTCCATATCCATTTCCACCTAATTCACCTTGAGATAAATTTAAACAAAATTCACGTTCCAACCTAGCTCCACTCTCTCTTTCCCTTTAGATGAATTCCCTTTTTATCAATGAAATAACATGCAGCTCCAAAGACTAATATTTCCATTCCCTTGAGGTGTCTTACTCTTCTTTCTCCTCAATTTGTTCATATGGTCTACAAGAGTACAATTTTCACTTGAATCCCCAAATTTGGGCTATAATTCCTTTGCCACCACCGGTTTAACATTCTTAAAAAGTAAAATAATTATCTCATGGTGTATCAGGGTATAAATATTTCCCTATTAAAAATCATTCACCGACGTCGAGAGCGAGGGATGCAAAATCTAGCTATATCATCTACCAGTAGGTAAACCATTTCTTTAAAGTGGAATAAAGTCTCAATTTCATGTTTACGTCTGGTGCGGTCTTTGAATATCTTTAAGCCCTCTATCTCCATTCTAGTCACCTGCGCTATCGAATCCTCCAAAACCTAAATTTCCATGCTCAGATCACCATGTTGTCATTGTTCCATGCCCGACCAAATTCCAACGCAAGATAAGGATCAAACCCCATGATTTTTGAGATGAAATTCCTAAACCCCCAATTTTTAGAATGCACCACAAGGAGGGGTTATCCTTCAAGGCACCATATCTCATGGGCTCGGTTCTCAAATGAACACCTCCCATGGTTTTAGTTGACCTAGATTGAAAATGGAAGAAATAATGGCCAAAATGAATTTTAAGAGCAAAATTAATACAAATCCTATAATATATCCTGTATGTGGGAAGGGTCATGTTAACCATAAGTATCAGGATGACATCCCAAAAAGGGAAAACATCCACTGACACATATGCACTTAATGTTCTTAATGAGATTGATAATATTGGTGATATCATCTCCCCTCTCACACACTTTAAAATTACTACCCTTAGCCCCCAATTTCGTAAGATAATCCGTACATTTATTACCCTTTCTTAGGGTGTGAATAATTAATTACATTTATCAAACTCTTTCAGAAAATTTTATTTAGTATCTTTAAGGATATTGCTTATGGTCCAATTATTAATTGTATCCTTTCTCACATTGTCTAGTGTTAAAATCTTGTTTTGAACAGCTAACCAGAAAAACATGTTGACATTGGTGAGTAAATCCTTAATCAAAATTTTCCTCTACAAATCCTTTACAAGACAACATATGTTCGGACAATGAATATGTTTGGTCTAAGAACATATATTTCAGGTGTTATACTTAAGCATTATATTCATTGATCTCCATAAACGTATGTAGGAAAAGCATTTATGTGAAAACAATTGATCTAGGACGTTTAAAAGACATCAAATTATTTTAGAAACACGTTCAATATTTTTCATTCAAACAACAACATATTATAAGTACAACATAAAAGGTATTTTGTAGTAAGTAACAAATATTTCAAATAAATACAATTTTTTTCCTCCAATCTTTACAATTCAATTCCAATTAAGGTAGACAATATTCATGTTGTTTACCTTGGAGAGTAAATCCTTAGTCCAAAATTTTCCTCCAGAAATCCATTGCAAGACAACATATATTTTGACAATGAATATGTTTGGTCCAATAACTGATATGTCACGTGTTATACTTAAGCATTGTAGTCATTGATCTCCATCAATGCATGTAAGAAAAGCATTTTTGTGAAAGCAATTGATCTAGGATGTTTAAAACACACCAGACTATTTTAGAAACATGTTCAATATTTTTTCATTCAAACAACAACATATTATAAGTACAACATAAAAGGCATTTTGTAGTAATTAACAAATCTTTCAATCCTTTCAATAATAAGAACTTCTAACATCCACGACGCTAGTCGCACTTCTGTTCGAGTAGTAAAAATTTTAAATAGGTTACAAATTTCACTTCAATCCCAAACTACTATACCTTTTTTTGTTATATCAATTCAATCCTCCAACCAGGAGGAATTTCATTATGAGATTAACACTGGAGATACTAGTGGAAACTAAACTCAATGTCTTTCTTTATCTTGTTAAATGGTAGTGACTCTTTAGCTCGAAATATTATATTCTTCAAATACATTCGCCCGCTAAGCTCAAACTAGGTTGATTTAATTTGTTAAATCCCAATGACCACTAAAATCATAATAATATCTCACTTTATTTTTTGAAACCCCGAGACTCGTGAAGATCCAAATATTATGTTGTGTCATAAGCTAGCAGATGCTAAGTTCAAAATATCATTCAATAACTTGTTAAATGAAAGTGACCACTACGCTTGAAGTAATATAAATAACCAACTGTCGACTGTACCTGCAAAAAAAAAATATTGATTCAAGTTAATATATATACCCACACCATTCTAAAGTCACGTAAGGGTTTAATATAAGAATAACTTTTAACATCCATGAGGCTAGTTAAAAGATGAAAAAGTATATTATTCTTTTCATGTACCTATAATTATACATGTAATTGTGAATGCAATTGTACTTGTAAGAGAACACAAACCCAATAAGGATATTATTCTTGCCACATACATGTAATTGTATCTACATTTAATTTTATCTTGGTCTGAACTAAACACGCTGCTCTTCGTTGAAAAAATCAAACCCCAAGATGGAGAGGACTCGTGGGGATGCATTTTTTTCCAAAAAACATTGTCCCCATCTTATTCCAGTCAAATAGTGTTTTGTGAAATCACCTTACCAAATCTCACAAACAAATGCCCATCACAAGTGTTTCTTGTGCAACTCTGTAACATCTATGTGCTTACCCACTTCATTTTCATGTGTAGAATGAACAACCTTGGAGAACCTAAATGTAACAAATAGAAGTTTCAATAAATAAATTCTAATAATATATTGCTTTATGATTTTTTGTCTGATAATCTATACAATATGAAATCATGTCTAGCAATGTTATTTATTTCACCTTGCTTCATTTTGTTTTCGATTCTTCCTTTATAATATATATTAACTAAATACATCTAATATTGCTAACATTCAAACCTTCAACCTCCACTAAACACAAGAATTACAGGGAACATTAACTAATTAATGAATCTGTGACTACCCAATTTGAAAAAATTTCGTACTTTTAAAATAGTGGGTCATTTGTTGTTTTTATTGCCTGAAAGTTCCTGTATTGCGTCAAGATAATCCTGAAGAGCCATATTAGCCCTTTTCGCCAAATACCCAGATGCCCAAAATTGTTTTATTATGTCGTCGGGATTTGTCTGCGGGAAATTTGTATTTAATTATTTTGAGCCCCGTATGAGGCTGTTTGCGCTCTGTTTTAACTCTATTATGAGCGAATATGTTATTATTCCTATATACCAGAAGGATTTTAACTTATTTTAAGTTTTGGGCTTTATTTGTAACTTTTGGCAATTTTTCGTGTTTTTGTGGTGTCCCGTTCTGTTTTCTGTAAAATTTCTCTGGAATAACTCCTTCGCCGGGTAAGCCCGATTTTTGGCTGGAGCAACTGGAAAACATACACGCACATTTTGCCCGGAGGAAGTCATCATCAGAGTTCTGGATCACTGGGAAAAGCGAAGTCGTGCAGAGGAAAGCCCCTGCGGGGATGGGCGCATTTTTGGAAAACAAAGGATTTGAGCTGCGATGGGAAAAATATAAGCCGCAGGTAGGATGGGAATTGTATACCTACCTTGCAGGGTACTTTTTCCCGTGTTATAAAAGTCACTTAAGCTGCAGTGGGAAAAATAGAGGCTGTAGGCAGGTGGGAATTTATTGCCTACCTTGCAGGGTGAAAATTCCCATGATATAATAAAAGGAAAGTGACTTAAGTGAAATCATGGGATTTTAGTGCCTACCTTGCAGGGTAAAGAATCCCATTGCAAAAGTCAAATCACTTAAGTGGATCATGGGATTGTGGTGCCTACCTTGCAGGGTAAAGAATCCCATTATGGTGAAAATTCTTAAAAATAGAATTACATGTGCAAAAAAGTGCGCCCCCTTTGGTGATGGATAAAAATAATTAAATTGATTATTTTTATTAAATTCTATCCTTGGAAAAAGTGCGCCCAAGCTTGAGGAGGTTGAAAAGTCAAAGGAAGAATAAAAGAAAGGGATTAAATTAATTAAATTTAATTTATTTAGTGGCTGCCCCTCTCCTTGGAAAAAGTGCGCCCCATTTGGGCATTATTTAATGATTTTTAAGGCATTAAATCATTGAATTAATTTCTATTTTCAGTGGCTATGGTCAAAGCACACTGTGAGGCTAAAGTTAAGTGCTGTGTGGAGGATTAAATTGGATTAATTTAATTTATTGGATGGCTGTCCTTAAACATGCAATTTTTAAAAGAGAAAAGCATGATTTTTAATTAATTAATTGCCTTTAATTGTTAGGGCAATTATTAATTATAGAATTATGAAGGTTATATAAGCATGGGCAGCCATATGGATTTATTATTCAACACACAGGTAAAGAATTGCAGCAAGGAGAAAAAGTGCGCCCCCATTAGAGGAAGGATTTTGCACAGACAAAGTGCTAACAAAGGCTAAAAGCTTCCAGATTTGGCGCATGCTTTGGAAAAGGTTCATCTTCGTCTGCACAATTGTTTTCACAGGTGTTAAAGGAGCTCAGGTGTTGATTAAAAGGATTCATGATCTCTTTATGTGCAAATTAAACACTATTTTTTTGGGGCAGCAGGCTTGAAAAGTGCAGATTTTTATAATTTAAATTCACTATTCATGCTCCGGTGGCCATTTTTGTCTGAATAAATTGCAGGAACTCATTACAGGTGCTTTATAAAAGAAAAGGAGTATTTATCAATGTCGATACATTGCAAATATCCTCCGAATCGAGAATTGTCAGATCTGCACGGTATTGAAGAAAGCGAGGCAAATTAGAAGAAAAGAATTATTGGACAAAGATTGATAAAGCTATGGCGAAAGGAGATGAAAAAGAGAGCACGATGGATTCATGCATTGCTTCTAAACTTTCAGACATAGGAGACACGGATCTAGGCCCAGAACCTCTTTCTGATTTGATTGACAGATCCAGAGCTGGAAAGACTTCACTCATGCGTGCGGTCAAAAGTAGTGGAATTATTCGAGCTGCAGCTTTCCCGTGTACAGCCCAATTGCCAGAGTTTGTGATGGAGTGTGCTAGATCTTATCATCCTTCATCCAGATCAATGCGTGATGTTGCGGGAAAGACAATAATTCGTTTGGATGCAGAATTCTTCGATTATTGTTTGAAGATTCCAGTACGAAAGGTGGTGACTTCTATTAGCATTCAGGATGCTGACAGTAGGTGGGAAAAGCATAGAGCTGATTGTGTGAGCATCATGAATAGCCGGTTCATGAAGAAGCCTAGATCCCCTTCCAGGTTCCCGAGAACTCTTCCACGATCCAATTTGGTGCAGGAGGCGGATGATATTGTCAAATTGCTATGCAGGTTGAATGGTGAAGCGAATGCCTACACTTTCCGGACATGGATGTATGCTTTCATCAGGACCATTGAAATCAACAAGGTTGATTCTATAATCAGTTGGGTCGAAATTATTAGCAGCAACATCGGTGAGCAACTGCGGAACGTAAAGCGTACCTTCAGCTTCAAGATGACTTCATACTTGGTATATGCTGCAGCTTCACAGGGTGTCTTTTCCAAGCTGGATAGATGTGGTATTCTTTCCAGGGATCCCATTTTCGAGTGCTACCCACAGCTTACTGCACCTGCGTGCGAGAAGGACTTCAAAGTGATCAACGATGGTTTCTTCTACGATTTCATCTGCAGGTTAGACAAAGACTTGAAGACTCACAGAGTAAGCAAGGAAGCATGGGAAGCAGTGTCCAAGATTGGCAGTATATTCATCCAGTTTGCAGATTTCACATACCTCAGGGTTACGAGCTTTTCAGGTGAACCAACAAAGATGCCAAGGTACCCGAGTGACAGATTGATTGCCATGGAGCTAAGCAGGCAACTTGTGGAGTTACACGACCTTCAGTCGAAGCGGCACAAGTCTACGGGCTACTTCCCACTCACTGTGGGATATTACAGTTGCATCAGCATTCACAGAGCTCGAAGAATGGAAGCACAAATGTTGTCCGAGTATGAGCAAGAGTTCTTCCCTGCACGGCTTAATTTTGATCCATTTGGAATAGCCAGGAAGACAATCTCCCAGGAGTACGCACATGTACCTTCGCTAGAAGATTTCTGGATGAAGTGCAGAAGTGAGTACGAGGTCAGAAAGAAAGATTTCAGCAGGCTGTCGGCAAAGCAAGTATTTGACTTTGGACTAGCGCGGATACCTGCGGATCTTAAAGATGATGGGAACGTGGTACTTGACACTTACCATCAAATGGGAGGAGATAAAGCTCTACTACAGGATAGCAATGGCAGCTGCAGCACAATAGAAGAAAGATCCGGAGCTGTGTTGGTGAGTACTTCGAGCTGGTTGCTAACGAAGGGATACTGCCTTGATGAAGTATTGATGAATCAAATCACGGGCAACTTCGGCGCAGGAGATTCCCTCAAGCGAAAGCATGAAGGAGAGAGCAGCGAAGGTCAGAAGTTGAAAATGTCGCGAGAAAATCTCAAGAGAAAGAGGAGACCACTTCTACGACCATAGCTTTGACTCCGACTTCTCCAGTACCTAGTGGATCACCAACTATTGCACCACAGCAGCAGGATGTTTCCATGCCTTCATTGAAACCAGCAACGTTCATCTTCTCTCCGCAGCCACTTCGTTCAGCACCCGTTCCAGAGGAGATGTTGAAGCTGCAGATGACGGAGTTCGAAAGAGCTTTGTCCTTGGATGTTTCAGAGGATGGCAGCCATGATCTTGTGCACTTTACGATGGAGAGGATGCGGGCGGGAAATAGTAGCGCACTCAGCAACTTCTCATTCTCCGAGAAGTAATTTCTCGGAATGGTTAGCTTTGCAGTTGGTTCCGGAAGCAAGAATAGAGATGAACTTAGAGGAACATGACTTGCAGCTACTTGAGATCGAGCGAGAAGAGAGAGAGGCCTAAAGTTGCTAAAGCAACTTCTAGGTTGATCATCGAGGATTCGGGAGAGAAGTTTCTTTGAGATATTAATCCCGTGGAAGGAAAGGTAGAAGAGGAACTCACGGCAGAAGATGTGACGGTGACCAAAATACCACTCGGTCAAGCTACCACTGAGGATTGAAGCAGGACACGCAGACGTTGCTGGATGCTTTGTTCCTTAGGCTTGACAGTGAAAAGGCGGAGAAAGAAGAGGCTGCGAAGCAAATAACTCAATTATGTGAGATCATAGCCAAGGTTGCTAAACCTTCCGTTCAGCCATTTCGGTAGCGGTGAGTGATCATCTTATGCGGGAAATGGAAGATGCAAGCAATCAAGTAAAGGCTATTGACGAATGGAAGGATCGATTATTAAATCAAACTTGCGCACTTGGGGAAGTGCCGACCCGCTAAAGGTTATGAGCGATGCAGAAAATCAACTAAAGCAAGCGATAGAAAGCATAAAAGGAATAAATACGATTGCGAGAGAGTAACTTTGAGTGTTTTGGCGAGATCAACAAGCTGCCAGGAGATGTATTGGTTGCGAGCAAATTGTGCGGATGGATCGGTCGAGAAGGGGAAGCGGCTAGAGTTTGCGGTATCTTTCCGTTTGGAGATCTGCGAGTTTCTTGAAGAGGATGCGAGCACTTGAGAAAGCGAGAACATCAGTTTGCCGGATAGTGTTATTTCTTTCAGCGAGGAAAGAGTGGATGGAGGTATTACTTCATACGTGCGGATTGTTTCTAACGAGGTGCATGATTCTCTGGAGGTTCTCTTCGATGGTGCAAAAGAGGATTGATAAAGCCACCAAGCCTTTCACGATGAACTCTATCGGTAGAGTGGTGACACTTTGCGAGGAGACATTGCGAGATTTGGGCCAAGTTTGGAAGAAGTGGAAGCATGCGGCAAAGTGTTGAATGAAGGATTGCTGCAATTCGGGACGAAAAAGGAAGCGATGCTAAAACAGATGGAAAGATCTTTGAACTATATGTTCGACAAGTATATCGAGATATCGAGACAAGAAGAAGATGTAGATGTTACGGTGGCATGACTTCTTCTATTTCTTTCTTCTTCTATTTTCTATGTTCCCGGATGGAATTGTAAACTTCTAAGTTATTGGTTTTGCAACCATTACTCGAAGTCATGTGGAACCTTTCTATTAGTTAAGTGATACATGTGTCACTTAAGAAGAAGTTAGTTGAGGATGATTGCCAAATGTCATCTTTACTTGTTGTTCATACTTTAGTTCAGTTTGAGTCTTCTATTTGTACTTTCCCTCCTACATTCTATAAGTAGGAGAAGAACCTACGGGTTAATCATCGATCGAATTTGTAAGAAGCAATCTTGTGTTCTAGACTTTGTGCTGAACCCCTGAGAGCCACTTGTTGCAGAGGAATACAAAAAAGCAGGTTTCCGGAGAACTTTGTGTCACGGTGTATTTTGTTTCTTGCTTCTAAATCTTAGATCTCTTAATAGACTTTGTGTTATTTTAGATCTAGATCTAGAGCTGCCTTTGCTTTATAATTCTGTGTGTTCAAATCTATTTGAGTTTCTTCTATGTGCATGCAATTAGCTCTGCAATCTACTAATTGGGATGCACATCTTCCTCATTTCTTCTCTGTAATTCCTTTACTTCCTTCTTCTGTAATTTTCCTTTCTTAAGCATTTTGCTTACTTTGCTGCGAAACTTCTTAGTTATGGTTCATGAACTAAGTTGTTAAAGTAAAACCCACGATAGATAGAAACACATTTTTATTGACAAATCGACACGGGAGCCTCACCGGTTAAATGAGGAGATTTATCTCATGACCTAGGTTTGATGCTATGCGAGAAAATCTAGCCAACGATTTTGCGACTCATTTGAGAGCAACTAGCTTTGCGGATCAAAGCTTTTATTGAAGATCGAGTGTTTTCCATACAAATCTCAACCTGGCTGAACGTCCGTTCACCAGATCCGTAAAGGCGCAAGGAAGGACGGATCATTTCTTCCGACTGCAGGAGCAATTCAATTTCAATCATCCTCCTCAAGTTAGAAGCCGCAGATCTAGTCTTTCACCAGGTAGGAGAGTACACACCCATCCAGATCCGGATCGTATTCAGCATAATCCGGCGGCTGGAATTATCCAACAAGTCTATCAAGTCTACACAAGGAGGAGACGTGCTCAAGCTAACATGGCGCACCAAATTGTACCTGTTCCATGGGGGGCGGCTTTTGGACCTCTCAACTTGGCTCCACCTATGCACGATCTGCCAAAGGGATCCAGAAAGAATTTTCCGAAATTCTTTGGAGATGGAAAGCAAAACCCGGATGATCATTTGGCGGCCTTCTTCATATCTTGTGGTGTGCTTGCAGTAGAGCATGAAGATGTCTCAGTCAGGCTATTCATTGAGACCTTACATGACTTGGCTGGAGAATGGTTCTATCGGTGGCTCTGGCACCACCATAACCGATTGGCGCGCTATGCGTGAACAATTTATCAAAAGATTCAAGCTGCGAGGACACGAGCACGATGATCACCCAAGTGACGCGGTTGAAGAAAGAGCCAAACGAGAACATGCGGGACTTTATTGCAAAGTTCCAAAGGATTTTGTATAAAATCCCCACTTCTGCTGCATTGAGCGATGAAAATCAAAAGACGTTTTTTATAAACGCTCTATTGCCTGAAGTTGGATATCAGCTAAGAAGGGCAAGACCTGCAAATTTGTTGGATGCACAAAATCTTTGCCGTGGAAGTTGAGGGCGACTTGATCATGGCTGGAAAACTCAAACAACTATCTCATAAAGGTGATGGTGCTTCTTCTAGTACTTGATCCTTTGTTGCGAGAGATTGGCTAATGACATGCTGCGAGATCAAGCGAGATCTCTCAAGCGGGAATGCACCCCCTCGAGAGAATAGCTCTATCCGGACCTTGATATGTCAAAATCAAAATCAAAATCGAAACAGAGACTTGCTGCTTTGCACCACGATTTGGCAATAGAAGGCTGCTCGAGGAATAACTTGGAAACTAATGAAGAGGATCTCGAAATTGATGAATCATTTGATGATGAAGACTTTATAGATCCCTCTGGCGACTCCAATATTGGTTACCTGGACTACGAATCTGATGAGGGCTATTATGAATCTTTTGAAGATTCTGATGGTCACACTTTTGCGGTGTTTACAAGGTCTCAGACACGCCAAAATGCCGAAGCATCCACAAGCGGCCGGAAAGAGAGAGAAGATCCTGGCCCGGATGTTACTATCTTGAAAAGAGGTAGCATTCTTCCTTCTTCATTAGCACCCAAGGAGAAATATTCTTTCAATCCGCAGCAAAGAACCAACGCACATCCTGCTGAAGCAAGTCAAGCTTTTGACATAATTGATCACATCAAGAGAAATAAGGTCCAAATGTCAGAAGCTGAGTATTTGAGGGCATTTCCTGATCAGTTGAATAGATTGGTCAAATATGTGCAAAGCAATGGTCCTAGCCCAACGAACAATAATCCACGGGGTATCTTGTCAAGTCCAAAGATTACTCCACCTTCAAATAATGCTGCTGCAAGTTCTTCTTCCACCCCTTCTCCTGCTACATCGGAAAGGATTGAGCCATTCTATGTGTCTTTGCTCATCAACGGACATAAGCTAAGCAATTGCATCTTGGATTCTGGAGCTTCCGACAACGTCATGCCTGCCAAAGTTGCTGATGCCTTGGGTCTTACATTGACAAAAACCATTGGAAGATGTTATTCCATGGAAAGGCAAGTCCCTCTTGTGGGGCAAATCAAAGATGCGCAGGCAGTACTTGCTTCCTTCCCAGACAAAAGACTGAAAATGACTATCCTTGTAGCAGACATTCCAGTCTCCTATGGCATGCTATTGAGTAGAAATTTTTGCAAGGAGCTGGGTGGAGAAGTGAAGATGGATTGGTCTTGTGCGCACATACCAATCAAAGGAGTAAATCAGAAGCTGGAACCTGAGAAGAAATCTAAGTACACAGTATCAAAATCTGAAGATCCTAGATCTCAGATCTTGTTTCAAGAATCGGATCACGGAGTCTATTACCTAGAAATGGATAAAGAAGAAATTCAACCGGTGATTCGAGAATCACATCAAATTGATAACAAGATTTGGACTCTGGAATTTGATGGTAGCTGCTGTTCATTTGGATCCGGTGCAGGTGTTGTTCTTATCTCTCCTGAAGGGAAGGTGCATGCGCACTCCTTCAAATTGATGTTCGAAAATACTAACAATACGGCTGAGTATGAAGCATTGTTGTTAGGCATGGAGCAGGCAAGAACAATGGGAATCAAATTATTACACGCAAGAGGAGACGCTGAGCTGATTGTAAAGCAGATAAGAGGCCTCTACCAAGTCAAAAAAGACAAACTGCGGCACTATAGAGATCGGGTCTACTCTGCTATCCTGGATTTTTCAGCTTTCTCGGTATCTTACATTCCGAGAGAACAAAATTCAAGAGCTGATTCGCTTGCAGTTACTGCAGCCTTGTTGAATCCGGATCAGCCCCCTGCATTCTTTAGACAGGGAGACTACAAGGTGGAAATGGTTTTCGCCCAAAGGTTCTGACAACGTCCGGCTGATGGCGAGTTTTCAACGCGATGATACAGTTGCTGCATTTCTCCAACAGAAAGATAACTTTGAAGAAATCTACTATGAGGGAAGCAATTCACCTCCTAGGCAGACCACTGTCGGAGAAATGGATGCTGACGTCTCAGGAGGTCAGGAGATTATCCAACTAAAGGGAAATAAAATTCCCAAAGGCTTGGTATCTCTTGAGGAAATGTTTGATAAGCATGATCAGATGCTTAAGAAAAATGAAGAAAATGAGGAAGGCTCTTCCTCCGACACACAATTACTAAATTTGGGAGCCAGCAATGATCCCAAATTAGTAAATCTGGGAAAGTGTTGTTCGGAAGCTGAAAAGGAAGCTTTTACTAAGCTTCTTAAGAAATACATGGATATTTTTGCCTGGTCCTATCAGGATCTAAAAACATATCAGCCTGCGGAAGTTCAACACTACATCCCACTTAAATCAGAACAGAAGCCTTTCAAGCAGAAGCTGCGGCGGCACAATCCAACCATTTCAGGAACCATCTTTGCAGAAATCCAAAAGTTGTTAGATGCGAAGATTATCTATCCCATACACCATTCGGAGTGGTTGGCCAACATAGTCCCTGTAAGAAAGAAAAGTGGTGAGATTAGGTTGTGCGTGGATTTCCGCAACCTTAATCAAGCTTCATTGAAGGATAACTACCCTATCCCCATCATGGATCACACTCTGCAGGTGGTCACTGGATCTGAGATGCTTTCCATGCTTGACGGCTTCTCAGGATACAATCAAGTCAAGGTGGCTGAGGAAGATCAATACAAAACGGCGTTCATCACACCTTGGGGAACCTTCGCATACCAGAAGATGCCGTTCGGCCTGATCAATGCTGGTGCTACATTTCAAAGAGCTATGGATCTAGCCTTTGCTCATCTCAAAGATATAAGCATAGTTGTGTACCTGGATGATTTGACAGTCTTTTCTAAAGATAGAAGCACACACATTTCAAACTTGGAAGAGGTTTTCATATAATGCCGCAAGCATGGTATTTCTTTGAATCCTAAGAAATCTATCTTTGCTGTAACTGAAGGAAAGCTGCTTGGGCACATTGTTTCCAAAGAAGGAACAAAGATAGATCCAGAGCGTGTCAAATCTATTCAGACATTGCCTTTGCCCACATCCAAAAAGGGAGTTCACTCTTTCTTTGGAAAAGTGAATTTTCTCAGGAGATTCATTCCTGACTTTGCTGAGCTAACCCGTCATATTTCAAATATGATGAAGAAGACACAAGATTTTAAATGGAGCAGCGAAGGGAAGGAAGCTTTCGAGAAAATCAAAGAGGCCCTGTCGAAAGCCCCAGTCTTGGTCTCACCTGACTTCAATAAAGAATTTATTCTTTATTGTTATTCTTCTGAACATACTATGTCAGCAATATTGATGCAGAAAAATCAAGAGGACGCAGAAACTCCTATTGCTTTCATGAGCACGCCACTCAAAGCCTATGAGTTGAAATACACTCCAATGGAAAAGCACGCATATGCGGTGGTGAAGCGTCTGCAAGCATTCAGGTACTATATTCTTTCCTCACATACTGTGGTTTTGGTTCCAGATACTGCAGTTAAATCTATCCTTACTCAGCAAGAGTTAGGATTGTTGAGAGGCACATGGGTGACAAAAGTTCAAGAATATGATTTGGATATTAAACCAACAAAGCTGGTTCGAGGAAGAGGTCTGTGTGAACTAATGACGGAGATGAAATCATCAGTACCTGAAGCAGATCAGGATGGGATAGATGAAGATTTACCTGCAGTACTTTTTATAGATCTGGTAGAGGAATGGTACAGTAACATTGCTTACTTTCTAACGTATGGAGAATGCCCAGATCAACTTTCCAGAAAAGAGAAACGAACTATTAAGCTTAAATCCAAAGATTTTGTGCTTTGGGATAATGGTTTGTACAAAAGGGGAATTGATGGTGTATTTCTCAGATGCGTGGATAAAGCTCAACAGGATCAACTACTACAACAGTTTCATGACATGGCTTGTGGTGGTCATTTCTCAGCCCGAGTCACTGCACACAAGATCCTTAGAGCAAGGTATTACTGGCCCACCCTTTTTCAAGATACTGCAGAATGGGTAGCTAAGTGTCAAGCATGCCAACATTTTGTTGGGCGTGTGAAATTGCCTGCATTACCCCTAAAACCCATTGTGATTGAAGAACCTTTCCAACAGTGGGGTATGGATTTTATTGGAATGATTAACCCGGCTTCCAGCGCCGGTCATCATTACATTCTAACAGCTACTGATTATTTCAGTAAGTGGGTAGAAGCTATTCCTGTGAAGAATGCCACTTCCGCCGAAGTGTGCAATTTTATAAAAGAAAATATTATTGTCAGGTTTGGCGTACCCAGCAAAATTGTAGCAGATAATGCTCCGAATCTTTCTTCTGAGGAGTTGGTGGAATTCTGCTACACGTATGGGATTCACCTTGTTCATTCCTCAAACTACTATCCACAAGGGAATGGTCAAGCTGAATCTAGTAATAAGAACTTGGTAACTATCGTGCGCAAGCTTGTAACAGAAAATCAAAGGACTTGGCATAAAAAGTTGTTTGATGCATTATGGGCCGATAGGATCACACCAAAGAGGGCGATAGGCATGTCCCCATTTCAGCTGCTATATGGAAGAGACACAGAGCTGCCTCTCACCTTGGAATTGCCTGCCCTACGACTTTCTAAAGCCCTGGAAGATTCCACGTTCACGGATGCTATTGATAAAAGAATCATGTACCTGACTGAATTGAGGGAAGTACAAACTCAAGTTGCAGATAGGTTGACAGAGCATCAGAGGAAGGTGAAAGTCATCTTCGACAAAAATGCCAGGGAAAGAAAGTTTGAAGTTAATGACTGGGTCCTCTTATGGGACAAAAGAAGAGAAACAAAAGGCATGCATGGAAAGTTCGATTCACTATGGAAAGGGCCTTTTGTAATCAAAAAGATCGCCGGAGCAGATAGCTTCATTCTTGCTCATCAGGATGGAGTTGAATTGCCGTTGCCTTTCAATGGGCAACACTTGAAGCTGTTCCGAACATGAGAAGCAGGGTAAAACCTGTATGTACATAAATAAAACCTTTGTTTGTTTTTCCTTGTTTTGTCTTGTTTTGGTGTTGTGTTGTGTTGTGTTTGTCTGCCTGACCCCGTGCCCAAAAGACAAGATACGAAACCAGAGATGCTGGGATCTCATCTTTTCCCTTTTCCATTCTGTCAGGAGAAAAAGATGTCCACAGACGGAGCCAACTGGTGTCACTCAGATTTCACCCCGAAATCTGTGACTACCCAATTTGAAAAAATTTCGTACTTTTAAAATAGTGGGTCATTTGTTGTTTTTATTGCCTGAAAGTTCCTGTATTGCGTCAAGATAATCCTGAAGAGCCATATTAGCCCTTTTCGCCAAATACCCAGATGCCCAAAATTGTTTTATTATGTCGTCGGGATTTGTCTGCGGGAAATTTGTATTTAATTATTTTGAGCCCCGTATGAGGCTGTTTGCGCTCTGTTTTAACTCTATTATGAGCGAATATGTTATTATTCCTATATACCAGAAGGATTTTAACTTATTTTAAGTTTTGGGCTTTATTTGTAACTTTTGGCAATTTTTCGTGTTTTTGTGGTGTCCCGTTCTGTTTTCTGTGAAATTTCTGGAGCAACTCCTTGCGGGTAAGCCCGATTTTGGCTGGAGCAGGTGGAAAACATACACGCACATTTTGCCGGAGGAAGTCATCATCGAGTGCGGATCAGGGAAAAGCGAAGTCGTGCACGGGAAAGCCCCTGCGAGGATGGGCGCATTTTGGAAAACAAAGGATTTGAGTGCGATGGGAAAAATATAAGCCGCGAGTAGGATGGGAATTGTATACCTACCTTGCAGGTACTTTTCCCGTGTTATAAAAGTCACTTAAGGCTGCGATGGGAAAAATAGAAATTTGTGGCGGGTGGGAATTTATTGCCTACCTTGCAGGGTGAAAATTCCCATGATATAATAAAAGGAAAGTGACTTAAGTGAAATCATGGGATTTTAGTGCCTACCTTGCAGGGTAAAGAATCCCATTGCAAAAGTCAAATCACTTAAGTGGATCATGGGATTGTGGTGCCTACCTTGCAGGGTAAAGAATCCCATTATGGTGAAAATTCTTAAAAATAGAATTACATGTGCAAAAAAGTGCGCCCCCTTTGGTGATGGATAAAAATAATTAAATTGATTATTTTTATTAAATTCTATCCTTGGAAAAAGTGCGCCCAAGCTTGAGGAGGTTGAAAAGTCAAAGGAAGAATAAAAGAAAGGGATTAAATTAATTAAATTTAATTTATTTAGTGGCTGCCCCTCTCCTTGGAAAAAGTGCGCCCCATTTGGGCATTATTTAATGATTTTTAAGGCATTAAATCATTGAATTAATTTCTATTTTCAGTGGCTATGGTCAAAGCACACTGTGAGGCTAAAGTTAAGTGCTGTGTGGAGGATTAAATTGGATTAATTTAATTTATTGGATGGCTGTCCTTAAACATGCAATTTTAAAAAGAAAAGCATGATTTTTAATTAATTAATTGCCTTTAATTGTTAGGGCAATTATTAATTATAGAATTATGAAGGTTATATAAGCATGGGCAGCCATATGGATTTATTATTCAACACACAGGTAAAGAATTGCAGCAAGGAGAAAAAGTGCGCCCCCATTAGAGGAAGGATTTTGCACTGAGACAAAGTGCTAACAAAGGCTAAAAGCTTCCAGTTTGGCGCATGCTTTGGAAAAGGTTCATCTTAAATGCTGCACAATTGTTTTCCACGGTGTTAAAGGAGCTCAGGTGTTGATTAAAAGGATTCATGATCTCTTTATGTGCAAATTAAACACCATTTTTTGGGGCAGCAGGCTTGAAAAGTGCAGATTTTTATAATTTAAATTCACTATTCATGCTCCGGTGGCCATTTTTGTCTGAATAAATTGCAGGAACTCATTACAGGTGCTTTATAAAAGAAAAGGAGTATTTATCAATGTCGATACATTGCAAATATCCTCGAATCGAAGAATTGTCCAGATCTGCACGGTATATTGAAAAAGCGAGGCCAAATTAGAAGAAAAAGAATTATTGGACAAAGATTGATAAAGCTATGGCGAAAGGAGATGAAAAAGAGAGCACGATGGATTCATGCATTGCTTCTAAACTTTCAGACATAGGAGACACGGATCTAGGCCCAGAACCTCTTTCTGATTTGATTGACAGATCCAGAGCTGGAAAGACTTCACTCATGCGTGCGGTCAAAAGTAGTGGAATTATTCGAGCTGCAGCTTTCCGTGTACAGCCCAATTGCCAGAGTTTGTGATGGAGTGTGCTAGATCTTACCATCCTTCATCCAGATCAGTGCGTGATGTTGCGGGAAAGACAATAATTCGTTTGGATGCAGAATTCTTCGATTATTGTTTGAAGATTCCAGTACGAAAGGTGGTGACTTCTATTAGCATTCAGGATGCTGACAGTAGGTGGGAAAAGCATAGAGCTGATTGTGTGAGCATCATGAATAGCCGGTTCATGAAGAAGCCTAGATCCCCTTCCGGTTCGAGAACTCTTCCACGATCCAATTTGGTGCAGGAGGCGGATGATATTGTCAAATTGCTATGCAG
Source organism: Taxus wallichiana var. yunnanensis (assembly GCA_018340775.1). Classification (NCBI taxonomy): domain Eukaryota; kingdom Viridiplantae; phylum Streptophyta; class Pinopsida; order Cupressales; family Taxaceae; genus Taxus; species Taxus wallichiana. The sequence continues at coordinate 109,095,014 of CM031235.1, read as the reverse complement.
GTTGAATGGTGAAGCGAATGCCTACACTTTCCGGACATGGATGTATGCTTTCATCAGGACCATTGAAATCAACAAGGTTGATTCTATAATCAGTTGGTCAGAAATTATTAGCAGCAACATCGGTGAGCAACTGCGGAACGTAAAGCGTACCTTCAGCTTCAAGATGACTTCATACTTGGTATATGCTGCAGCTTCACAGGGTGTCTTTTCCAAGCTGGATAGATGTGGTATTCTTTCCAGGGATCCCATTTTCGAGTGCTACCCACAGCTTACTGCACCTGCGTGCGAGAAGGACTTCAAAGTGATCAACGATGGTTTCTTCTACGATTTCATCTGCAGGTTAGACAAAGACTTGAAGACTCACAGAGTAAGCAAGGAAGCATGGGAAGCAGTGTCCAAGATTGGCAGTATATTCATCCAGTTTGCAGATTTCACATACCTCAGGGTTACGAGCTTTTCAGGTGAACCAACAAAGATGCCAAGGTACCCGAGTGACAGATTGATTGCCATGGAGCTAAGCAGGCAACTTGTGGAGTTACACGACCTTCAGTCGAAGCGGCACAAGTCTACGGGCTACTTCCCACTCAGCGTGGGATATTACGATTGCATCGGCATTCACGAGCTCGAAGAATGGAAGCACAAATGTTGTCAGTATGAGCAAGAGTTCTTCCACTGCGGCTTAATTTTGATCCATTTGGAATAGCCGGAAGACAATCTCCCGGAGTACGCACATGTACCTTGCTAGAAGATTTACGGATGAAGTGCGAAGTGAGTGCGAGGTCGAAAGAAAGATTTCAGCAGGCTGTCGGCAAAGCAAGTATTTGACTTTGGACTAGCGCGGATACCTGCGGATCTTAAAGATGATGGGAACGTGGTACTTGACACTTACCATCAAATGGGAGGAGATAAAGCTCTACTACAGGATAGCAATGGCAGCTGCAGCACAATAGAAGAAAGATCCGGAGCTGTGTTGGTGAGTACTTCGAGCTGGTTGCTAACGAAGGGATACTGCCTTGATGAAGTATTGATGAATCAAATCACGGGCAACTTCGGCGCAGGAGATTCCCTCAAGCGAAAGCATGAAGGAGAGAGCGGCGAAGGTCAGAAGTTGAAAGTACGCAGAAAATCTCAAGAGAAAGAGGAGACCACTTCTACGACCATAGCTTTGACTCCGACTTCTCCAGTACCTAGTGGATCACCAACTATTGCACCACAGCAGCAGGATGTTTCCATGCCTTCATTGAAACCAGCAACGTTCATCTTCTCTCCGCAGCCACTTCGTTCAGCACCCGTTCCAGAGGAGATGTTGAAGCTGCAGATGACGGAGTTCGAAAGAGCTTTGTCCTTGGATGTTTCAGAGGATGGCAGCCATGATACTGTGGCACTTTCTGATGGAGAGGATGCAGAGCGGGAAATAGTAGCGCACTCAGCAACTTCTCATTCTCCGAGAAGTAATTTCTCGGAATGGTTAGCTTTGCAGTTGGTTCCGGAAGCAAGAATAGAGATGAACTTAGAGGAACATGACTTGCAGCTACTTCAGGATCTGAGCAGAAGAGACAGAAGGCCTAAAGTTGCTAAAGCAACTTCTAGGTTGATCATCGAGGATTCGGGAGAGAAGTTTGCTGAGATATTAATCCCGGCGGAAGGAAAGGTAGAAGAGGAACTCACGGCAGAAGATGTGACGGTGACCAAAATACCACTCGGTCAAGCTACCACTGAAGGATTGAAGCAGGACACGCAGACGTTGCTGGATGCTTTGTTCCTTAGGCTTGACAGTGAAAAGGCGGAGAAAGAAGAGCTGCAGAAGCAAATAACTCAATTATGTGAGATCATAGCCAAGGTTGCTAAACCTTCCGTTCAGCCCATTTCAGCGCAGGTGAGTGATCATCTTATGCAGGAAATGGAAGATGCAAGCAATCAAGTAAAGGCTATTGACGAATGGAAGGATCAGATTATTAAATCAAACTTACATGCTGACTTGGGAAGTGCCACCCGCTTAAAGGTTATGAGCGATGCGAGAAAATCAACTAAAGCAAGCGATAGAAAGCATAAAAGGAATAAATACAGTTGCAGAGAGTAACCTTGAGTGTTTTGGCCGAGATCAACAAGCTGCCGGGAGATGTATTGGTTGCAGAGCAAATTGTGCCGGATGGATCAGTCGAGAAGGGGAAGCAGCTAGAGTTTGCAGTATCTTTCCGTTTGGAGATCTGCAGAGTTTTGCTGAAGAGGATGCAGGCACTTGAGAGCAGAACATCAGATTTGCCGGATAGTGTTATTTCTTTCACTGAGGAAAGAGTGGATGGAGGTATTACTTCATACGTGCGGATTGTTTCTAACGAGGTGCATGATTCTCTGGAGGGTTCTCTTCTGATGGTGCAAAAGAGGATTGATAAAGCCACCAAGCCTTTCACGATGAACTCTATCAGTAGGCTGGTGACACTGCAGGCAGACATTGCGAGATTTGGGCCAAGTTTGGAAGAAGTGGAAGCATGCAGCAAAGTGTTGAATGAAGGATTGCTGCAATTCAGGACAGAAAAGGAAGCAGTAGCTAAAACAGATGGAAAGATGCTGAACTATATGTTCGACAAGTATATCAGATATCAGAACAAGAAGAAGATGTAGATGTTACAGCTGGCATGACTTCTTCTATTTCTTTCTTCTTCTATTTTCTATGTTCCCGGATGAAATTGTAAACTTCTAAGTTATTGGTTTTGCAACCATTACTCGAAGTCATGTGGAACCTTTCTATTAGTTAAGTGATACATGTGTCACTTAAGAAGAAGTTAGTTGAGGATGATTGCCAAATGTCATCTTTACTTGTTGTTCATACTTTAGTTCAGTTTGAGTCTTCTATTTGTACTTTCCCTCCTACATTCTATAAGTAGGAGAAGAACCTACGGGTTAATCATCGATCAGAATTTGTAAGAAGCAATCTTGTGTTCTAGACTTTGTGCTGAACCCCTGAGAGCCACTTGTTGCAGAGGAATACAAAGAAACAGGTTTTCGGAGAACTTTGTGTCACGGTGTATTTTGTTTCTTGCTTCTAAATCTTAGATCTCTTAATAGACTTTGTGTTATTTTAGATCTAGATCTAGAGCTGCCTTTGCTTTATAATTCTGTGTGTTCAAATCTATTTGAGTTTCTTCTATGTGCATGCAATTAGCTCTGCAATCTACTAATTGGGATGCACATCTTCCTCATTTCTTCTCTGTAATTCCTTTACTTCCTTCTTACTTAATTTTCCTTTCTTAAGCAAAATTTACTTACTTGCTGCAGAACTTCTTAGTTATGGTTCATGAACTAAGTTGTTAAAGTAAAACCCCTGATAGATAGAAACACATTTTTATTGACAAATCTGACACGGGAGCCTCACCGGTTAAATGAGGGAGATTTATCTCATGACTGCCTAGGTTTGATGCTATGCGAAAACCAACGATTTTTAGCGACTCAAATTTGGGAACAACTAGCTTTGCAGATCAAAGCTTTTCTATTGAAGATCAGAGTGTTTTCCATACAAATCTCAACCTGGCTGAACGTCCATTCACCCGATCCGTGAAGGCGCAAGGAAGGACTGATCATTTCTTCCGACTGCAGGAGCAATTCAATTTCAATCATCCTCCTCAAGTTAGAAGCCGCAGATCTAGTCTTTCACCAGGTAGGAGAGTACACACCCATCCAGATCCGGATCGTATTCAGCATAATCCGGCGGCTGGAATTATCCAACAAGTCTATCAAGTCTACACAAGGAGGAGACGTGCTCAAGCTAACATGGCGCACCAAATTGTACCTGTTCCATGGGGGGCGGCTTTTGGACCTCTCAACTTGGCTCCACCTATGCACGATCTGCCAAAGGGATCCAGAAAGAATTTTCCGAAATTCTTTGGAGATGGAAAGCAAAACCCGGATGATCATTTGGCGGCCTTCTTCATATCTTGTGGTGTGCTTGCAGTAGAGCATGAAGATGTCTCAGTCAGGCTATTCATTGAGACCTTACATGACTTGGCTGGAGAATGGTTCTATCGGCTGGCTCCTGGCACCATAACCAGTTGGGCGACTATGCGTGAACAATTTATCAAAAGATTCAAGCCTGCAGAGGACACGAGCACGATGATCACCCAACTGACGCAGTTGAAGAAAGAGCCAAACGAGAACATGCGGGACTTTATTGCAAAGTTCCAAAGGATTTTGTATAAAATCCCCACTTCTGCTGCATTGAGCGATGAAAATCAAAAGACGTTTTTTATAAACGCTCTATTGCCTGAAGTTGGATATCAGCTAAGAAGGGCAAGACCTGCAAATTTGTTGGATGCACAAAATGCTGCCGTGGAAGTTGAGGACGACTTGATCATGGCTGGAAAACTCAAACAACTATCTCATAAAGGTGATGGTGCTTCTTCTAGTACTTCTGATCCTTTGTTGCAGAGATTGGCTAATGACATGCTGCAGATCAAGAAGCAGATCTCTCAAACGGGGAATGCACCCCCCTCAAGAATAGCTCCTATCCGGACCTTCAATGGTCAAAATCAAAATCAAAATCGAAACAGACTTGCTGCTGCACCACAGCGTTTGGCAATAGAAGCTGCTCCAAGGAATAACTTGGAAACTAATGAAGAGGATCTCGACATTGATGAATCATTTGATGATGAAGACTTTATAGATCCCGCTGGCGACTCCAATATTGGTTACCTCGGAGCACTCTCTTAAGGTCTCTGCACCACTTTCGGACCCAACATCTACTTCCTCTCCACCTCGTGTCGACTCTTCTTTGGATTTTTCTCTCATCTCCACTTGACATTGTAATGGCTACAACCATCTCAACTCACCTGATCATGGAAGCATGTGCAACTTCCCTCCCACCTTTTTGCATGGAAGTTAGCATGGACTCATAAATTCTAGATGTGTTGTGGGATCTCTCCTCGGTTTACCCTAATTCTCCTTTTTTGGAGAAAATGGGCTCCCCACTATATCTTCAAAACATAAGGATAATTTAGAGAAGATCTCTCTTGATATGCACGAGGCCATCGAAGATTATGTTTCACTTAGTATCTACTATTAAGGAATGGAAAATTCACATGGTCATGACCTAGATGAAAATCAACGAAGACTTCCTAGAACACATTAAGTTAGTGGACGTGTTGGTTTAAGGAATCCCTACTACCGATGCTAAGGATGAAGCAACTACTCTCATGAATATCCATAAAATGTAATTTGGATTTGTCCAGTTTGGAACTTTTTGGTTTTTGTTTTTTATTACATACGGGATTGTTCTCTTCTTGTTTCACTTGTAATACTTGGCCATGAGGGATTTTTTGTGCAAGTATGTGGGTCATTTGGGAAAACCCCTTTTACTCTAATTCCAAATAGTTTTATGTTTTAGCATATCGTAGTCGCGGCTAAGCTCCTAATATGTTAATGAGTTTTCTTACATCCTTAAGATCGCTATGCTCCAAATTTTATGTCTTGGTATAACCTAGCGGCTTCTCAGATGAGATTATCCTACTTTATTTTGATAAAACCTAGCGACCACCAAGCTCCAAAAATTATGGTGTGGCATAACATACCATTGTCTAATATCAAAATATAATTTTCTTACTAGTTAGGTGGTAGCAAAAACTAAACTTGGAATATTATATTGTGGGTTTAGCACCAAAAAGTTATTAATATCTGCCTCTAATTTTCTAGATGTTGTAAAATATCTTAATTATGAATTATTAAACCCTAGTGATGAAATCACCAAATAACATGTTGTGGCAAAACCTAGTGGCCGTGAAGATCAAAATAATATATTGTTTAAGTACCTAACGACCACTAAGCTCAAACTATGTTGATTTAAATTTGCTAAATCCTAGTCACCATTAAGATCCAAATATTATGTTTTGGCGTAACCCACTGGCAGCCAAGCTAATAATATCTTATTTCTTTTGTTTAAACCTAGTGAATAATCTAGCGACACTAAGCTGAAAATATCATTCAAGTAACATGTTAAATGATAGCAACCACTATGCTCGAAATAATATATTATGGAAGTACCTAGTCTCCACTTAGTTCAAAATATGTTAATTTAATTTGTTTAATCCTATCAACTAACCTCCATATATTATGTCGTTGTTTAAAATAGTGTCAGCTAAGTTATAAATATCTTCTTGTAATTTGTTAACTACGTAAAATATCGTAACTATGAATTATTGAACCCTAGCGAGTTCAATCTCCAAATAATATGTTGTGGAAAAGGCTACTGGATGCTAAGCTCAAAGTATCTGAAACCACCAGTAGTATCCAAATATTATGTGGTAGCATAACCTAGCAAGTGCTAAGCTCGAAATATCTTAATTCCAAATATTAAATGCATACAAAAAATTCAACTAATTTATATTGGTCTTGATTGTTATAAGGATCTCCAAAGTCAATGTCTTTCTTTTGTTTGTTAAATACTATTGATTTTTAGCTCAAAATATTTATATTCTTAAGTTCTCTCTTTCTTTTGTTGAAACCTAGAGACTGCTAAGATCCTAATATTATGTTGTGGCATAACCTAGTGGCCACTATGTTGAAAATATCTTAATTTAATTTATCAAATCCTAACCACCGATAGGATGTAAAGATTGTGTGGTGGCATAAACTAGCGGGCACTATGCTCAAAATATCTTAATTTGAAATCTTAAAATCATATAATAAAGTTTTACTAATTTATACAGATCTTGATTGTTATACATTTCTCCAAAGTTAACATGGTTGATTAACTTAGAGGTCGATAAGCTCAAAACAACTTACTTTAATTTTTCAAAATGTAGCGACTTACAAGAGGATATGACATTTGTGGCTTTAATGGTCATTTATGACATTGATAGTTTGCATTTGTGTGATAGATGGAATCAATTAAGGGTTATATGCACGCGACATGTAAGATGGCATTGGAAATTTAAGATTCTTAATGGGAAGCATGATATTTATGATAAGGATATCTAATCGATGATCTTATGTACTGTCACACTTACCTCCTTTCGTTTCTTTTACGATGGTGCCTTTATATCTTTGGGTCAGCTAGACATTTCACTACCCCTTTCCACTTTTCATCTTTGGTCATTGTGTTTCTTGTCTCTCTGTGATGGTGACAGGGGTGTTGGTGGTTTCTTGGGTAGCATGGAGTGTGGTCCTAGTAGGAAGAGGCAGAGAGCTATGACAGAAAGGACATCGGGAATTTTTACTTCTTGGATGGATAGGAAAATTTAGAACGCAGCTATGGAATTGGCTCGAGAAGGTATGGTTGGTCATGGAGTGATTCAAGAAGAAGATGATGGTGATATTTGTGAGAGCATGTGCAAGCTAATGCTTGACCCAAACCAGTCCAAAGGGTAGAGGAACATTTTTGACATGGCTCAAGGGTTGAGCATGGAAAACATATTGTCCAACTCTTCGAGGTAGTTTATCTTGCATAAGGAGAATGAGAAGTTGGAAGAGCGTCTAGTCAACCTTCAGTATCATGTCCATGCCTTGATATGACGGATGCACCAATTGTGTGTGGTCTAGAGGTAGTTGCAGAAAATAAGGGTATAGAACTCTATGCTTATGCTAAAGTGAAAATGTCATAATGTTGTGTCAATTTTTCCTCTTCCTCTAATCAGAGTAAAGGGGACATGGATGTTGATATCATCGATGAGGTGGAGGTGAGAATCCAAATGGCCTAATATTTCCTGGATGAATTTTTCTTTAGTTTTTATTATGGTCGGAATGGTCGTTTGTATAGATAGCTTAATTCTATAGATATAGGAGTATTTGTGGGTGAAGTGAAGTTGATTACAACTCTTCCCCATATTTTGACATATATTTAGTAAGATAAGTTGCTTGTAATCATCATGGGAGTCCACTTTGCAAAGAATACTTATCATGGACTGGTTCCTCATGTACTTTTTTCAAGACTTATCATCGAAATATCCTAGTTTAAAATATTAAAATCATAGAATGAATTCATCTAATTTATATATATCTTCTTTGTGATACATAAGCTAGCAAATTGAGTACCCAAATACTATATTGTGGCATAACCTAGCAGCCGCTAAGCTCTTAATACCTCAATTTAGTTTTGAAATCCTAACTAATGCTAGGTTCCAATGATTATGTGGTAGCATAACCTAGCGGGTGCTAAGCTCAAAATATCTTAATTTAAAATAATATGTTGTGGAATAACCTAGCAGCCGCTAAACTCTTAATACCAGTATTCACTAAGATCGTATTATTATGTTGCATAACCTACCCGCCACTATGCTTATAATATCTTACTTTCTTTTACTGAAACCTAGAGACTTCTAAGATCCAAATATTATGTTGTGTCATAAGCTAGCAGATGCTAAGCTCAAAATATAATTGGGTTATATTGTGGCATAACCTAGCAATTGCTAAGCTCTTAATACCTCAATTTAGTTTTTAAATCCTTACTACCGCTAGGTTCCAATGATTATATGGTAGCATAACCTAGCGGGCACTAAGCTCAAAATATCTTAATTTAAAATAACATATCATGTTTTTGATACATAACCTAGCGAATTGAATACCCAAATAATATGTTGTGGAATAACCTAGCGGCCGCTAAGCTCTTAATACCAATATTCACTAAGATCATATTATTATGTTGCATAACCTACCCACCGCTATGCTTATAATATCTTACTTTCTTTTACTGAAACCTAGAGACTTATAAGATCCAAATATTATGTTGTGTCATAAGCTAGGCGGATGCTAAGCTCAAAATATAATTGGGTAATGGATAGATTATAGTGCCAACTAAACTCGAAATATTATATTTTGGAAGTGCATAGCATCCGTTTAGCTGAAACTATTTTAATTTAATTTGTTTAATCCAACCCATCGTAAGGTCTTAATGTTATACAATGCGATAATCGATGAAGCCTAGTGGCCGCTAAGCTATTCTTAGTCGTAAAGAAAATGATCACTTGACCCAAAAAAGTGTGTTGCCTAAAAATAATAAAGTGTATTTAACACGAGAGAAATAAAAATTAATTGTTTAACCAAAAAAGTGTGTTTCCTATAACAAAATTCACCTATCCTTGAGTTTGTAAAGGTAAAAAAAGACTTCGTCCAAATAAGATTTTTAGCCTAGCGGTCGCTAGAGTAGGTAACATTTTTCATTTAGATTGTATTCAAAAAGGAGTTTATATAAATGGTAAAAAATAAATCTGGAATTTATATAATAGTATACGTATAGACTTGGACTCGTTGTACCCTAGCGGCCGCTAAGCTATACTTAAAGGAAGAATATTTTTACATTTAGGACAAGAAAAGAAACTTGGACTAGCGACCAAGAAGTTATACTACAAGTTTTTAAATAGAACGTGATCTACTCGTTCCACCCTAGCGACCGTTAAGCTATTCCTAAAGGTAAATATATCATGTTCATAAATGTTATACATCTAAATTCTTAATGTTTTCTAGAAATCATATTGAAAAGATATAAAAGATAACAAATAAATCTGGTATTTATATAATGGATACATAAATATACGTGTAAAATCATATCTTTAATATGTTATACAAGTAAACATATAGTTTTATCTAGTTCTTACAAGATTTTGGTAGAATTATTTTATAGTTATGAAATCATATGGAAACTCATAATTACATCTAAGAATCTATAAAAAGATTTTTACATACGACGTCATCTACTCGTTGCATCCTAGCGATTCTAATCTATTCTTAAAGGTAAATATATCATGTTCATAATGAAGTTGTTTTATAAATCTAAATTGTTAATCTTTGCGAATATAACAAGCGTCCGAAGAACAAAAGCGATCACTAGGACCAAAAAATGTTGTGTTGCCTATATAAAAACAACTGATCCATGAGGGGCCAAGGAATATGAATGCTTTTTCCAAATTAGAATTATAGCCTAGCAGATGCTAGGGTAGACAAATTTTCCTATGGTAGAGTTTATTCATAGAAAAAAATCATATTGAAAAGATACAAACGATAAAAAATAAATCCAAAATTTATAATATATATATATATACACGTGTAGAATCCTATATGTAATTCGAAATAGAATTGGGGTTTCGTAAATAGGTTTTCAAAACAACCAATTATATCGTGGAAGCCTCAAAGCTATGTTAATTTTTGGCATAGATTAGCGGGCTCAAAAGGAAGAATATATTAATTATAAAATGCATATTGATTAAAATTATATTTAATAATATTATTGCATATATAATGTGTTTAACTTCCAATGTACATACCATAAAAATGATGAAGACATTACATTTGGTTAATTCTACATGGAAACACGTATATAATTGGAAATAATTATCATACAATTGAATTCTTAATATAGTTTTATAGTTTTGAATTAATTTTTTAACCTCATATATTTTCCTAAAATATCTAAGCGGCAACCATGTAAAAAATGTAATATGCATTAATTAGCGAGGTTTCTTTGCATCATCTTGATGAACAACATTAAACTATTTTTGGTTCTCCCGACCAAAATAAAATTAAAAATAAGGTGACTATGCCAAAAGCTATCATTATCCTAAAAAATCGCAAGAACGAGAACGAAAAATTCAAAAACAAAAATAGCCAAAGAGAGACATAGAATGACGAAATGGGAAAACGTTAAACAAATATAAATACTATAGTAGAAAATAGATTAAAATGTCGTTCATTAACGCACAAAAAGTGATTTTTCATGAAGAACAAGGTAGTTTGTCACGGAGATCAAAAGCAACTAGAAAGTAAGGCTTGACTGTGGAGCACGATTCAATAGGACAAAGAAAGGCTTGTGTGGATCATGATTAGATGCGTGCGAAACACAGAACTAGTCAACTATAGATCAACTAATAGACTCCATGATAAAAAAAAAAGGTACACCTTTACTATAAATACCTGGTTTAGTAATATTTGGGATTATTTCGTGCTTTATGTTGTTTGTGAAACCTCCATCTGCTATCTCATTGAAAAAATCATCATGATTATTTTCACAACCTCTGTTGTTATCCTCCTTTGTGTGCGTCCTTTGTGTGCATCCTTTCTATGCTTATTTTTTGTGCCTTTCTCTACGAACAAGATTATAATCGCATGCAAAAAAACATGATTCAAACACTCAACCCTGCAATCTACGGTTCGCGTATATTTTTATTTTGAAGACATGCTTTTCTGATTGACCAAAAAAATTTGAAACCCTACTCAATATTTCTCCAAGGTATTTAATAATTTTTTTAGCACATTCCACGAAAGAAATTTCAAAAATAGAAAAAGAGCGGGATACAAAAATTTGAAATTTTCACTTTCCCCCTCTAAAAGCAAAAGGGCAAGCTATTGAAATTTCAAATATCCGAAAACTTACCCCCTCTAAAAGCAAAAGGGCAGGCTATTAAAATTTCAAATATTCAAAACTTTCCCCCTCTAAAATCAAAAGGGCGGGCTATTGAAATTTCAAATATCTGAAAACTTTCCCCCTCTAAAAGTAAAAGAGTGGGATATTGAAATTTCAAATATCTGAAAATGCGGGGGAATTCAAATTTCCCTATTTTTATTTTTCCATGGTTTAAAAATTAAAAACTAAACATTTTTCATTGTCTATAGCCTATAATAATATAAACATAATAACAAATATATTTTACAACATATAATTGAATCAAGCACAAAAAAAAATATATTTAAAAAATAGAAGAAATAAATCTGAAACATAGTTTTAAAGATTATTAGAATAATATACAGACATTTACGTTCCATTATTTATCAAAATTGATTTCTACATTCTTATATATAGTGTGCGCTAATATAAATTAATTATCTAATGAAAATGTGCCACATGGCAAGTTCGAACAAGATATTTTGGATACATAATAAGGCTAGCAATCCAAGACTTACAGTTAGTGTTACTGTATAACTATTTTCAAAATAAGAAACGTTTGATCCTACTGTCTAATATGTCATTTCTTTCAATAAGTAAAGGACCTTAGCGGGCGCTAAGCATTTTCTTTGTTAAGAAATGATGTGAAATATGTCTTGAAAACCATGTATCTTATGGCAACTACATACTAAGCCTAGCAATCCACAACTTTACATATATTTTTAAAATGAGAAGAGGTAAAGGTAGGAGCCTAGCAGCCACTAAGATAAACTATGATTTATTATTTTATGTCTACTTTCAAAATAAGAAACTTTTGAGCCTAGGGTTTGATATGTCATTTCTATCAATAAGTAAAGGAGCTTAGCGGGTGCTATACATTTTCTTTGATAGGAAATGAAGTGAAGTATGAGTTGAAAACCATGTATCTCATTGGAACTACATACCAAGGCTAGGGATCCAAAACTGTAATGATAGTGTTTAAAATGAGAAGAGGTAAAGGTAGGAGCCTAGCGGTCGCTAAGCTAAACCATGATTTATTATTTTATGTCTACTTTCAAAATAAGAAACTTTTGAGCTTAGGGTCTGATATGTCATTTCAATAAGTAAAGGAGCTTAGCGGGTGCTAAGCATTTTCTTTGTTAAGAAATGATGTGAAATATGTCTTGAAAACCATGTATCTTATGGCAACTACATACTAAGCCTAGCAATCCACAACTTTACAAATAGTGTTTAAAATGAGAAGAGGTAAAGGTAGGAGCCTAGTGGTGCTAAGCTAAACCGTGATTTATTATTTTATGTCTACTTTAAAAATAAGAAACTTTTGAGCCTAGGGTCTGATATGTCATTTTTGTCAATAAGTAAAGGATCTTAGCGGGCACTACACATTTTCTTTGATAGGAAATGAAGTGAAGTATGAGTTAAAAACCATGTATCTCATTGGAACTACATACCAAGGCCAAGGATCCAAAACTGTAATGATAGTGTTTAAAATGAGAAGAGGTAAAGGTAGTATCCTAGCGGTCGCTAAGCTAAACCATTTTATATCTACTTTCAAAATAAGAAAAATTTGAGCCTAGGGTCTGATATGTCATTTTTGTCAATAAGTAAAGGAGCTTAGTGGGCACTACACATTTTATTTGATAGGAAATGATGTGAAGTATGAGTTGAAAACCATGTATCTCATTGGAACTACATACCAAGGCTAGGGATCCAAAACTATAATGATAGTGTTTAAAATGAGAAGAGGTAAAGGTAGGAGCCTAATGGCCGCTAAGCTAAACCGTGATTTATTATTTTATGTCTACTTTCAAAATAAGAAACTTTTGAGCCTAGGGTCTGATATGCCATTTCTGTCAATAATTAAATGAGAGTAGCAAGCGCTAAGCATTTTTATTGTAAACAAGATAAAATATGAGTTGAAAACTATGTATCTTATGGGAACTACATATTAAGGCTAGTGATCCAAAACTGTAAAGATAGTGTTTATATTGATAAGAGGTAAAGGTAGGATCCTAGCGACCACTAAGCTATACCATTCAATTCAATAGGTTATGGTGTTCCACTCAATACGTATAAAAGCTTAGCGGTCACTAAGAATTTTCTCTCGTAAAAACATATGTGAATTATATGTTACAAATAATAAGTCTTGTGAGTACTACATAATAGATGAAAACATAGTAGTGACCCAAATCTATATATGTATGGTATTTATAATGACTGTAGTAATGGTGGGAGCCTAGCGACCACTAAACTAGAGCATGATCTTTTATTTCATCATTTTTTTAGCTTATTAAATTGTTAAACCTAGCGTCCACTATGCCCTTACTTTCGATAAGGAAAAAATGCTTAGCGTTCGCTAAGCATTTTCTCCCACAAGATCCGATGTGAATTATGTGTTTCAAACAATATACCTTATGGGAACTACGTAAGTCTTGATCCCTCATGTACCTTAATCACTCTAAGAAATAACAACATAGGAAAAAAATTACCTACCTTTAATAATGTAGGACCCAAAAAATAGGAAAAAAATTACCTACCTTTAATATTGTACCTTAATCACTCTAAGAAATAACAACATATATTACTTAAAAAAAGAAAACAAAAGAGAACAACCCTAAGTCCAAGTATAGATAAAGACGTAGGGTTTTCCTAGTCTTCCCTTTTAGCAAGAGGTCGCAGAGTTGTAGAGGATTTGCGGAAGAGGCACGGTTCGAAGGGTTGAGGAAAAATGCCACCAAAGTTGGACCCATCTTAGGTTGTGGAGGTGTTTGTCCATGTGACAGGAGGAGAATTTGGAGCGGCCTCTTCATTGGCCCCTAAAATTGGTCCTTTAGGTCTTTCACCAAAGAAAATCGAGAAAGACATTGCAAAGGAGACTGCAAGAGATTGGAATGGTTTGAGGGTTCTTGTGAGCTCACTACATAAAATTGTTAGGCCAAAGTAATTGTGTTTCCTAGCATAGCTGACTTGGTGATTAAAGCCCTAAAGGAACCTGAACGTGACAAGAAAAAGATGAAAAACATTAAACATATCGGGAATGTCTCATTAGACGATGTTATTGAAATTACAAAGGTCATGAAGCATCGATCCATGGAAAAACATCTTGTTGGAACTATGAAGGAGATTTTGGGTACTTGTGTTTATGTCGAAAGCACTTGTAAATTCCAAGGATCGCAAGGATTTATAATCAGAGATCGATGAAGGAGAGGTCGATATTCTAGAGGATTGATCAAAAGGAAGCAATTTTTTTTTGGGTATGTTTTATTGAGTTTTAGTGTATTAGGTATTTGTTTGTTTTTAAGGTTTGATTGGGGAACAATGGCTTAAAGATTTATGGGTATTTCATTGAATAAAAAGAAGCATGTTATATTGGTTATAGTGGGTTTCGTTTCTTATTTAATGTTTGTATTTTCTTGTTTAAGGTACTATGTATCTCGTAGGCCTAATTTCCTTAATAAAAATGAGTTATTTTGGTAATGTTACACCGTAAATATCAGCTGGAATCATTAAACCAAAATAATAAGTAATGTCTAGTAAGATATTTACTAGCTAAGGTTTGTAATAATTTATTTTCACTTTACAAGACAAATCTCGTTTCCTATGAATTTGGGGTCCGAGACTTAACACATTGACAAACATTCTCATAAGTGGTGGTACAAATGATGCAACAAGATTGGGTTTTTTCAAGTTGGAGAATGGCCCGAATGTGTGATTAATGTTGCTTTAGTTAGTATGGGTACCATTTCTGCATCTTCTTTCTTTACCATTAATGCATAGAAAATCCATGTCATCTTCATATCAGCGATTAAATCCTTGGTGTAAAATATGCTCTCTATTTGTTTTCTTCTTTAAGTGGTTAAAAACCCACCTTTACTCCATCCTTCCAAAAGCTATGGGTATTTTTCCCCCATCATGAATTACCTTTCTATCAAATTGACATGGTCTCCCTAATAAAACATGGTATGCATCCAATAGAATGAAATCACACCAAATCTCATCCTTATAATTATTTCCTATAGAAAATTTAATCAAACATCTCTTATCTACTATAAATTCATTCCCTTTCTTAAACCATGAGACATGATATGGAAAATGATACTTTTCACATTAACCCTAACTTATCTACCATTTCTTGGAAACCATATTTTCACAAAATCCACCATCAGTGATAATGTTACATAACTTTCCTCCATACATGTACCTTGTTTAGAAAATATTGGTCTAGAACCATGGCTCACCACCTTCAAAGTGTTATTTCCTTGGGGTGTTCATCATTATTCTCATCATGAGATTATATCCCAGATCTAGTGAAACTTTTGTGTATTTTTATTCAACTGCATCCTTGATCAAAGTTATTTTAGGAGGATCCTTTGGTATCCTCTCTTACGCATACTATTGCAGAGACATTCAAATTTCATGTGCCCTTCTTCACCACACCTATAGCAAACATAAGGCCTACATGGGCCATCCCATCCTCTTCCACTACCATAATTGTTATTCCCTTAATCTCCATCTCTCTTAATCCATATGCCTCTTTTTGGTTCTAGAATCCTTCCATGTTATCCTCTTTCTAGTCACGATACATTTCACCTCTTTTGTTATTATACCCACCTTGTCTTATTATTGGAGATAATTTTCCTCTCTTTGATCCTTCAAATCTTCTAAAACAAGCTCTAGTCACATCATTAAGGGAACTAACAAACAACCTAATTATCTCCCAATCCACTGCAGACACAAAATTATGCACTTATCACTATTACATTACACCTCTAGTATGTTGTTATTTTCATGATTTATAAGTGAGAAAATTAGACACCGATGACACCTCTCCTAGTCCTTTTTGATTTCGATTGTGACGTTGTTTTATAACTTATGGATTTATGCTTTCGATCATATCATATGGATCCATTTCTATGTCTATGGTCTAGTTTATTTTTATTTTCCTAAGGATAGTAGCACCCAATAAGGAAAATAGCACCTAGGCACTAGTGTCCCTACCTAGCACTTTTGTCCATTCTTGTTTATATTTCAAAGTATCACTTGGCACAAGATTTTGAGTCTTTTATAATTCTTATTTCATGTTTGGGATCATCATTTTGTGTCACTAAGTGTTGAAATTCAAACAAAGGATTCATATATATACATAACCTACTAACTATTCTAAGGGGAAACTGGGTCACTATTTTATATCTACTACTTGGAAAAAGGATAACTCGAGGACTGCATTTTGGGTTGAATTAAATTCACTTCATAGGAAGGAAAATTCTTAATTCCATCACACACATTATCTTGGGGGGAAATTAGTTGTATCCCACTATCTTAGTGCAACTTGCATAAGGGTAATCTAGCTTCAAGGGACACAATTCTATTGCATGTGTGTGCACACGTGTGCATGCGCACGCACGCACGCACGCACGCACGCACGCACTTGCGCACACACACACACACACACACACACACACACACACACACACACACACACACACACACACACACACACACACACACACACACACACACACACACACACACACACACACACACACTAGAAATACATTGAGTCTAAAATTTAGTCCAAAACTTGGTGAAAATCACATTGGGGTGACCACAGAGGTTAGTCTGACTCAAACATATGCATATTTTATTTCATATAATGTGTGTTTGAGTCTAGTGCAAGAAGATACCTTTGTTTTAAAAGTACATGTGTGACAAGAGAAATTAAAGTGAAGTATTTGTGACATATAATAATGTGAAGGTGACACTATCAGACACGGAAAGAACCAGATATGTACTCATCACTATAACACTTTCACCTTGATCAAAAACTAGCACCCATGGCGATCATGTCCATACCATGGAGCTACTATCCAGCACTCCAGTAGATCGTCGTCTCCTAGATGAAGCATACACAGTCCAAATTAATCCTATTTCACCATCACTCTAGATCATATTTAATATAGATATCTAGATATTAGCTAATTCAATTTCATCATCTTGTTGCTTGTACTTTCTTGTCATCACATGTTTACATTTGTGTATTTCTAATATATCTGATTGATCATGAGTTCTTTGATTAAGATTTAATTTATTTAATTATTTGGTGAACCCAACCATCTCATCAAAAATTGTAACCCTAACCCTAGTGACATTAGGGTTTATTTCTTTAGTGGGGGATTTCAATATATTTCATTCATTATGCTACCTCTCGGAATCATTATCAATATCTATCTAGCTTGTCCATACCTCCTAGCTAACATATCTCCCATGAATCTTCATATAGTACACAATATCTTGATTCTATTGTTTATTCCCAAACAATTGTTGACCATTCTCCCCATTGTATATTCATGTTCACATGTATAATGTGATTATTAAGCATGATTTAGTTAATAATGGATTTTTTCTTAATATATGTAACATCTCTTTTATCCATCAAATAGGGATTTATGTTGTTGATTTAACTCCCTCTACTCTATGTATTCATGGTTTTGATAATACACCTAAGAAAGTGTTGGGAGGAATCACTTTACCCATTACTATAGGACCTTGCACTCTTAATGTTCTATGTCACATTATGCTTAATAATCTCAATTATAGTATCCTTCTAGGTCATCCTTGGTTACATACTATGCAGATACAGTCCCTTCTACTAATGTCATAGCACACAATAATCTTGTAAGAACTTATTTTATGAGTATTTCTACAATATATTCCACACCTCATGTTTCTACTCTTTTTATATTCCTCTTATACATGATAATGAAGTTACTAGTTACATTATACACCATTCTCCTCATGTGATGGACTAAAGTGCTATTGGTTTATATGATGAAATTTTTATTAGTAACCATGATACTCCTCCTACTATGTCTCACTCTCATCCAAATGATTCTTGATCCCTAATGCATACTTCTCCACACTTACCTATATCTAGATATTTTTCCCTATGGTGGTCTTTAAATATAGGATACCTAAGGTGTTGGGAGACACTTATATCCCCATTCACAATGTCACCATGACCATAGATTTCAAATTTGTTTCTTGGCACAATTCTCAATGCAATTCTAATGATCATATGCTTACTAATTCAAATGTTACATCACTTTTCGCATCCACCTAACCAAAAGTAAGAACACGGTGTGTTGATTTGATAATTATTTTTGATACTCTTAACTCACACACTTTTCAAACTTATATGCATGACTCAAATTATATACCTCATCTTGTTGCATCCATGGGGGTAATCAATACCCATTTTTTCCACATTTATGTCCATGGTTTCTTTTATAGTCATATGGGCTATTACATACAACTTTAATGCTTCCTATCTTCCCAAATTACACCTACTTCTTACCAATGTTCCACCTATTCTAGTTTATCCTAATGAACACATTCTTATTGTTTATGTCATTACACTTACTATTCATGCAATTGGAATCTTGGACTCTATAGGATTCTCCCCTCACTATGTTGACATTATTATATGGTATCTCTTATGTTACCTTTACCACTCAATGACATACTCTTGTTCTAGGTTCAAACATAATTGTTGAGGGTGTGTTATCTAATTCCCCCCCCACAGGTGAAATTACATAACAAGAAGATTACTGCTATAATTAATCAAGAAGATCCTGGGTTAGCTCGGCCATGTAGGGATGCGCTCATAGCTCGATTGATTGTTTGTGGATAACAGAGGAGATGGATAGCCCAAAGAATGTGGCAATGGATGGAAACATGGAGATAGCTCTAAAGATCTCATACTAATGTGAGATGAGTCGAGCCCTCAAAAAAATTGATAAGGAATTAACCAAATCATGATGAAAATGAAGGAAG